>CAWUFW010018568.1:0-216567 GCA_963921515.1 Calotriton arnoldi
CCACTGCACTGCCCTAAACCCTCAAACACCAGCCCCAGCACGACCCCCTACACTACCCGAACACCACTGCACTGCCCTAAACGCTGAAACACCAGCCCCAGCAAGACCCCCTACACTGCCCAAACACCACTGCACTGCCCTAAACCCTGAAACACCACCCCCAGCAAGACCCCCTACACTGCCCGAACACCACTGCACTAAACCCTGAAACACCACCCCCAGGAAGACCACCTACACTGGCCAAACACCACTGCACTTCCCTAAACCCTGAAACACCACCCCCTGCATGAACCCCTTCACTGCCCAAACACCACTGCACTGCCCTAAACCCTGAAACACCACCCCCTGCATGACCCCCTACACTGCCCGAACACCACTACACTGCCCTAAACCTTGAAACACCACCCCTCAGCACGACACCCTACACTGCCCGATTACCACTGCACTGCCCTAAACCCTGAAACACCACTCCCAGCACGACCCCCTACACTGCCCGAACACCACTGCACTAAACCCTGAAACACCACCCCCAGCAAGACCACCTACACTGGCCGAACACCACTGCACTGCCCTAAACCCTGAAACACCACCCCCTGCACGACCCCCTACACTTCCCAAACACCACTGCACTGCCCTAAACCCTGAAACACCACCCCCTGCACGACCCCCTACACTGCCCGAACACCACTGCACTGCCCTAAACCCTGAAACACCACCCCCAGCACGACCCCCTACACTGCCTAAACACCACTGCGCTGCCCTAAACCCTGAAACACAACCCCCTGCACGACCCCCTACACTGCCGGAACACCACTGCACTGCCCTAAACCCTGAAACACCACCCCCAGTACGACCCCCTACACTGCCCGAACACCACTGCACTGCCCTAAACCCTGAAACATCACCCCCAGCAAGACCCCCTACACTGCCTGAACACCACTGCCCTATACCCTGAAACACCACCCCTCATCACGACACCCTACACTGCCCGAACACCACTGCACTGCTCTAAAACCTGAAACACCACCCCCAGCACGACTCCCTACACTGCCTAAACACCACTGCGCTGCCCTAAACCCTGAAACACCACCCCCTGCACGACCCCCTACACTGCCGGAACACCACTGCACTGCCCTAAACCCTGAAACACCACCCCCAGCACGACCCCCTACACTGCCCGAACACCACTGCACTGCCCTAAACCCTGAAACATCACCCCCAGCAAGACCCCTACACTGTCTGAACACCACTTCCCTAAACCCTGAAACACCACCCCCAGCAAGACCCCCTACACTGCCCGAACACCACTGCACTGCCCTAAACCCTGAAACACCACCTCCAGCACAACCCCCTACACTGCCTGAACACCATTGCTCTGCCCTAAACCCTGAAACACTAGCCCCAGCACGACCCCCTACACTGCCCGAACACCACTGCACTGCCCTAAACCCTGAAACACCACCCCCAGCACGACCCCCTACACTGCACGAACACCACTTCATTGCCCTAAACCCTGAAACACTACCCCCAGCAAGACCCCCTACACTGCCCGAACACCACTGCACTGCCCTAGACTCTGAAACACCAGCCCCAGCAATACCCCCTACACTGCCCAAATACCACTGCACTGCCCTAAACCCTGAAACACCAGCCCCAGCATGACCCCCTACACTGCCCGAATACCACTGCACTGCTCTAAACCCTGAAACACCAGCCCCAGCACCACCACCTACACTGCCCGAACACCACTGCACTGCCCTAAACCCTGAAACACCAGCCCCAGCACAACCCCCTACACTGCCCGAACACCACTGCACTGCCCTAAACCCTGAAACACCAGCCCGACCCCCTACACTGCCCGAACACCACTGCACTGCCCTAAATCCTGAAACACAAGTCCCAGCACGACCCCCTACACTGCCCGAACACCACTGCACTGCCCTAAACCCTGAAACACCACCCCCTGCACGACCCCCTACACTACCCGAACACCACTGCACTGCCCTAAACCCTGAAAAACCACCCCCACCACAACCCCCTACACTGCCCAAACACCACTGCACTGCCCTAAACCCTGAAACACCACCCCCTGCACGACCCCCTACACTGCCCGAACACAACTGCACTGCCCTAAACCCTGAAACACTACCCCCAGCAAGACCCCCTACACTGTCCGAACACCACTGCACTGCCCTAAACCCTGAAACACAAGCCCCAGCACGACCCCCTACACTGCCCGAACACCACTGCACTGCCCTAAACCCTGAAACACCACCCCCTGCACGACCCCCTACACTACCCGAACACCACTGCACTGCCCTAAACCCTGAAACACCCCCCCCAGCACAACCCATACACTGCCCGAACACCACTGCACTGCCCTAAACCCTGAAACACCACCCCCTGCACGACCCCCTACACTGCCCGAACACAACTGCACTGCCCTAAACCCTGAAACACCACCCCCAGCACGACCCCCTACACTGCACGAACACCACTGCACTGCCCTAAACCCTGAAACACTACCCCCAGCAAGACCCCTACACTGTCCGAACACCACTTCCCTAAACCCTGAAACACCACCCCCAGCAAGACCCCTACAATGCCTGAACACCACTGCACTGCCCTAAACCCTGAAACACCACCCCCAGCATGACCCCCTACACTGCCCGAACACCACTGCACTGCCGTAAACCCTGAAACACCACTCCCAGCATGACCGCCTACACTGCCCGAACACCACTGCACTGCCCTAAACCCTGAAACACCAGCCTCAGCACAACCCTGTACACTGCCCGAACACCACTGCACTGCCCTAAACCCTGAAACACCACCCCCAGCACGACCCCCTACACTGCCCGAACACCACTGCTCTGCCCAAAACCCTGAAACACCAGCCCCAGCACTACCCCCTACACTGCCGAAAACCACTGCACTGCCCTAAACCCTGAAACACCAGCCCCAGCACGACCCCCTACACTGCCCGAACACCACTGCTCTGCCCAAAACCCTGAAACACCAGCCCCAGCACGACCCCCTACACTGCCCGAACACCACTGCACTGCCCTAAACCTTGAAACACCAGCCCCAGCACGACCCCCTACACTGCCCGAACACCACTGCCCTACCCTAAATCCTGAAACACCACCCCCAGCACGACCCCCTACACTGCCCGAGCACCACTGCACTGCCCTAAACCCTGAAACACCAGCCCCAGCACGACCCCCTACACTGCCCGAACACCACTGCACTGCCCTAACCCGTGAAACACCAGCCTCAGCACGACCCCCTACACTGCCTGAACACCACTGCGCTGCCTAAACCGTGAAACACAACCCCCAGCACGACCCCCTACACTGCCCGAACACCACTGCACTGCCCTAAACCCTGAAACACCACCCCCTGCACGACCCACTACACTGCCCGAACACTACTGCACTGCCCTAAACCCTGAAACACCATCCCCAGCACGACCCCCTACACTGCACGAACACCACTTCACTGCCCTAAACCCTGAAACACTAGCCCCAGCAAGACCCCCTACACTGCCCGAACACCACTGCACTGCCCTAAACCCTGAAACATCACCCCCAGCAAGACCCCTACACTGCCCGAACACCACTGCTCTAAACCCTGAAACACCACTGCCAGCAAGAACCCCTACACTGCCCGAACACCACTGCACTGCCCTAAACCCTGAAACACCAGCCCCAGCATGACCCCCTACACTGCCCGATCACCACTGCACTGCCCGAAACCCTGAAACACCACCCCCTGCACGACCCCGTACACTGCCCGAACACCACTGCACTGCCCTAAACCCTGAAACACCACCCCCAGCATGACCCCCTACACTGCCCGAACACCACTGCACTGCCCTAAACCTGAAACACCACCCCCAGCATGACCCCCTACACTGCCCGAAAACCACTGCTCTGCCCAAAACCATGAAACACCAGCCCCAGCACGACCCCCTACACTGCCCGAACACCACTGCACTGCCCTAAACCCTGAAACACCAGCCCCAGCACGACCCCCTACACTGCCCGAACACCACTGCACTGCCCTAAATCCTGAAACACCACCCCCAGCATGACCCCCTACACTGCCCGAACACCACTGCACTGCCCTAAACCCTCAAACACCAGCCCCAGCACGACCCCCTACACTACCCGAACACCACTGCACTGCCCTAAACGCTGAAACACCAGCCTCAGCACGACCCGCTACACTGCCTAAACCCTGAAACACCACCCCCAGCACGACCCCCTACACTGCCCAAACACCACTGCACTGCTCTAAACCCTGAAACACCACCCCCTGCACTACCCCCTACACTGCCCGAACACTACTGCACTGCCCTAAACCCTGAAACACCATCACCAGCACGACCCCCTACACTGCACGAACACCACTGCACTGCCCTAAACCCTGAAACACTACCCCCAGCAATACCCCCTACACTGCCCGAACACCACTGCACTGCCCTAAACCCTGAAACATCACCCCCAGCAAGACCCCCTACACTGCCCGAACACCACTGCACTGCCCTAAACCCTGAAACATCACCCCCAGCAAGACCCCCTACACTGCCCGAACACCACTGCCCTAAACCCTGAAACACCACTGCCAGCAAGACCCCCTACACTGCCCGAACACCACTGCACTGCCCTAAACCCTGAAACACCACCCCCAGCATGACCCCCTACACTGCCCGAACACCATTGCTCTGCCCAAAACCCTGAAACACCAGCCACAGCACGACCCCCTACACTGCCCGAACACCACTGCACTGCCCAAAACCCTGAAACACCACCCCCAGCAAGACCCCCTACACTGCCCGAACACCACTGCCCTAAACCCTGAAACACCACTGCCAGCAAGACCCCCTACACTGCCCGAACACCACTGCACTGCCCTAAATCCTGAAACACAAGCCCCAGCACGACCCCCTACACTGCCCGAACACCACTGCACTGCCCTAAACCCTGAAACACCACCCCCTGCACGACCCCCTACACTACCCGAACACCACTGCACTGCCCTAAACCCTGAAACACCACCCCCACCACAACCCCCTACACTGCCCGAACACCACTGCACTGCCCTAAACCCTGAAACACCACCCCCTGCACGACCCCCTACACTGCCCGAACACAACTGCACTGCCCTAAACCCTGAAACACTACCCCCAGCAAGACCCCCTACACTGTCCGAACACCACTGCACTGCCCTAAACCCTGAAACACAAGCCCCAGCACGACCCCCTACACTGCCCGAACACCACTGCACTGCCCTAAACCCTGAAACACCACCCCCTGCACGACCCCCTACACTGTCCGAACACCACTGCACTGCCCTAAACCCTGAAACACAAGCCCCAGCATGACCCCCTACACTGCCCGAACACCACTGCACTGCCCTAAACCCTGAAACACCACCCCCTGCACGACCCCCGACACTACCCGAACACCACTGCACTGCCCTAAACCCTGAAACACCACCCCCAGCACAACCCCCTACACTGCCCGAACACCACTGCACTGCCCTAAACCCTGAAACACCACCCCCTGCACGACCCCCTACACTGCCCGAACACAACTGCACTGCCCTAAACCCTGAAACACCACCCCCAGCACGACCCCCTACACTGCACGAACACCACTGCACTGCCCTAAACCCTGAAACACTACCCCCAGCAAGACCCCCTACACTGTCCGAACACCACTTCCCTAAACCCTGAAACACCACCCCCAGCAAGACCCCCTACAATGCCTGAACACCACTGCACTGCCCTAAACCCTGAAACACCACCCCCAGCATGACCCCCTACACTGCCCGAACACCACTGCACCGCCGTAAACCCTGAAACACCACTCCCAGCACGACCGCCTACACTGCCCGAACACCACTGCACTGCCCTAAACCCTGAAACACCAGCCTCAGCACAACCCTGTACACTGCCCGAACACCACTGCACTGCCCTAAACCCTGAAACACCACCCCCAGCACGACCCCCTACACTGCCCGAACACCACTGCTCTGCCCAAAACCCTGAAACACCAGCCCCAGCACTACCCCCTACACTGCCGAAAACCACTGCACTGCCCTAAACCCTGAAACACCAGCCCCAGCACGACCCCCTACACTGCCCGAACACCACTGCTCTGCCCAAAACCCTGAAACACCAGCCCCAGCACGACCCCCTACACTGCCCGAACACCACTGCACTGCCCTAAACCTTGAAACACCAGCCCCAGCACGACCCCCTACACTGCCCGAACACCACTGCCCTACCCTAAATCCTGAAACACCACCCCCAGCACGACCCCCTTCACTGCCCGAGCACCACTGCACTGCCCTAAACCCTGAAACACCAGCCCCAGCACGACCCCCTACACTGCCCGAACACCACTGCACTGCCCTAACCCGTGAAACACCAGCCTCAGCACGACCCCCTACACTGCCTGAACACCACTGCGCTGCCTAAACCATGAAACACAACCCCCAGCATGACCCCCTACACTGCCCGAACACCACTGCACTGCCCTAAACCCTGAAACACCACCCCCTTCACGACCCACTACACTGCCCGAACACTACTGCACTGCCCTAAACCCTGAAACACCATCCCCAGCACGACCCCCTACACTGCACGAACACCACTTCACTGCCCTAAACCCTGAAACACTACCCCCAGCAAGACCCCCTACACTGCCCGAACACCACTGCACTGCCCTAAACCCTGAAACATCACCCCCAGCAAGACCCCCTACACTGCCCGAACACCACTGCTCTAAACCCTGAAACACCACTGCCAGCAAGACCCCCTACACTGCCCGAACACCACTGCACTGCCCTAAACCCTGAAACACCAGCCCCAGCATGACCCCCTACACTGCCCGATCACCACTGCACTGCCCGAAACCCTGAAACACCACCCCCTGCACGACCCCCTACACTGCCCGAACACCACTGCACTGCCCTAACCCGTGAAACACCAGCCTCAGCACGACCCCCTACACTGCCTGAACACCACTGCGCTGCCTAAACCATGAAACACAACCCCCAGCATGACCCCCTACACTGCCCGAACACCACTGCACTGCCCTAAACCTGAAACACCACCCCCAGCATGACCCCCTACACTGCCCGAAAACCACTGCTCTGCCCAAAACCATGAAACACCAGCCCCAGCTCGACCCCCTACACTGCCCGAACACCACTGCACTGCCCTAAACCCTGAAACACCAGCCCCAGCACGACCCCCTACACTGCCCGAACACCACTGCACTGCCCTAAATCCTGAAACACCACCCCCAGCATGACCCCCTACACTGCCCGAACACCACTGCACTGCCCTAAACCCTCAAACACCAGCCCCAGCACGACCCCCTACACTACCCGAACACCACTGCACTGCCCTAAACGCTGAAACACCAGCCCCAGCAAGACCCCCTACACTGCCCAAACACCACTGCACTGCCCTAAACCCTGAAACACCACCCCCAGCAAGACCCCCTACACTGCCCGAACACCACTGCACTAAACCCTGAAACACCACCCCCAGGAAGACCACCTACACTGGCCCAACACCACTGCACTGCCCTAAACCCTGAAACACCACCCCCTGCATGAACCCCTTCACTGCCCAAACACCACTGCACTGCCCTAAACCCTGAAACACCACCCCCTGCATGACCCCCTACACTGCCCGAACACCACTACACTGCCCTAAACCTTGAAACACCACCCCTCAGCACGACACCCTACACTGCCCGATTACCACTGCACTGCCCTAAACCCTGAAACACCACTCCCAGCACGACCCCCTACACTGCCCGAACACCACTGCACTAAACCCTGAAACACCACCCCCAGCAAGACCACCTACACTGGCCGAACACCACTGCACTGCCCTAAACCCTGAAACACCACCCCCTGCACGACCCCCTACACTTCCCAAACACCACTGCACTGCCCTAAACCCTGAAACACCACCCCCTGCATGACCCCCTACACTGCCCGAACACCACTGCACTGCCCTAAACCCTGAAACACCACCCCCAGCACGACCCCCTACACTGCCTAAACACCACTGCGCTGCCCTAAACCCTGAAACACAACCCCCTGCACGACCCCCTACACTGCCGGAACACCACTGCACTGCCCTAAACCCTGAAACACCACCCCCAGCACGACCCCCTACACTGCCCGAACACCACTGCACTGCCCTAAACCCTGAAACATCACCCCCAGCAAGACCCCCTACACTGCCTGAACACCACTGCCCTATACCCTGAAACACCACCCCTCATCACGACACCCTACACTGCCCGAACACCACTGCACTGCCCTAAAACCTGAAACACCACCCCCAGCACGACCCCCTACACTGCCTAAACACCACTGCGCTGCCCTAAACCCTGAAACACCACCCCCTGCACGACCCCCTACACTGCCGGAACACCACTGCACTGCCCTAAACCCTGAAACACCACCCCCAGCACGACCCCCTACACTGCCCGACCACCACTGCACTGCCCTAAACCCTGAAACATCACCCCCAGCAAGACCCCTACACTGTCTGAACACCACTTGCCCTAAACCCTGAAACACCACCCCCAGCAAGACCCCCTACACTGCCCGAACACCACTGCACTGCCCTAAACCCTGAAACACCACCTCCAGCACAACCCCCTACACTGCCTGAACACCATTGCTCTGCCCTAAACCCTGAAACACTAGCCCCAGCACGACCCCCTACACTGCCCGAACACCACTGCACTGCCCTAAACCCTGAAACACCACCCCCAGCACGACCCCCTACACTGCCCGAACACCACTGCACTGCCCTAAACCCTGAAACACCAGCCCCAGCAAGACCCCCTACACTGCCCGAACACCACTGCACTGCCCTAGACTCTGAAACACCAGCCCCAGCAATACCCCCTACACTGCCCGAACACCACTGCACTGCCCTAAACCCTGAAACACCAGCCCCAGCATGACCCCCTACACTGCCCGAATACCACTGCACTGCCCTAAACCCTGAAACACCAGCCCCAGCACCACCACCTACACTGCCCGAACACCACTGCACTGCCCTAAACCCTGAAACACCAGCCCCAGCACAACCCCCTACACTGCCCGAACACCACTGCACTGCCCTAAACCCTGAAACACCAGCCCCAGCATGACCCCCTACACTGCCCGAACACCACTGCACTGCCCTAAACCCTGATACACCAGCCCCAGCACGACCCCCTACACTGCCCGAACACCCCTGCACTGCCCTAAACCCTGAAACACCAGCCCCAGCACGACCCCTACACTGCCCGAACACCACTGCACTGCCCTAAACCCTGAAACACCACCCCTGCACCACCCCCTACACTGCCCGAACACCACTGCACTGCCCTAAACCCTGAAACACCACCCCCTGCACTGCCCCCTACACTGCCCGAACACCACTGCACTGCCCTAAACCCTGAAACACCACCCCCAGCACGACCCCCTATACTGCTCGAACACCACTGCACTGCCCCAAACCCTGAAACACCACCCCCAGCACGACCCCCTACACTGCCTGAACACCACTGCACTGCCCTAAACCCTGAAACACCACCCCCTGCACAACCCCCTATACTGCCCGAACACCACTGCACTGCCCTAAACCCTGAAACACCACCCCCAGCACGACCCCCTACACTGCCCGAACACCACTGCACTGCCCTAAACCCTAAAACACCACCCCCAGCACGACCCCCTACACTGCCCGTACACCACTGCACTGCCCTAAACCCTAGAACACTACCTCCAGCATGACCCCCTACACTACCCGAACACCACTGCACTACCCTAAACCCTAAAATACTCCCCCAGCACAACCCCCTACACTACCCGAACACGACTGCACTGCCCTAAACCCTCAAACACTCCCCCAGCACGACCCCCTACACTACCCGAACACCACTGCACTGCCCTAAACCCTAAAACACTCCCCTAGCACGACCCCCTACACTACCCGAACACCACTGCACTGCCCTAAACCCTAAAACACTCCCCCCAGCACGAGCCCCTACACTACCCAAACACCACTGCACTGCCCTAAACCACTACCCCCCGCATGACCCCCTACACTACCCAAACACCAATGCACTACCCTAATCCCTAAAACACTACCCCCGCACGACTCCCTACACTACCCAAAGACCACTGCACTACCCTAAACCCTAAAACACCCGACCCTCCTACACTACACAAACACCACTGCACTACCCTAAACCCTAAAACACTACCCCCTACACTACACAAACACCACTGCACTACCCTAAACCCTAAAACACTACCCCCAGCACAAACCCCTACACTACCCAAACACCACTGCACTACCCTAGACCCTAAAACACTACCCCCAGCAGTACCCCCTACACTACCCAAACACCACTGCACTACCCTAAACCCTAAAACACTACCCCCAGCAGTACCCCTACACTACCCAAACACCATTGCACTACCCTAAACCCTAAAACACTACCCCCAGCAGTACCCCCTACACTACCCAAACACCACTGCACTACCCTAAATCACTACCCCCAGCACGACCCCCTACACTACCCAAACACCACTGCACTACCCTAAACCTTAAAACACTACCCCCAGCACGACCCCCTACACTACCCAAACACCACTGCACTACCCTAAACCCTAAATCTACCCCCAGCATGACCCCTACACTACACAAACACCACTGCACTACCCTAAACCCTAAAACACTACCCCCAGCACGAGCCTCTTCACTACCTAAACACAACTGCACAATTTGTTACAGTCGTTGCAACGCAGGCCTGTGGTGCTTACTGGAAGTACCTGGTGGGCTAGTTGGGCCCCAGGGACCCTCAGGATTCAAGGTGACCTAATCCCCCAACTTAATCCGCTCCACGGGGCGCGTTTGCACAGTGGTGAAGGGAGGGGGCGGGGCCTCAGGTGACATGTGCGCAAACACGCCCTGTGGTGCGTTTTAAGTTGGGGAATTAATTCCTTTGAATCCTGAGGGACCCTGGGGGCCAACTAGCCCACCAGGTACCTTCAGTAAGCACAACAGAGTTGCGTTGCAGAGAGGTGATAAAGGTGCGTGGCCTCGGAACGCCTCTCTGCAACTCAGCTCTGTGGTCCTAACTGTAGGTACCTGGGGGGCTAGTTGGGCCCCAGGGACCCTCAGGATTCAAGGGGACTTAATCCCGCAACTTAAAACGCGCCACGGGGCGCGTTTGCACACATGTCACCTCAGGCCTCCCCTCCGTTCACCACTGTGCAAACGCTCCCTGTAGCGCGTTTTAAGAGGTAGTTTTAATCCCCCTGCCCTATTATGTACTAGGGACTTGCAGAGGAGGTCATGCTAATCACAGGGGTACCCCAACGCATAGTGTTCCCTAGTGTATGTAGGTGTTTTCACTGTATTCTAAGTGTCTTTTAGCATAGCACTGGCTCTGGTTAGTCAGAGTCAGTTACCACCAGTACCCGTCTGAAAAAGTTGTGGGCACAGGATGATTTTGCAACAAGGCCTCTTTCTGCTCCTCTGTTGGTTCTTTCTGCACATCTTTTGCTTCTTTCTGTGCGTTTTTTCTTCTTTCTTCACATGTCCTACCTCTGTAGCCATAGTTAGAAACTAGCATTTAAAAAACCTTTGAAATTCACTTAAAAAATCATAGGTTTCAGGCACGTTATAGTTAGAAATTAGCATTTAAAAAACCTTTGAAATTCACTGAAAAAACCATAGGTTTCAGACACGTTATAGTTAGAAATTAGCATTTAAAAAACCTTTGAAATTCACTGAAAAAAACCATAGGTTTTAGGGACAGTTATAGTTAGTTGGACATTTCACTCGTACAAAACCATAGAAATTCCCCCGTTATAGTTAGTTCAGCTAACTATAACTCGCGCCCCCGCAATGCACTGCTGATGACGTCACATATTACATCACTCATGACATGGTCAGTGACATCACTGATGACATCACTGATGACATCTCAAATGACATCACTGATGACATCATCCATGTGATAATTTCATGCATCTTCTCACACCCTAATATAACTTTTGATACACCCACTCTAAATTACAGACTGCCATTCTCAAAACCATAGACACTCCAACACCAAAAACTACATACCCACTCACTGATTCTTAGGTCTACACACACATCCACTCACTCACCCGTACAGTCATACTTACAGTCACTCAGTACAGGACTATCATATGCACTCATACACCTATATAAACACTCACACACCGCCACTCATCCATAGAGGTACTCACACACCTAGTCAGTCATGCAAAAATTAATCACACACCCATTTACTCACCTATACAGTTATACACACACCAGCTCACTTACTCATACAAATACTAGCACATTCTTACGCTCTTATACAATAACTGATACAAGCACACACGCATCCATACAGCCACTCTCACTATCACACACTCTCACTTATAGCCATTTAAATACTCTAACACACATATATACTGCCTTTTACATATGTAGTTACTCGCACATGTACCACTGAGATATACATTCACTCACTAACACACCCATACACACACTCACCCACCCAAGCAGTCCATCACAGATGCACTCTTGAAATCATGCACCCAGTGAATCACCCACTCACACATCTATGTACAGAGTCACACACACCCCACCCACACAAACACTCAGGCAGCCATAAAGATACTCAGAGAACCAATCAATAACCCATATAGACACTCATGTAGCTATTCGCAAATCCATGCATTCACTCACACACCAACAAACATACGGATACAGACATTCACACAGTTTAGTCACTAACTCATGCATTCAGTAAGATACGTTTAATCACTCACTTGTAGAGTCAGTCACTCACGTACTAAATCATCCATTCAGTCACTTATACACTCATTCTTCAATACGCCTTTCCCTATATATATTAAACATATTTAAACTTTACAGAAACACACAGTCACTGGATGATGTCATCAGTGATGTCATTTGAAATGTCACCAGTGATGTCATCAGTGATGTCACTGACCATGTCATGAGTGATGTAATATGTGACGTCATCAGCAGTGCATTGCGGGCGCGAGTTATAGTTAGCTGAACTAACTATAACGGGGGAATTTCTATGGTTTTGTACGAGTGAAATGTCCAACTAACTATAACTGTCCCTAAAACCTATGGTTTTTTCAGTGAATATAGATATATATATCCTTGTAAACCGCTTTTCACTTCCACTCCGTTTTCGTCCAAGCAGACACGGACCACAAGATATGTGCTTCAAAATTGATTTATATATATATATATATTCCAAATACTTTGCTGTGGTAATGACCATGGAGCACAGAAATTTACAGCAACATTACCACAGTTCTTATTTTTTTCTTTGCGCAAAATAACTTGAAGCATTTCTGTTGCTAGCAAGCTGGCAGCAAAACACATGATGCCCCTTATGAAGATAGTGCTTATTACCAACATAGATTAGGGCAATGTCGTTGCCATGCACAGGATACCCACAAGGAAGAGTTTACAGTGCTGAGCACAACTAGATCCCTGGTGCCTGGAAAACGCAGTTGCCTTAATTTCCAGAAGTGAAACGCAAGCACTGATATGCTGAAACAGGCAACATTACTTGATATTAATTATATTAATTAATGGCTTGCACTTATTACCCATTTTTACTCTCCACAATTTGGAAATATTCATTGAGACACCAAAGGATTTATTAACAATACTTGTAATAAAAGGCAATACCATATAACACAAGTTTTACATTTATAAAATAGTAAGTAAATGTAAATTTGGGAATGGAAGATGGATAAGGCAGTTATCAGTTGTGATTTGTATATAAAGATACTTAGAATGATGACAAACAATCAATCAATCAATCAATCAATCATGTCACTTATAAAGCGCACTACATACCCGCGAGGGTCTCAAGGCGCTGGGGGAAGAGGGGGGTGGTGCTGCTACTGATCGAAGAGCCAGGTCTTGAGGAGTCTTCTGAAGGCCAGTAGGTCTTGGGTCTGTCGGAGGTTGGTGGGGAGGGTGTTCCAGGTCTTGGCGGCGAGGTGGGAGAAGGATCTGCCGCCGGCGGTCGTTTTCCGGATGCGGGGGACTGTGGCGAGTGCGAGGCTGGTCGAGCGGAGCTGGCGGGTGGGGGTGTAGAAGCTGAGTCGTCTGTTGAGGTAGGCTGGTCCGGAGTTGTGGAGTGCTTTGTGTGCGTGGGTGAGGAGCTTGAAGGTTATCCTCTTGTTGACAGGGAGCCAGTGCAGGTCTCTCAGGTGGGGTGTGATGTGGCTGCGTCGGGGGATGTCGAGGATAAGACGTGCAGAGGCGTTCTGGATGCGTTGCAGCCGTCTCAGGAGCTTAGCCGTCGTTCCTGCGTAGAGGGCGTTTCCGTAGTCCAGCCTGCTGGTGACGAGGGCCTGGGTGACTGTTTTTCTTGTTTCGGTGGGGATCCACTTGAAGATCCTGCGGAGCATTCGGAGGATGTTGAAGCAGGATGAGGAAACGGCGTTGACCTGCTTAGTCATGGAGAGGGTGGGGTCGAGGATGACCCCTAGGTTGCGTACGTGGTCGGTGGGTGGCGGGGCTGTTCCCAGTGATGTTGGCCACCAGGAGTCGTCCCAGGCTGAAGGGTTGGAACCAAGGATGAGGACCTCCGTCTTGTCCGAGTTCAGCTTCAGGCGGCTGGTCCTCATCCATTCGGCGACGGCCTTCATTCCTTCGTGGAGGTGGGCTTTGGCGGTGTGAGGGTCTTTGGTGAGGGAGAGGATCAGCTGGGTGTCGTCGGCGTAGGGAGATGATGTTGAGGTTGTGCTGTCGGGCGACGTGGGCGAGGGGTGCCATGTAGATGTTGAACAGCGTTGGGCTGACGGAGGAGCCTTGGGGTACGCCGCAGATGATCTTGGTGGCCTTGGATCGGAAGGGGGCGAGGCGGACGCTTTGTGGTCTGCCGGAAAGGAAGGATGTGGTCCAGTCCAGGGCCTTCTCTTGGATCCCGGCGTCGTGAAGGCGTGTTCGTAGTGTGTGGTGGCAGACCGTGTCGAAGGCGGCTGATAGGTCCAGGAGGATGAGGGCTGCTGTTTCTCCGTTGTCTAGCAGGGTCCTGATGTCATCGGTGGCGGCGATGAGGGCGGTTTCGGTGCTGTGGTTGCTGCGGAAGCCGGACTGGGAAGGGTCCAGGATGTTGTTCTCCTCGAGGTAGCGGGTCAGTTGTTTGTTGACGATTTTCTCGGTGACCTTCGCGGGGAACGGGAGCAGAGAGATGGGTCGGAAGTTCTTGAGGTCCTTGGGGTCTGCCTTGGGTTTCTTGAGTAAGGCGGTGATCTCGGCGTGCTTCCAGCTTTCCGGGAAGGTTGCTGTCTCGAAGGAGATGTTGATTATTTTCCGGAGATGGGGCGCAATGGCTGTACTGGCTTTGTTGAAGATGTGGTGAGGGCACGGGTCTAGCGGTGAACCGGAGTGGATGGTGTTCATGATCTCGCTGGTGTCCTCGTCGTTGATGTTGGTCCAGGAGAGCAGGAGGTTGGTGGTTGTGGGGGCAGTGGTCTCGGTGGTTGCCGGGGCGGTCGTGGTGTTGAAGCTGTCGTGGATGTCGGCGATTTTGCGGTGGAAGAAGGTGGCCAGTGAGTCGCACAGGTCTCGCGACGGCTGGATGTCGTTGGTGTTGGAGCTGGGGTTGGGGAGTTCCTTCACGATGTTGAAGAGCTCTTTGCTGTTGTGTGCGTTGTTGTCTAGGCGGTCTTTGAGTGAGGCCCTTTTGGCGGATCTGATGAGGTGATGGTGACTGCGGGTGGCGCTCTTGTGGGCGGCGTAGCTGTCCGCTGTCCGTTCGTGGTGCCAGATCTTCTCCAGTTTTCGGCATGTTCGTTTGGAGGCCTGGAGGTCTTCGGTGAACCAGGTGGCTTTCTTGCTGGTGTGGCTGTTGGGCGGATTCTTGAGCGGGGCGAGGGTGTTGGCGCAGTCGTCGATCCACTGTCTGAGGTTGCGGGCGGCGGTGTCGGGGTTCGGAGGGTTCGGCGGGTGGGCTCAGGGCGAGGGTTGTGGTTAGCTGGTCTTCCGTGACTCTGCTCCAGCAGCGGCGAGGCATTTGTTCGGTGCGGTGGTGCATGGTGGGCTTCCTGTAGGTGAAGTGGATGCAGTGGTGGTCAGTCCAGTGGGGTTCGGAGGTGTGGTTGAAGGAGACGTGTGGGCTTGCGGAAAAGATGGAGTCGAGCGTGTGGCCGGCGGCGTGGGTGGGTGTAGTCACGAGCTGTCTGAGTCCGAGGGTGGCGAGGTTGTCGATCAGGGTGGTGGAGTTGGTGTCCTTGTTGTTCTCGAGGTGGAAGTTCAGGTCCCCGAGGAGGATGTAGTCCGTGGAGGCGATGGCGTGTGTGCTGACGAAGTCAGCGATGGAATCGCTGAACTGTGGTCGGGGTCCGGGGGGTCTGTAGATGAGGGTTCCTCTGAGGGTGGTGTTGGGATCGGTGTGGATCTGGAAGTGCATGTGTTCGGCGGTGCTGAGGGTGTCGTCGGTGTTGGTTGAGACTCTGAGGGTGTTCCTGTGGACGATGGCGATGCCTCCTCCGACTCCGTTGGTGCGGTCCCTGCGGGTGATCTTGTATCCGTCCGGGATGGCAATGGCGATGTCGGGGGCTGAAGCGGGATTCAGCCAGGTCTCCGTCAGGAATGCGACATCTGGGGAGGTTGAGTCGAGAAGGTCCCAGAGTTCGATGGCGTGTTTGCGGGCGGAGCGGGTGTTGAGGAGGATGCATCTGAGGTAGTTGGGTTCTTTCCTGGGCGGTGGTTTGGCGGGGCGGGTGCTGGCGAAGCTGCAGTTCCGGCAGGTGAAGGGCCCTTGGGTGCGCTTCGGGGTGGCCTGGTAGCAGGCGTGATCTTTTCCGGGGTTGAGTGCGTGGAGGGTGCTGGCGTCGTATCGGCGTCTGTTGATGTGGCGGGCGCGGGGATGCCCGGACCAAGGGGTCTGGCGCTGGGCGCGGTCACGGCGCAGACGGGCGCAGACGGGCTTGCCTTAGGCGCGCCCGCTGCGCATGTCCGCTGCGCGGCCGCACAGCGGCCGCCATAAATGGGGAGGTGGGAGGGAGGAGCAGGGAATGGGGCAGCGAATGGGCAGTGAGGGGGCTGGGCCACAGGGGCGCAGCGGCGGTAAACAGGCACAGAAGGGAAAACGAGCACAATCAGGGCATCAAGGGGGCTCAGAAAGGAAAAAAACGAGCACAATCAGGGGCAGCAAGGGGGCACAGAAAGGAAAAACTAGCACAATGAGGGGCAGCAAGGGGGCACAGAAAGGAAAAACGAGCACAATCAGGGGCAGCAAGGGGGGCACAGAAAGGAAAAAACGAGCACAATCAGGGGCAGCAAGGGGGCACAGAAAGGAAAAACGAGCACAATCAGGGGCAGCAAGGGGGGCACAGAAAGGAAAAACGAGCACAATCAGGGGCAGCAAGGGGGCACAGAAAGGAAAAAAAACGAGCACAATCAGGGGCAGCAAGGGGGCACAGAAAGGAAAAAACTAGCACAATCAGGGGCAGCAAGGGGGCACAGAAAGGAAAAACGAGCACAATCAGGGGCAGCAAGGGTGGCACAGAAAGGAAAAAACGAGCACAATCAGGGGCAGCAAGGGGGCACAGAAAGGAAAAACGAGCACAATCAGGGGCAGCAAGGCGGGCACAGAAAGGAAAAAACGAGCACAATCAGGGGCAGCAAGGGGGCACAGAAAGGAAAAACGATCACAATCAGGTGCAGCAAGCGGGGCACAGAAAGGAAAAAACGAGCACAATCAGGGGCAGCAAGGGGGCACAGAAAGGAAAAACGAGCACAATCAGGGGCAGCAGCAGGGCACACAGACGGAGCTGTGTGGTGGGGGAGCGACCTACCAGTCAAGGTCTTATTGAAAAGACATGACGATGGCCCCTATGTCTCTCAAATTTATGGGCCCTTTTTACACGTAGGGTGCACTTTTCCTGTTTGCGCCTATGGCACACATTTGATTAGGTGCTCCACAGTCAAACAGGGAAAGTGTAATACTTACTGTGAATATGCTGTGTGGAGCTTGCTTCTGGAATCCTGTGATCTGGGGATTACTTATAGGAATGTCATGATGCATGGGGTTTTAGAATGTGTACTTACAATTTGTGGCAGTTTAACTGTTGTTGGAAGCAAAGGAGCTCCTGCATGTCCAACCTCCACTACTGAGTAGCTCTCATGTACTAATAAACTTTGGTGTACACTTCTCATGACTCTGCCTTGGTCACTATAAAATTGTTGGCGATGAGTTGAGCTACATAGTCGGACCCTGTGTGTGTCTTGCCACTCTGTTTCTTGATGTGCTGTGGAAAGCCACCTAGTTGAACTATGATGTTCTGCATTTACTCGACGAGCTGGTGAAAGCCACCCAGCTGATCAACGACATTCTGCGCTTTCCCCATACCCTGTTGTAAGCGGCCCAACTTATCATTGGCGTCCTATACATTCCCCTCTTCTGGGCGGTGTTCTGCACTCTGTCGGCGTTCTTCATCCTGCGAGGTGGGAGCGTGCAACGCTTCTAGTTTTTGCCTCCCCGGCCAGTGCTGTATGAGCCTAGTCTGCTGCTTGTGAACTTCTGCGGGCCACAGCGGTGCCAATTTTTTCCAGATTTCTGGGAAGTTTTGTCTAGTGACCAGTCGCCTGCGTCTGCTACTTTTAAAGAGCTGGTGCACCAGCCATTGCAACATCTACTCCACCATTGAGTGGGCCTGTTTGTGCACTGTCTCAGGAAATCTTGTTTGAACAGCTGCCTAGTTCTGCTGACAGCTATTTTGGGTGTATTACTTGCGAAGCTATGGGCTATGTCATCACCGCGCAAGTGTCATTGGTGCACATGTGGCCTTTTGACTAACAACGTCAGGCCGCTATCTTGGAAGTAGTGTTTGGTCATTGTGTTTGGGTGCTGCGGTTCATTCTTTCAGAAATCTTTTGTTCTCTTCAAGCAGTGAACACTCTATAGCACACGTTGCTTCCTGATCATCGTGCAGGTGTTCGGCAGCGGCAGCAAACTGGGAACTGTGTGTGTTGTTTAGCAGTGATGGGCACACCTTTTTGAAACTGTAAGTTTATTTATTGTCTTTGCAATTACTCTTGATTGTGGCGCTGTGGATTCACAGAACAGTGGCGTTCTCCTTTGGAGATACGCATATCTGTTTTATGGGATGATATTTGGGTGCATGTCCTCATGGTGATACGCACACCAGTTGTATGACATTTTATGACATTTGGTGCATGCTCTTTCGGTGATATGCATACCATTTCATCTGACAGTCTGCGATATGCGCACCATTTCATCTCAAATTCGGTGCGTGTTGCAAGCTTTACCACTCCTGTGTGTTCATTGCAGTTGGTCAGGAGGTGTTTCCCTAAGTACACATTATTATATGATTATTATTTTGTTTCCTTTCTTGTCCTTTGGATGTTCTGTTCACATACTTACGCATGTGTTGCACAATGAGTCATCAGCTGTAGTGCTCATTTTGTCTGTCTTAAAGCAATTTGTGGTGTGCGTGTAACATCGCTTTGTACCACAGGTATCGTGCAATCAGGACTAGTTTTTCTCTTCACTATGCAAGCAGTTGCACCTCCTCCTTCATTCTTGGATGCACCTGGTAAACCACTAGCTAGGTGGGGAGTGTGGTTTGATGCTTTTGAGACTTATTTGGGAGCAATTGGAGTCTCAAGGTTCAGTGCTGAGAGGAAAAGGTGTTTACTTCTGCACTCTCTTGGCTTTGGGCAGAGGTGTGGTTTTCAAGCACTTACCAGAGTTACCGCTGGGTGAGGCGGAAGATCTGGATGAATTCTTAGAGGTAGTAAAGAAACTAAAATTATGGTTCAATTAACAGCCCAGCTTGATGGTTTTAGGGCACAACATTTTCAAATGCAATCAAAGTGCCGGGAAGGATGTTGACGTTTATATTTCTGTGCTGCGCAGATTGATTTCTGATTGTCAGTTCCACAATTTTACAGACCAACTCATTAGAAATCACTGTAAGGACAAACAGATTTGTCAGAAATTATTGGCTCTTGGTAACCCGTCACTGGATGAGACCATCAAGGCGGCGAAAAACATTGAAATTTCGTAAATATCTGTTAGGGAGCTGGAATATAAGCCTATTGAGGCAGTTGGTGCCATAAAAGCGGAATTCTCTCGTCAATCTGCCAATTGTAATGGGAAAATGGGAGTATTTAAAGTGATGGAAGATGAGAATTCACCAGCAGTGAATATTAACTCTTGCTTCCAGTGTGGCAATACTCCACATATCAAGGGGAGTAGATGTCCCGGTCAAATGTCACCTGTATTTTTTGTTAAGGGATTTGTCACTTTGCTAAGGTTTGCCTTAAAAAACAACAACAAGAATTCTGTTCCATGTGTGGTTGATCCGGATCCAGAGTCTGATTCCAACATAGGTGGCATGCAAAAATTAGGTCTTGCGGTTGGTGAGGAGGTCTCTGATTCATCCAGGGGCACATTCAAGGGGGAGGAACCCAGAGTTGGTGATCCTTCCATGTGTGTTGATTCAATGGCTGGCATTCAAGTGGGAAACAAGGTGTTGAGGCTTCTAGTGGAGTCTGGAGCCAGAGTCACCATGATTACACATTGTTTGTTCACAGAAATATGGGGTGATAGACTTTTATTGCCTCCAGAACGTTCTGCTGTTTCATATGAAGGCTGTAAGATTGAGCTCTTGGGCTATATCAAAGATGTTTTAGAATTCAAAGGGAGGAGGATCAAAGGGAAAGTTTACATGGCAGTAAAGGACCTCAAAATTCTAGACTAGTTCCAACAGGGGCTGTTCGGTATGATTCTCAAGAACTTAAGAACAGGTCCTTGTTGTTGAATGCGATGATGTATCGCTTGAATGGAGCAGGACATTTCCTGCTGTGTTTGGTGAGGGTCTTGACCGAATTCGGGAATTCAAACACAAAATTGGATTGAAGGAAGGGGCAGTAACTGTAAAGTGCGAACTAAGAGGTGCTCCCTTCAGAATCAGGAAAGATCTTAAAAAAGAAGTCTGTGTGAAAAGGGAGTGTATGAGCTGGCTGAATCATCACTCTGGCTCTCTCCCTTAGTTGTGACGCGCAAGATGCGTGTACAGTTTTGAGTGTGTGTAGACCTTAGATCCCTTAATAATGAAATATGGATGGATCCCCATCTTTTAGCCAAGATTGGTGATTTATTTGCACGCACTGCAGGGCCACTGTCTTCTCCAAACTTGATCTGGCAAATGCCTATCATCAGGTAGAACTCCATCCATATTTGAGACACTTGACTGCCTCCATTTCTCCTAGCGACACCTTTCAGTGCCACAGGATGCCATTTGGGCTGGCCTCTGTTTTTCAGAGGGTCATGTACAACTTGTTGAATGACGTAGAGGGGGTCCTGGTATTCCAATATGATGTGCTGGTGTTCGCAGAGAATGTTGGAGCCCATTATGCTATTCTCCAAAGAGTACTAGCTTTCTTCATGGAACATGGAGTTGTGTTGAAGAAAGAAAATTGTAAATTTCTAAGTAGTGAGGTGGAATATCTGACACATGTCATCTCAAAGGATGGCTGTAGACTGAGAGCTGGATTAGTCGGCTCCATTGTTAGAGTGCCTCCACTTTTTGACATGGTGGAAGTCAAAGCTTTCCTTAGTCTTTGGGTGTTTTATTCTCATTTTATCCCTGATTTTGCCACCAGGGTAAGGCCCGTTAGCAATTTGCTAAAAAAAGATTTCCAAATTTGTGTAGTGTAATGATTTATGCCATGGCCTTTCAGCAAATTAAATCCTTGCTGAGCCAAAGTGAGGCTCTTAAGCCTTTTGATCCGAGTTTACCTTGCTGTATCACAGTAGATGCTAGCCAGGTAGGGCTTAGGGCTACCCCTAAGCAAAGGGAAGGTTATAGCCAGTACACTATTGCCTTTGCATCTAGGGTGCTGGAGGAGGCTGAATGATGCTATTCTGTCATTGAGACAGAGTTGTTGGCCTTCTGGTCGGCTACAGAGAAATTTTGCATGTTTGTGTTGGGATGACAGTTTAGGTTGCAAATAGACCACAAGCCACTAGTTAACATTCTGGGTGGGAGCAAGTGTTATTCTCCCCGGATTTTAAGACGTTCTACAAAATTGATCGGTACCAGTCCATATTCCTGGTGGTAGGCAGAGCAGATTTTCATTCTTGCTTTCCTTGCTCGCTTTCCTTGTAAAGAGAATGATGACAGTGATGTTAAGGTGTCTGATTTGTTGGATGAGGACTTTGAGGATTGCTTGGTGGCTTCTCTAGAAATTCCAGAATTGAAGGTCTGTCTGAAGAAGAATGGATGGAAGCTGTGTTGAGTGATCAGGTTTTACAGCAGGTCAAAGACCTAGGCAAGGGAGGTTGGCCTGGGAAGAAGGTCCCCTCACCTTTATTGCAGCCGTATTGCAAGGTAAGCGATGACATTTCTGTTGAGGACGTAGTTCTCTTAAGGTCAGACTTGGTGTTTTCCCCACAGACAACGAGAAGTAGTATAATTGGAAATGCCCCAGAGGATAACCTTGGTTCTTCCCTCGCCAAGTGACATATTCACAAATCTTTCCGGTGGCCAAAAATGGACACTGAAGTGGATGAAATGGTGGAAAATTGTCTTGTATGCAAGTCAGCTGACAAAAACCTGAAGGTGGCTACCCCGCCCTTCATGCCTTTTGAGTGTACGGCTGGACCATGTGTTAAGCTGGGTATAGACACCATGGGGCCCTATGACTCATTGCCGTGAAGTGCCAGATACATTTTGATTTTGGTTGATTATGGTTTAAAATGGACTGAGCTCAAGATGGTTAAAGAATCTAGGGGCATATTAGCAAGACCGGCGATAAAATTATCGCCGTTTTAGCGGCAGGAAACTGCCGCTAAAGCGGCGATAATGGGCTTGGTAATATGCGTTATAGAATTCCAATAGAAGCCCAGGTTAGATGTCCTGCACATCTAACCTGGGCTTCTACTGGAATTCTATAACGCATATTAGCAAACCCATTATCGCCGTTTTAGCGGCAGTTTCCTGCCGCTAAAACGGCGATAATTTTATCGCCGGTCTTGCTAATATGCCCCCTAATGTGGGTACCATTCTTGAATTTCTAAGAGAAATTTTCCTGAAGGAGTGGTTTTGTGAGCTCCTTATCTCAGATAATGGGAAGCAGGTTGTTAGTAAAGAACGTCAGGTTTTCCTTCAGTCATGTGGCTTCAAACACCTGAGAAGTTCCTTGTACCACCCACAAATGAATGACCTTGTGGAGAGGATGAACCAGGTAGTAGGTGAGTGCATCAGGTGGGCCAAGAGTGTGAATACCGATGTAGAGGTCTGTGCGTAGTATTTTATCATTCTATAGAACAACACCACATTCTATCACCAAAGTTTCTCCTTATGAACTTTTGAGGGGTAGGAAGGCTAATACCAGTTTCCGACCTGCATGGATGGCGAAATGGCTTAAAAGTGAGTCTGAAGTAGGACAGCTGATGGCCTTGGTGAAGAGAATGTGGGGCTTACACAAGAAAAAAAAATGGTATAACAAAAGGAAACATACTAAATTGGTCACTGTCAAGATTGGTGACGTGGTTCGCATTAAGTCACTGTCCATGTACAGAAAGAGAGGAATAAGTTCAGTAGTCCAGTTAGGGTGGAGAAGAACTGTGGTAATGCATTAAAGTTAGTTTTGGAATCTGGTGGAATCTAACAAAAAAATGTAAGGTATACAAGGTGCCTCATTAGTGTGAATCTGTTCAGCACAAGATTAGTGTCCCTTCTGGCAACTTTGTGTAGGAGCAGAATTGTCAACCACCCAGTGGAGTTCAAAATGATTCTGGAAATTCCCAGGTCGTGATTAGAAGGAAAAGATCTAGAACCATAATTAAACCAAGCAGGTTTCATACCTGAAGGTTTCTGTATACTTGTTTTTATCGGTGTTTGTCATGTTGTGTTGTTTTTGTCTATGTGCATCCCTCCCACTTCCCCTTTCTGTTTTGGTGTGATGTTTTGTGCTGTTCTAGGAGAAGGGAGATGTGTAATACTTACTGTGAATGTGTTGTGTGGAGCTTGCTTTTGGAATCCTGTGATCTGGCGATTCCTTATAGGAATGTCATAATGGTAGGGGTTTTGAAATGTGTACTTACTATCTGTGGCAGTTGAACTGGTGTTGGCAGCAGACGAGCTGCTGCGTGTCCGTCCTATGTTACTGTGTAGCTCTCTGTACTAATAAACATCAGTGTACATTTCTTGTGACTCTGGCTTGGTCACAACAGAAAGAACACCCAATTACACTGAATGCACCTCCCTCAGGGCAACCGCAAACTTGTGCAGCCATGGTGGCAGTGCATTTAAGTGAAAAACAGCCTCACCCTGTTTCACTCTGCAGGCGGCAACCCACCTGCCTGAACTTTAAAGAAGGATTGGAGATCCCTTTGCAAGCAGGTGCAGTGAGTGACTGCAACTGCCTGCAAGGGGATGTCTGGGGGTTCCATGGCACACCCTTTACCCCTCTGGAGGCCTGCCATCAGGGGGCACACTGACGGTGCGCCAACCTCTTGTGGCCCCTTTCAGTGGACCTCCTGACAGCTTCTTTGCCTTTTTGTCCATGTCTATAATATGGCATGGGTGCAGAGGCAAAGAGATTCCTTCATTTTCATGGGGCCACACCCCAGGCAAATGAGGGAATGCCCTCTGGAGATAGTGCTGGTGCTACATGTGCGCCAGCGCAATCTGTATAACAGAGATACCGCTCACGCATCTGCAGCTCCTTCTGTAATACCAAAGTGCCCTAGTGGCACATAAAGTGGGCGCTAATGCCTGTTGCACCCCCGGAGCACTTTCTGTAATATGGCCTCTGTTCTGATTAAAGAAAAAACCTCTGATTTCTGTAAATTTAAAGTAGAAACTACAAATCAAAATATCTCCCAAAACTCTAATCCCAATAGTGGGAAAAATATCATTGATGGATTATCCTTTAGATTACCAGCTAACTCTACATCTAATTCAGCAAGGTGAAAAGGCAATGAGGGGTTCGATGATAAACACCTCTTGTATTTTGCAAAACCCTACATTGCCCAGTGATTACTAAGTCCTAATGGTCCAAGCAACTACTGTAACAAACTTAAACCAAAAATCCCATTTCTTCCTCAGTTTTTCTTCCTTCAATTACCCGCCACTAACCCAATGGTGAACCTATTAGGTGGCCAATTGTAAAAATAAGATCTAAATTTAACAAGCGAGAGGCATGCAAAGTAGGATTCTTCAATACTACTACTTACTCTGCCACACATACAAGTCAATTTGTATCATTAGCTCTGTGGGGGATGGCAAAACAAACAGTGATTCTTAGGCCTCCAACTCTATTGTCCTCCTCACAAAAATACATACATGAGAAGGAAGCATGAACATTTAACGATTCAATAGTGATCTATGTCGATCAACTTTCATATGGGTCCTTTTCAGTATTCTTCTGTTCATCTTTAATGTTAATAATGAATAAAGGGTATCTACCATGCATTATGTGTGCTTAAACATTGTCATTGCTGTATAAAGTCATAACATTTTGGATTCTGTTACTTTCTCTGTCTTTCCTGAACAGTGATCAGCTTTGTAGATCGCAAAACCTTTGAAGATCCCACCACTGCCTAATGCATATGGAGCATACAATCTGTTGCACATTCCACCCAACTAAGCAATGCACTTTCTTCCCTCTCCCAATGCAAACCTAGGTTGGCCATTTCTGAAACTTAGTTTGCCACCTAACTTGAGTTCGAGAGTTTTTTTTAATACACACTTAATTGTTTTTTTTATTTTGTGGAGCCTTGTATGCTCATGAATACATTTGGTACATTGTTGTATTAGAAGGCAATTTGTCATACATTTATAAGTACCAATACTTTACAGTTGGTAATCATTTCTTAACTTGCATAGTTTTAGCGATGTATTCACACCTCAGAGACATTCTTTTAATACAGGCATTCAAATAACTAGATGTAATTACAAATGTGTTAACTTAACAACCGGTCTCTCCCTCCCCCACCCTCCTAATCTGGCTCGTCCCCGGATTATGTTACTGCTGTGTGGCTTTGCCTCAGTTAACTTGGTGTTGCATGTAGGGGCGTAGATTGTTTTTGCCATGGTGCTGTGCGTCTGACCTGTCCCTGGGCCGGGCCCTGCTGTGCGGTGTCTGGTTAAGAGGCCTCTCCTATGTTTCATGTGTTACGGGGAAAGGTGCTTGGTCAAGTCCTTTGAATGCCTCTAGCATGAGATCCCAGTCCATAGAGATCAGATTCTTTCGCAGTCCCCGTGCCTCCTCCCGTCTGATGGCTGCACTCTCTGCTCCACCCCAACGCACCACCTCCCCATGCCAAATATGGACTGCCGGGGGGCTGGTCGATTTCCATCTCATTGTTATGGAGCGTTTAGCTATGAGTAAGGCTAGGTCAGTGAACCGAAGCTGCACTTTTTGTGATTTTGGACGTCGATGCATACCTAGTATGCAGCTTCCAACTGTTTCTCCTACACTTAGGACTGTCGCTGTTCCTACATTGTGCGTGACTTTCGTCAAAAACTCACTGAGTACTGGGCAGGACCATAGCATGTGCAGAATGTCAGCCTCTTCTACCTTACATCTAGGGCAGTGGTGCTGTGTGGTCGGAAACATACGCTGTAGGCGGTGTGGGGTGAGGTAGGCCCTATGTAAGATCATGTGCTGTATAAATTGAGTATGAGAGTTTTGTTAAGAGAGAAAGTGACAGCTAAGGAAATATGAAAGTGAGTGCAGTGGAGAAGAGACTGAAAGTGGGAAGAGAAAGAGATGAATATGGTTGTTGCCAAGATGACAGACTGTGAATGGGGTCAAGTGGAATATGCTGCTCATGGCTAAGCACTTGCCATGGCCAGGATCAAGAATAAGATTAATTGGGACTGAGACAGTGGGCCCATCTTGGTCATGATAGCTGTTTTTGGGCCACTCAGCAAAGACTAGATATGTTGTTGGCATCCGCCAATTGTATCTGAAACAGCGGAAAGACAGTTAAGCACATGTGCTGAATAACAGTATCAAGGGACTTCTAACTTCCACTTACTCCTTAGATAATAGCAAGGGGAAGCCAGATGTAGTGGTATTTTGGTCAGTTGGCGCTTGCTTAGCCCATATGGGCTGAAAGAAAGCAAAGAAATAGCTGCGGCTGAATGGCAGGCACTACTGTCATTTGCATGGCCACTATAAGCGTAAAGCAGGAGAAATTAGTCAGTGAGCCAGTCCACATTCATAGGCTGCTGTCCTCATCATTGTCATTTTGCAAAGGGGAACTAGGTGTGATTGCACTCTGGTGATAGTAGAACAATGGTGCTGGTGTCTGTTTGGCCCTTGAGCGAGGGGAAAGGCTGTAAGAGGTGACCATAGCCTGGTTGCCATTTGTGGGAACTTTTTCTGGAGTTCCAGGGCAATCAAAGCTTACTGAGCTCAATTCAAATGAACCAGAGCTGTTTGCCACTGCTGTCCCTGGGCTTGATCTTACTTTTGGAGCAAGTACACCCCTTTAGCACTCGACTAACAGGCTATGCTTAATTTGAGCCGGCGGATGCCAATGTTTCGGATTACCATCTCATTAACCACCTTCCTTCCCACAAACATCTGCTCCTCATTTAAACATTTTGAACATTTGCTGCACTAGCCCATTAGCAACATCTGAGTTTTTTAGAACCGTTATTGTTGTAGTGAGCTGCAGTCCCTTGCCAGCACACCTGGTCAGAAAATTGTTCCAGCACCACTGATTGATCGCTTAAGTGCCTCAAGAAAGTGAGCTTCATAACATTCCTAAACAAAGGAACATCTCTTCCTTACAAATCTTGACCAGCTTGGCTTATCATTAACCAATTCATACAGGAACAGCACAGCTATAGTTTCACTTGATGTGCTGCTCAACATTAGAATACATTTATCAAATCCCATTTCAGCCTCAACAGTCAATGAGCAGAGCCCCAGGTGTAAATGCATTGCTGCCATGATGCTGCTAAGGGAAATGCTAGTGCTGACTTCTAACACATACTCAATAAGATTTACTATCTAATATAGAGCCAGTCAGTGGCAAAACATTTTGTACAGCACTATAGGCACCACTTTACCCTTCTATACTTTCACTAGTGGGGCAACAGAAAAGCCTCTTTCTATATGTTCTGTTGAACATTTTCTGCATGTCTATACCTCTTCAGGCATCTGAAGGTACCAATTCCGTGTGGGTTTTCGGAGACAAAAAGGTTCAACAAAACATATACACAATGTGAGAAAGTGAAATTTTAGTTGGGGTGGTTCTGACACCGCACCAAGTTATATGTCACTATTCTGAATGAAGTTAAGTTAGGTTTCTTTAAATCAAACCATAGCTCAATCCTGGGTAGCTGTGGCACAAAGCAATCAGGCTTAACTCAAAATAAAACAACTGTAAAGCATTTATCAGTACCAAAACAAGTAAGAAACACGACACATTAAAAGTCTCACTCCAATTTATAAAATTTGAATATATTTTTATTTTTAAACAGACACCAAAACGACAAAAATCAGATGAAGGGAAAAGGAGTTATGATTTATAAAATGTTTTTCATAAATTACTGAAATTACCTCTAATAAGTTTTGTAAATCACCGCTTTTCACTCCTAGCAGTGTTGCAGCGGAAGCTGTGTTTTTTTTAATTATAATCCTTCATCCACACTATCCTCTATAAAATCATTGGAAGCATTACTCTAAAGACAGGGCCCATAATTCAAAATCACATAGTTAGCAATATCAAAGGTCCTCCGATGGATCTTTGGTAGAGATAAAAGGGACTGAATAATAAGAGACGGATGCTATTCCCTTCTTGAGGACCAACAATGACGAAATAGCCTAAACTTCAATAATTGTCAAATGCACGTTAATAAATCAATAACACATGAATAAAGACCTACACTGAATACTTTTCATGTTATTTTATCTATTTTTTCGTAATATGAATGGTCAAACATAAGTACAAATTAGAATGTCATATTCTTTGTTATTCAATGTTACAGGAAATAATTCACAATAAACATAATACAGCTCATTTCAAATACATCAACAACAGGAGTAGAGGAGAGAGAGAGAGAGAGAGAAATATCATGGCAAAGACATTATAAAAGAAATCAGTTTTCTTACGAACCTAGGAATCGAAAATTACTAATGCACAGCGTGCAATTAGTTTGAAAAGCTAACCCCTCGGCCGAAAGGGTATAGCATACGCAGCATCACCAGCCGATGATGTGCAAAGTCATTAGGACAGAGTCTCTATCAGGATTGCAGGAATCAAGCCAGGCAGAATAGCAGGTTCAGCACGACAGCAAAGACAGGAGCAACCAGCAACGCCACGGCATGACCTCCAAAAGTCTCCTCAAAAAAATCTCCCCCAACTTCTTCCCACAACAGCTTTATACATGACAAGATTTGCTCGGATCTCCAGCAACTGTATCATTTAATTCTTATTCTCGCTTCTTCATTGGTCATTTCGCATGGGGTGACAGTCTTTCGAACCCACTTTGTCCGGTTCTTCTCTATTCATTCATTGTTAGAAATATATTACATCAGCTTCCGAGGAAGCAGGAAGAAATATTTGCTACTAAAGTTTATACTTGTTCTTCCTTCAACGACTACTTGCTACAAAAGTTGAAACAATTATACTAAGGAAAACATTGTCTCTCGCCTACACAGGAAAAACCTAGAGATATGTTCATACATTGCTTGACAAAATAATTATTGCAAGACAAAATAATCAACTTTAGGAAATATTGAACGACAAAGCACGTCCTTTAAGGCCTACAATTTAGCAGAAGAATTAATTCCAAAGATTCATAAGGTCTTTTACGAAGAAAGAGCATATTTTAAACTCGTTGTCTTCTGCATTAGGAGACATAAATCACATTCAGTTAGAAAGACAAAATAAAATATCACTTAAGTATCATTAATTCATGCTCAGTTTTCTCTTAAATATTAATGAATATTTTTTCTTCTCTCATTTGTTTATCTCTCAAGTTTATAGAAAATATCTTTCTTTTTCTTTCTCATTTCATTTGACCATTTCGGTTTTTCATTTTTAAAACATTGTCGTGTTTTCTTTGCACGAATTAGTATGTCACACAATTCACTTATTTCTTGTTAATTCACACTCTTGAGTAGATTAGATTGAGCAATATTTTATTTGCAAAAATCATGCTCCATCAGCAGTAGTCTATGAGCCTCGAACGTGAGAGTCAGGGGCAATATCAAAGTTTCAGGCTGCCTCTGATGGAGTGCTGCCTAGATGCCGGGGCGGTGTTGGTCCTGGTCAAGATTTTATCTTCACACTTAGAAAATGTTCTGGTTCTTTTTCTTGACGAAGGGCTTATCGATGGATTCCTCTGCAGATTGACTCCAGTGGTGGGTTCAATGCTAGTGGCCAGGCAAAGTCTAGAGTTACGGTGGGAGCCTTGGTTCTTAATGACGATCAATTCTACTTACAAATTGGTGAGTAGGGGTAGTCTATGATCCTTGGACTCTGGACCCAAAAACAATTATCTTTTTGCTTTAGGCTCTCCCGTTGCAGTTATGTGGGAAGAAATAGCACACTCTAGCACCAGTCAAGGGGGAACCTCTTGGAGGCTAGGAATCAATCTCACAGCTACACCAGGGATGTCCAGGACAAATCCAATGGCAACTGGTCAGCTGGGCACTGTGCAGATGAAGGGTTTCTTTAACTTTTGTATCCCTGAAGCTTAACAGGATGCTAGCCAACTAGCCCTTGGAATCCACTCACTGGTTCTTGGCACAAGTGGGAGCAGGTCCAGCCCTTCATTAGCAAGAGCAGCCTTTCTCCTTCTGAAGTCCTGTTCAGCAGGTGCAGTCTCTCTTGGTGCAGCCTTTCTTTCTGAGGATCACAGATTCAGTAGGTGAAGTCTTTCTTTGTTATCTCTGAATCAAGTAGTGTTCTGATGCTCACACAGCTTCCAGCTTGCAACTTCACATATTTGCGAGCTACTCATTACCGATCCTATGACGGTGCTGGAGTGCAGTTTTTCAGTAATCCTTTGATATGTTCCTGGTTGATCTTTGTGAGCTACTTATTATCGATCGATTGAAGTGCTTTAGAAAAAAGTTCATTAAAGCTTTGATTTGCTTCTGGTTGAATCAACAAAAAGTGTCAAGAGGTTGAGAACCCAAACAACTGGATTTATCACTTCATATTGGTGCTACCTTGATTTTTGGTCCTGATGATGACCCTTTCAAAATAAGTTCACTAGGGTCAAAACGTCAAAAATTGCTCTAGGGGGCTGATTTTAAGTAGGATGTTGTACACCATACTCTGATTCAGAGTTGCCTTTTTGAAACCTGCGCACTTTAGTTCGCTCACTCACTTTCACTGCGTCGCTTTTGTTCGAGAATCTTTTTGTGATGCAATGTGTTTATATATTTTGGAGATATTTTATGGTAAATACATTTGTTTTGACTCTTTGTGAAAAGCAATCAATTGATGGATTTTTAGATTTGCCAAGGAAGTTGAGGCTTACACTTCCCCCAGAGAGACCAGTGTTTTGTTCTATTACTTATTTTCCCCAGTTCCGAGGCTATAGGGCTGCTCCTTTTATTTATCACACAATCACAAAAGAGTAGACAAGCTAAGTTGTGACTTGTATTTGACTATCAGAGGTGATAGTCTCTTTGAAGCTGAACAATCTGTGCCAACAGTCTTCTGGATACACTGTCAGGAGGAGGTCACACCTCTCCCCTCCAACAGACCTTTTGTTTCTTTTTCCCGAGAGCCATTCACACCTATTGGCAAGAGGGCAGCAATCTGTCTTGGCTGACAACCACTGTGGTGAATCATGAACGGCTACTCGAACCTTGAGACAAGAAAGTGGTGACTTTCTGCAGTCACCTTTACATTCAAAATTACTTTAAATCTGACTTCAGCATTAAGTCGGGTTTAATGCAATAATTCATTTGATACTTTGGAGTACTATATTTGGTGGTCCCAAATGGACATAAGTATTTAGAAGTTGGGCCAGTGAAACCCCATGTTAGCCAACGGGACTACCAGCCTTGCTACAGTGGAAATGAAAATTGCGAGTTTTCACTGTCAAGACATGTAAAACATATAAGACACATGGACTTCTGTTTAATATTTGGCACAATGCCTTATGGGCTACTAAACCCTTCCATAGAGATGACTTATAAATATTAAAAAGGCAGGTTTTGATTGCGCAAAAGGTTAATATCACGTCGGTTTGGCAGTATAAAAGCTGCTCGACTAGGCTGCAGTGGCAGACCTTGAGTCATGTATTCACTTTGACACTACAGTGGAGGCACAATAAGTGCTGCAGTCCACTAGTGACATCTAACTTACTAGCCCTGGGTACACTTTGTACCGTATACTAAGCACTTATAGGTAAGTTAAATATGCCAATCAGCTGTTAGCCATTTCCACACTTAGAGGGTTCAGAGCACATGCACTGGGACAGAGTACTTCGGAGTTCAAAAAACAGCAGCATCAGTCCAAATATTTGGGGGTAATCATGCAGAAAGAGCCCTTTCCATACACACAACATAATGTATGTTGCTGTAAAGTTTCCAAAGGGGCATTGTTGACGGACCCAACAAACCCACTAGACCTTTTTTCAAAAGCCATCACCTCCGTCTTGTCTATATCAAAAGTTATTTTCCTTACAAAACTCATATTGACTATTTATCTGTTTCTGGAGGCCAACTTACATATTAATGTATTTACTGGTTTTGTATAGAGCTGCGTATCACATGAGAATCACTTCAGCATAATTGAGAAGCTAAAGACGCTGAAGGTGCAGCTTGAGGAAAGACAGTGACAGCTGGTGGCATTTGAAAGTGGTGGGGCATAAAGGTTTTCGGATGAGTGCTCTTGGCAAGCGGGCGTACCGAGAGAGCCCGACTGCCATAAGAGGGGTTCCGGTGGGTTCTCCCCCAAGGAAAAGTTTGAAAAAAGAGTGGGAAATAGTGCATTTTCAAGCAATTTTGAGAAAGTAAGAAGGTTAATAAAGCAACTGTGAAAGTGTAGTTATGACTTCAAGAAAGAGATTTCATATGATAATGGCCCAGGTAGCTGCTTATTCAATTGAACCAGAGAACTTCACAACAGACTTTGAGATAACATTGCAGTGAGTACCTCACAGATTTCTTTATTTATTGATATACCTTTACAAATGAAATCTATGGAGGAAATACAAGTTATTGTGACTTGTCGGACTTGACGCAATGAGACAGCAAGGAATGAGCATTAAAAGGCAGTGAGACACCCTACAAGGCACTTTACGTCTCATTCAGGTGATGAAGAAATATGATCACATCACCCCCATCCTGATCTTACTGGAACTCCATTATCTCCCCTTGCTGGTCTCCCTCATTATCAAAACCAGTTGCATCATTTACAAACATTGCAAATGATGCAGCTGTTTTTCATGATGTGGTGGGCCAGCAAAGCCATTGTGACCTGCAGCACCCCTCTTATTTTGGGGACAAGCTTGGGAGCACCACATTCTATAAATACGAGTGTAAGAGACAAGCAGAACAAAGTTAATAAAAAATTAAAGGGGTGTTTTGGATCAGATAGATAGCAATTGTAAAGAAGGCTGTAGTAACCAACCCACACAAGTTAATGAGAGAGGTGCTGCGAAAACATAAGCTCACTATGGAGTTTCAGAGCAACCATATGGCAAATGTTAGACAGACTGAAGTCAGGCATACACCAGTGATTTTAGTGACTCAAATATCTGTACAGCAGATGGGGAACACCTGAGCAGGTCACAAACAACCAGTATTCAAGAATTGTTAGGATTAAACATATTCTTCAATTTTTCTAGACAAAATCAGCATGCCTGTCTTTAATACCTGCAAACTTCTCAATGACTTGAATGTTAAAGTCTGGGAATCTCTTTACGAGTTCTCTCTCTATAGAGAGCATTGCTAAAGCATTCAGTATTTCCTCAATTATGGTGTTCCTCAAGAATGTCTGGATTATGTTCAAAATTGAAAAACACCGTCCCGAGTCTGCTGTTGTCATTGGAGTGGTTATGAATATTTTTAGTAGAGCCACTGTTTCTGTAAGTGATTTTTCCACATTAAGTTTCTGAAATAAAGTGAGCATAGAAATGGTACCATGGCCTACCGATATATCTGCATCTCATACAGTACAGTTCACTCAGTTCTCAGATCGTCTTTGTTGAGCATAGGATAAGCTTCCTCAGCCTTTTTCAGTGCTTGCTCAGGGAAGGAAATATCACAATTTGTACACTGATCACTTTGCAGTAGTGTGGCACTAACCAAATGTTTTGCATAAGAAAAACATTCCTTTTCATGCACAACTATAGTTTCACATATTTCCTTTGCAATTCTGACCAGACTGCTGATATTTTTCTGCAGTTTGAAAAACTAGAATCTTTTGGCAGTCTGCTGTCTAAATTGTAAATTCTTCTCTGACGTTGGTCATTCTGGTAACAAACTGAATGGTAACTCTTTGCACAATTCAGTATCTTTTCGTGTTTTTGTAGTAGGTTATGTAATATGTCAACATGAGGCATTATTTCATGAAACAAAAACAGAAAGAACTGAAACTTTCTGTCTTGAAGCGTTCTAGCACAGCCACGTGCCTTATTTTGACTTTTGCATTCAAAGTCACCAATGGCTTCTATGGTGTCGAAACATTTCTCAAGATCACCCTAAATTGGAATATTAGGTTGATTGTGCATATGTGAAAGTTCCAACGAGTTGGGGATCCCTTTGGAAGCCTTTTGGACATAATGTCCTGAAGTATTTCCATTCTTTTAGTTGAACTTGAGAAGAATGCTGCCATGCCTGCTACATCCAAAAAGAAAATGTGTGCCTCAGATATCTTTGCTACTGCTGGCTGCATATTACGATTAAGTTGGTGGGCATAACAGTAGCATTTTTGGCCATTAGGATAAACATCTAAAAACATTTTTTGTACTCCACCAAATATTCCACTCATTACTGAAGCACCGTCTTATCTTTGTGCAATAAGTTTTTGTTTTTGAGGGTGTTCCAGAAATATCAAATTCAGTTCACGGAGTATAGCTGAAGCAATGGTTTCTGCACTAGAGTCTCTTAAATGTATGAAACCATAGGCCCTCTCCACAACTTTACTGTCATTGTCAAGGTACTGAAAGATTAATACAGACTGTGTTTTAGTGGCCACATCAGTGGTGTCATTGGCCTGAATAGCCAAAACGTCTGTGGTATTCAACTGTTGGACAATATAGGGTCTTATAATCCCTAGCATACACTCAAAAAGTTCATTTTGTATCATTTTAGAGGTTTCCTTAAATACTGTAGCACCTGCTATATGTGCTTCCATTACACTGTCTATGCTTGCTATTACATCTTCAAGGCCTCTGAATATACCAGGATTTAAGGAACTTTCAGATTCATCATGCCCTTGTAATGCCAGTTTAAAAGCACCACAGAAACAAATACAATCAATTATTTTTGACAGTATGTGTCTATTCCTATCGACTGCTTCATTGTGTTTCTTTATTGCTTTTCGGTACGCGTTGCTTATGTGGGTTTCAATCAGTGTTTCTCTCAACATTCCCAGTTTTCTCAGATTTTCCACATGGATTCTCAAGTATGCATGCTTCTTTATTTTATCCAACAAATGCTTCATGTCTGTTACCTCTTTTTTTGTTCACGGAATGTCACCACCAAACAGCAATCAGGGGCAGCAGAACAGAGAATGTGTCGAAGTACTCCCTGTAAACCAATCAACTTTTGTGTACTAGGAGTCTGACAATGTCCATTTGTAAGTCTTCCCTCTGTCTTGGGCACTTTGTTGTAGTTTTAGGTCTGACCGGTCAGGTCCTAATTTTTTACAATTAGTTTAACTTCATGACTCAGTCCAAGGAATGGCTTTGAAAGTAGCTGCTCTACTGTATTCATGGTGTCGTAACAATATTAAAGTTACCTGTCAATAATTTAAGTACAATGTATAAGGTTTGGTGCAAAAATATAACTTGTTTTTCTGTACAAAATCATATAGTGTGCATTATAGCTCCAACAGCTCTCCTTTGCAATTGACTGTTAAAAATAAAGCCTTATCACGTGCTGCCTCGGTGGGCCATACTGTTTGTTAAAGGCCCTGAATCAGAGATATATCTCTAGCCAGCGTCGGATTGGTAACGCAGGCCCTCGGGCAATGCCCGAGGGGCCGGTATCCAAATTCCAGCTGTGGGCTGCTTTTTTGAGCAGCCTGAGGGGGCAATTTGGGCAGTTTCTGCATTGTTTGATGCCGCTAGCGGCCCAGTGGGTGCCTGAGTGGCCTTTCTTGGGGCAGATGGGCGTCCATTACCTCCTTTTTATCAACAGGCAGAGGTGTCACTCCTTTCTCTCGCTGGGCTGGCCAATTAATGTGTGCATACTGAGCGGGGACAGGGGCCTGAGCAGAAGTGGCCTCACTTCTTTTCAGGTGTTTCACCATTGTAAACTAATCCATGCATTTTTTTAAACCCCCCCCCCCCCTTTCTTTAAATAAAATTTCGCCGAAGCAGTGTTTTTCAGAAAGGCATTATGCAAATGTGGGCCACTTTTGTTAGCATGCCCGGGCCGATTTTTAATCCCAATCCAAACCTGTCTCAAGCTACAGGAGAGGGCCTACAATAAGGCAAGAGAGAGGGCCTTTAACAACCGGCATAGCCCGAGGCAGCTGGGCTATAAGGCGATTATTACATTCCACCCACTGAAGGTAGAATGTTCTAAATTAAAAAGGGAGAAATAGAAAGACAAACATTGGAATGTTGGAGCAGAAGGCTTATGCCAACATTTATTATTTCTGAGCCAGTTCATTGTCTTCAATGGAAATCCCAACATTCCAGTCTTTTAATATTAATTACACAGTTCCTTGCCTCAAATTGATGATGTGACCCCACCCACCAAGTAGACCACTGCACATACATGGCCCTTAGCTACCATTTAAAGTTTTATAGCACCTGTTTTGTTACCTTGAACACTGGGGTTGTGATGTGGAGGTGCAAGAGCAGTAAAGGAGGTTGTGTTCTGCACACTCTTGTTCTTTGTCCAAAAAATATGTAAAGTTCTTCAGGTTTTACCAGATGCTGAAAAGAAAAATATTACATAATTTGTAGTGGCAAGCAAACACATAAATTATACGTCAAAGCCAAGTTAATGCATACTACGATGACTGTGAAAATCATTTCAGGTGAAAACTGATTAATTTGAAGAGGATCCCTAGCTTTAGTGTTGGCAAATCAATGGTAGGCATTGGCAGAAGTGCTGGTTACTATTACTCACTACTATTAAAAAAAATGCTTTTGCTCACTAGAATTACAGAAAGAAAGGGAGAAAGATGGAGGGGAAGTACAGGGGAGAGAGAGAATGGAAACAGACTGAGAGACAACAGAGAGAGGAGAAACAGAGATGTGGGAACAAAAAGGGGTTAAAAACAGGGGAGCGAGAGAGACTGGGTGGTATGGAAGAGATGGGTAGAGAGAGACACGAGAGAGAGATGGCAAGAATGACAGACAGGAAAGATAGCAAGAATGAATATAGTTGGCAAGAAAAGGAGATAGAATGTGAGAAAGGCAGTGACAGAGACAGTGTGAGAGGGAGAGACAAGGAGAAGAGATGTGGTCTATTCCTAACTGCAGTCCCTGACTGGCTCAAGCTGCTCACGCAGGTTCCCGGTACCATCCTTGCCTCACTGCATCTCATTGACCTGTACTGGAAATCAAACTCCTTGAAAGAATGGGCCATTGGCCCTTTAATACAGTAAACACCTTTTCCTAACACCACTATGCATTATCATTTTCAAATAAAATAGATTGTGAAATGAAAGTCACATCAAACAAATGATTAGGGCAGGAGACAAAAAAAGATTAATATACATTTATACTCAGTTTTGCACTTTTTTACATTATGATTCTACATATAGCATCTCAGAGTATTTCAGTTCATAATCTTCATTCGATCTTATAAATAAAATCATTAAAGACTGATCGATTAAAAACAACATACAAAATTTCAGTGCCACAATCATTCATGTTTTAAAACCCCATCAAAAAACGTTCAAGGAAAAAGCAAATAGAAGGGGAGTTCAACAACTGTAAGAACAATAATTCTGGTCTAACTTGATTAAAATTCAGCGGTAATAAAATTGGGCGTATGAACTTGTGTCGCAGGTTCCTGTATTTTGGGCAAAGCATAACCATGTGTAATGTGTCATTAATCGATGTGTTGTCACAGTTGCAAAGAGGCAAATCTGAGTACTTAAAACAGTCACGATTAAAAGGGACTAACCGGGTAAATAAATGTAATCTAAAATAGGTCAGCAGTCGGCGTTGGTGGCGGGACATATTCCAAGTCAGATATGGCTCGATGTTGCTAACAGTTTTCACCAATATTACATGTCACATGGAGTATTTTGTTAGTGCTACATCCTTGCGCTCTGATATCAGCGTGTCCCTAAAAGTGGATTCAATCCATTTTCTGTCAGCAAGAGTTATGTTTGGGGTGTTAACAAACATATCCGGCTGCCCAATTGCCCGTAAATTACATGCCACATACGCCAGCCAAGGAATCTGTAGGGACTTTTCTAGTTGTAGGCAATCTTGCAGGATCAGTCTACTGAAACTCAGTTCCTCCTTTGTCCAAATTGAGTTCCAAAGTTTTAATGGGCTGAGGTGGAGTCGATCAATTAAAAAATCCATACCTAATTCTTCATGGACAATTTCGTACAGTGTGCTTTGGCAAACTTCCAGGAGACTCCTTAAAAACTTATTTTCAGCGACTTGGAATGTTGCAACCTGGCAATATCCCCAAATTCCACTGCCATAGCACATTAGGGGGATACATTTTGCCCTGTAGATCTCCAAAACCGATTGGATATGAATGTACCCCAATCTGCGGGAAAAATACCTAATGCCAAATATCACCCTATTAAAAGATAGAACATTCTGATTTATAAGCGGGTGCCAGTTAAGCTCAGAGTCCAATTGCATCCCCAGATACTTGAACTTACCCACCATTCTAATATGTTGGCCATTACATGTTTCATGGTTTTCGTATTTGATGGTCCAAACTTCATAATGTATGATTTTAAAAAATTGCAGATAAGTCGAGACTGTTCATAAAACTAATAAAAAAAAGTAAGAAGCTTATTCAGGCTTTTAGCAGTACAGGCCATTAAAACTGTGTCATCCCCATACAGCAAGGCAGGAATAAAACGGCCAGCTACTCTGCGGACGTCAACACCCGTAACTGTCAAAGCCTGCTCTATGTTGTTGATATAAAAATAAATAAAAAAGGAGCTAAAATACAGCCCAGTCGCACCCCATGCTGAAGTTTACAGTGCTCAGTGCATTCCCCATTGGGACCAAACCTGACGCTGGCAGAAAGACCATTGTGCAAATCATGCAAGAAATTAATTAAAGCTACATCAACATCCATCTGTTCCATCATGGACCAAAGCATAGAGCGGTTAACTCTATCAAAGGCCGAGCTAAGGTCCATGAAGGCCAGAGGGTTGGCCCCCTTCTTGGCCTTGGTGTATTTGCAGCTTAAAAGATAGAGGTTCAAGGTCTGCTCTATTGTACCCCGAACTGGGCAAAACCCGTACTGAAGGACAGATAAAAAGCCTCGCTCCTCAGCCCACTCCGTGAGGCGGTTTAATAAAATCCTACCAATAATTTTCACCTCCGAATCTATAAGGGAGATGGGTCTAAAACATGCCAGATCTGATCTGTTGCCCTGTTTAAAGACGGAGACTATTATAGATTGAGACCAGTTTGAGGGAAAATGACCAGATACTGCGGAGTTTAAATGCAGTGTCTGTATCGGGGCCCACAAGTCTATACAAGCCTTGTACAGGTCCCCCGGTACCCCATCGGGCCCTGGTGCCTTATTTAGAGGCAACTGGGAAATAGTGCCTCTGACCTCAGACAGATAAAAAATTAAGTTTTGCTCTGTCCAGAGACCTTCTGCGGGCTCTGGCTCCGCTTCAAGACTATAAATGGCCCTAAAATGACCCACCCATGCCTGAGACAAGTTGTTACAGGCCTGATTGGTAAGGTGGTCTTCGTGAAAAAGAGACGAGTTGATAACACCCCAGAAAGCAGGGCGATTGCGCTGCTGACTAGCCATTAGTCGCTTATTTGATTTGAGCTTTACGTTCCTTACAGGCCATTTTAAACGCTGACCTGGCCATCTTGAATTTTTCTTGACAGTGGGGTTTAGCTTGCAAAAGATTCCAGAGATGTTTATGGGTTCTGGAGCATCAGTGACCGGCAAGGCAGCAGTTTTGAAAAGAGCGGATTTGATAAACCTACTGATATTAGTAAATGACGCCAATATTCTCTTTGGTGACTCTCCTTCTGAGAAACAGATGTGGAAATAAGCATGACATAAGGTGATCAAATTTTGGACAAAAGCTGATGGAACAATATTGGCCCACCTTACCCTTCGGCCCTGATCAACCAATGTAACGGGCTCCTTATAAAGGGGTGTTGAACTCACCTCTTTATTATCCCAATAAAATCTTGCTGTTAACGGGTTGTGGTCACTCAGATTGTGTTTTAAAACCTCAAAATCAAAGAGAGAAACTAAAAAGCAGCCAGAAACAAAAATATAATCAATTACACTACATTCCCCCCTTAAAAGTAGGTGTGCTCACCTCCGGGTGATCCTGATTATTCACCATTAGATTCACCAAATTAAACTCAGAAATAAGGCTGTTTGCAACATCCCCTTGGCGGGTATGTTTGAAGTGTGCCTGATTTTCAAATGGCCCCTCAAAGTCTGAATCCTTATTATTAGTACAGGAGTAACAAGGGTGCAGATTAAAATCTCCCACCAACATAATGAAAGTAAAAGGGGGTTCCAACAAAAATAAATCGTCCATAAATGTTTTAAGACTTACAATAGCATCTGTTTTGTTTATAGATGAAACTGCATTATAAGAATTAATGAGCAAAAGTCCACATTTACTAGGTAATAATAATATGCCCAAGATTCTATTGCATTTAGAATTTATAACCTCAACTTTACAATTATACTGTAGTTTGATTAAGGTTGTAAGGCCACCACTAGCCTGCCCACTGGAGGAGCGGGTAGCTAAAACTGAGTGGGAGAAAAAACCATCAAGATACAAGCAACCCTTAGTGTCCCATGTTTCCTGTTAACAAATAAAGCTAAAATTCTTCAACATGCCCAACCAATCATCATCTGTGAGTTTGCTCTGGATCCCAGCAATATACCTGTGAGAAGTTGGCCTGGCATATGCTGTCCACTAATTATAGTGGGCACCTTGTACCAGTCCAAACAACCCCTATTGGAGTTAGGTTAAAGACAACCTTTAAAGAAAGCTATCCTAGTGGTAGCTGTGGAGAGCAGCCTTCAGGCTAAGTCTTGAAGGAATGTAAAGCAGTTTGTTTTACCAGTCTATAATCTCTTGAGTGACCAAATGAAAGAGCACCACACCAGGTATATATTCAAAATATATGTATTTATTGCTAAACACACCCCTCTAGTCTCTTTATGAGGCTAGAGTTCAAAGTACATAAGTTAGAAGTTATTTAAACACAGTAATAGCACAAATACACGTTTGGGCCCTAGGGGCGTACCAAACCATATACCAATAAAGTGGTATAAGAACCACGACTGAACTAGACACTAGGCCTAGAGCCTCTAGAAGTGCTTGGACCACAAGGAACCACCCAAGGTAGTGACACAGGGGACCCACGGGAGACGCGTGCAGTGTAAATACACAACCGCGATACGCCGTTGACTTCTATGTAGAAAGTCGTGATCGGGAAATTAGAGAAAAGGGACACTTAAAAGAGGACTTGGACCAAACCCTTTGAGATCTAGGACTTTGAAGAGTCTCTACCCACGGGAGCACCGGAGTACTCGTGTTACCTCACCCAGGGAAGCCGGGTGCATAGGTGCCTTTCGGGGTCGGGTTTCGTCGTCGATTTGAATGGCGATCTGCTGCAAAGTGCTGCTGGCGACCAAGTGGAAAGTGTCCGGGTGGATCCAAGAGTGGATCGGAGTTCTGAAGAACCTGAAAGCAGAGGGGACAGAGTCTGGGTCACTAGCCAGTGACCTGAAAGGCGATGGACAGATGCCCACCGATGTCGAGTGCTTCAGGTGCGTTGACGGTCGTCTTGACTCTTCAGCCACGAGGTCCAGGAGGCGTTGTCGGCAACCAGGAGCAGGATTCGGGCTGGTACACGATGTCTGTCGAGTGCTGAGGTGTTGGCGACCGGATTGGACCCAACAAGCCTTGGCAACGGCAGGTCTCGATGCAGAGGAAGATCGTCGATGGTGCAGACCAGCAAGGTCTGGGGAACTCACCCAGCAAGGGTACGTGAGGGCAGGCCTGGAGCAATCAGGATGCCAAGTTAGAAAAAGATTGGCCTTCGTTAAGGGTAGGCCTGGGCGGTAAATTCCGTTCCGTTCGCGGAATTTGCGGAATTTGGGTAATTTCGCGTTCCGCGGAGAACGCGGAATTGCCAAAAATTTCGCGATCCGGGCCTTCGCGGAATTTTTTGCTTGTTCGCGCTTTCAAAGTGCGTGTTCGCGAGATATTTCCCCCCGAGCACGCAAACAGCGTTCGCGAACAGGAAAAAAGCATCGCGAATGGGCGGAACAAGCAATTCCGCGTGTTCGCGGAACTTTTGCGTGCTCGCGGAGATTTTTTACCGTTTCGCGGAACTTTGCGTAACGCGACTACGCAAATTCCGCCCACCCCTAGTTAAGGGCTACTAGCCAACGGGCTAGCGACCGCGAAGGAGCCTTGTGACGCCGCACGTGGATCTGGCTTACAGGACACTCGTGGAGTGGGGGCCAGTGATCTTCGGTGCAGGTGGTGCTGGAGGCTAGGGCTACTCGGAGCCCAAAGCACGACTTCTTGGGAGACCCAGAAGAGGATGCACTTGCAAATGTGCTCAGTGTCCAGGGGTCACGGTCTCAAGTCACCCACGATAGCCACGGGCCTCAGCTTTGCTGGAGACTCAGGGTAGCCTCGGGGAAGTCTGAGAATCTACCTCTGGTGATGCGATGACTTCGGCGTCCAACGGGAGCTTCAGAAATGCGAACCGGACAGATGCTTCTTTGGTGCCTGCCAAGCAGGGGAGTCACTCCTTGACCCCAAGGGAGATTCTTCTGTCCTCTAATCGTGAGTAGAGCGTCGAAGGTCCAGGATTCTGTTTCAGAGTTTCGTCCAGGGATAATCTAAAGTCCTAAGGACTGGGTTCCTACCTTTATACTAAAGATAGGGGTTGGACTACTCTGTGGCCCCACCTATGGGTGGGTCAGGGCAGAGGGGTGGCTACACCCCTTTCCCTTTGTCCAGTTCACGCCAAGAGCAGAGGCTGGAAGCCCCTGATCCGGTTTGAACTGGGGTATGCACAGGGACACCAAATGTGCCCCCAGTGCAGGACTTCAAAGCACCCAGTTGGTGCTCCCGCCCAGCCCCAATACACATTATCCTGTCTGGGGAGGTGGTCACACCTCCCTGCAACAGGAAACCTATTGTCCAGGCCTCCCCTGCCGGAGTTTCGTCCAGCAGCAGGAGGCCAGACTTGTGTCTGTGGCAGCAGCATCCATTTTGTGATGCCAGGGCTTTAGGAAGAAGTTACCGGGTAGACCAGTGTGAACATGTCTCTCCCTCTAGAAGGGTGGAATGCTACCCCCGCCGCCAGGATTGGCGGGGGGGTAGTATTCCAAGATGTTTGACACCAAACACGACATGTTTTGATGCAGTCATTCCAAAGTTAGCATTCTACCGCGAGGATATAATGCACTTTAAGAGTATATGGTTTAACCGCATTTACAAACAGTACCAGAGAATGGACTCTGGGCACTGCAGAGGGGCCCTGCTCATGCAGTGGCACCTTCTCACATAAGAACCAAGCACTCTGCCTTTAGGATTGATAAGGCCTGCTATAGGAGTGACTTATAGGTTTATATATGTGTAAGTATGTAGTGATATAGGTAACCTATATCACAGTAAGGGGTGCTGGCACCACCTTACCCAGGCTGCAGTAGCAGACCTGTGGTGTCAGTTTGGATGGCCTTCCAGGGGTGGCATAATACATGCTGCAGCCCCTGGCAGGCCTCTGAGGTACCTATGCCCTTGGTACATAGTATACCATATACTAGGGACTTATAAGGGCACTCCAGATCCCAATCAGTGATGTGCCTAAGGCACATGGAAACCATTTTAGAGAGGAAGCAGCTAGGCTGGGGTTCTGATTAGCAGGGCCCCAGCCAGACTAATGTCGAAAAACAGTGAAGCATCAGCAAAAAGTGGGGGTACCCATGTGAAGCAGATCCTACTCTCCTACACAACCCCCCAAACGTAGGGACATTAAACTAACCTTGCCCAGTTAAGTCTTCATGTTCTAAGTGGAAGTACCTAGAGAGTCTATCTGCATTGGCATGGTTACTCCCAGGTCTATGTTCCACTGTAAAGTCCATCCCCTGTAGGGAAATGGACCACCTAAGCAGTTTGGGGTTTTCACCCTTCATTTGTTTTAGCCATAAGAGGGGCTTATGGTCTGTCTGAACTAGGAAGTGGGTACCAAACAAGTATGGCCTCAACTTCTTCAGAGCCCAGACCACAGCAAAGGCCTCCTCTCTATGGCTGACCAACGTTTCTCTCTAGGGGTCAGCCTTCTGCTAATAAAAGCTACTGGCTGATCCTGACCTTCTTCATTCAATTGTGACAGTACAGCCCCTACCCCCAATTCAGATGCATCTGTTTGAACAATGAACTTCTTGGAGTAATCAGGACTCTGTAGAATGGGAGCAGTGCACATGGCCTGCTTCAGGTCATCAAATGCCTTTTGACAGCTAACTGTCCACTGAACCTTTTTGGGCATTTTCTTGGAAGTTAAGTCATTCAGGGGTGTCACTATTGATCCATACCCCTTGACAAATCTCCTATAGTACCCAGTCAGGCCTAAGAAGGCTCTCACCTGAGTCTGGGTAGTGAGAGCAGGTCAGGGAGTGGGTCACTCTCTTCCTCCTGCCCTTCATCAGTAGCCATGAGCAAGCCCATGTCTGCCCTGTCCACATATGGTTTTAACCTGTTGACATGGAGAACCCTGTGGGGACTCCTGGGTGTTCCTAGGTCTACTAAGTAAGTGACCTCACCCTTCTGCTCAACACTAGTGTGGGGTCCACTCCATTTGTCTTGGAGAGCTGCTGGGGCCACTGGCTCCAACACCCACACCTTCTGTCCTGGCTGGTAAACAGTCAGAACAGCCTTTTGGTCATGCCAGGCCTTCTGAAGTTCCTGGCTAGCCTCAAGGTTTTTGGTTGCCTTTTTCATGTACTCAGCCATCCTGGAGCGGAGACCAAGTACATAGTCCACTATATCTTGCTTTGGGGGCTTGAGAGGTAACTCCCATCCTTCCTTCACCAAGCACAGTGGACCCCTCACAGGGTGGCCAAACAGAAGTTCAAAAGGGCTGTAACCAACCCCTTCTGAGGCACCTCCCTATATGCGAATAAAAGGCAGGGCAAGAGTATGTCCCATCTACGCCTAAGCTTTTCTGGGAGCCCTTTAATCATGCCCTTCAAGGTTTTGTTGAATCTCTCAACTAAACCATTGCATTGTGGGTGATAGGGTGTGGTGAACTTATAGGTCACTCCACACTCCTTCCACATTGCTTTTAAGTAACCAGACATGAAGTTTGCACCCCTATCTGATACAACCTCCTTAGGAAAGCCCACTCTTGAGAAAACTCCCAGGAGGGCTCTTGCCACCACAGGTGCTGTAGTGGTCCTAAGGGGAATAGCCTCTGGATACCTGGTGGCATGATCCACTACCACCAGAATAAATCTGTGCCCAGATGCTGTTTGGGGATCCATGGGACCAACAATGTCAATCCCCACCCTTTCAAAGGGCACCCCCACCACAGGTAGTGGTATCAGGGGGGCCTTTGTAGTGCCACCTGCCTTGCCACTGGCTTGGCAGGTTACACAGGAGCGACAAAACTCCTTTGTGTCTTCAGACATGTGGGGCCAGTGAAAGTGAGGGACAATTCTGTCCCAAGTCTTGTTCTGGCCCAGGTGACCTGCTAAGGGAATATCATGGGCTAGGGTCAATAGGAAGCCCCTGAACTTCAGAGGTATAACCAACCTCCTGGTAGCACCAGGCTTGGGGTCTCTACTCTCTGAGTACAGGAGTCCATCATCCCAATACACTGTATGGGTACCACTAGCTTTCCCAGCAGCCTCAGCAGCAGCTTGCTGTCTGAGGGGTTCAAGAGAGGGGCAGCTCTGCTGCTCCTGGCTCAGATCTGCCCTAGAAGGTCCCCCTGTCCCCAAGAACTCAACCTGGTCAGGTTCAAGTTCCTCTGGGACAGTTCCTTCTTCAGGGCTGAGATCATCCCCCTCAAGGGACTGATCTTCCTCCTGAGCCAAGGGGGAAGGCACTGCCTTTACCCTACTACTCCTCCTCTTGGAAGGCACTTGGTCCATTATTCCAGGATCCAAGGCCTGTTCAGTTTTAGACATTTTGGCCTGTGACCTGGTCACAGCAAACACATCTGCAGGGATGCCCAGCATTTCTGCATGAGTCCTGAGTTCCACTTCTGCCCAAGCTGAAGTTTCTAAGTCATTGCCAAGCAAGCATTGGACTGGTAGGTTTGCACTTACCACAACCTTCTTAAGGCCAGTTACCCCTCCCCAGGAGAAGTTAACAACTGCCAGAGCATGATCTGTTCTGACATTGCTAGCATTGGTCACTTGGTACATCTCACCAAGCATAACTTGCCCAGGATCCACAAGGTCTTGTGTCACCATTGTGACACTTGCCCCTGTGTCCCTAAATGCCAAAGCCTCACGTCCATTGATTAAAGGCTGTTGTCTGTACTTGCCCAGATTACTGGGACTCACAGTGGAGGTCACATCCATGCCTCCATCACAGACTAACACAGCCTGAGTCAGTTCCCTGACTAGGTCAGAGCCCAACTCAGTACCCAGGGTGAACCCTACTAAACCCTTGGCTGGAGCACTTCCACCAACTGTACTAGGGGGAACAGGTGCCTTAGGGGCATTGGTGGGTGCTGGACTGGAGTCTTTGGACTTGGTGCAATCACTGGTCCAGTGGGTCTTTTGCTTACAGACCTTGCACCATGGTTTTCTTTGGCCTTTCCCTTTGGTAGACTGGGAATCCCCACCAGAAGAAGATTTTTGGGGGCCTGATGAAGACTTTTGATCTTTACCCTTCTCCCCACCCTTGTCAGAGTTCTTAGCATCTTGCTTCTTGGTTTCCCCACCTTGGTTCTGTACCTTCTGCTTCACCCTGGTTCTGACCCATTTGTCTGCCTTCATTCCCAATTCTTGGGGAGAGGTCAGATCAGAGTCTACCAGGTATTGATGCAACAGCTGATTTTGACAGTTATTAAGAATCTGCTCCCTCATTATCAGATTGTACAATCCTGAGAAGTCACACACCTTACTGCCCATTAACCAGCCTTCCAGAGCCTTGGCAGAACAATCCACATAGTCTACCCAGTCTTGAGTCTGTGCTTTTTGGGTATCTCTGAACTTCAACCTGTACTGTTCAGTGGTTAGGCCAAACCCATCAATAAGAGCACTCTTCAAGACCTTGTAATTGTCAGCATCCTCCTCTCTAACAGTGAGGAGCTTATCTCTACCTTTGTCAGCAAAGGAGAGCCACAAGATTGCTGCCCACTGCTCCTGAGGGACCTTCTGTACCTTACAGGCCCTCTCTAATGCAGTCATCCATTTGTGGATGTCATCCCCACTCTGGTAGGGAGGGACAATCTTGTTCAGGTTCCTATGGTCATAGGACCTTTCCCTGTCTCTAGGGACATGGCTGCCACCATGGGACTCTAGTCCCAACTTTCTTCTCTCTCTAAGGAGATCTAGGGATTCCCTATCTAAAGCCAATTGCTTTTTTCTGATTTCCAGCTGAGTTTCCTCATACTGGACCAGTCTGTCTCTTCTCTCATGAGAGGATTCCCTCCTATGAGAGGAGATAGAGCTCCCTATGGAGGTGCCAGAGTGGTTAGACTCCTGAGAAGGAGATCTAGACTTTCTGGGCACACTCTTAATCCTTCCTGGGGGACAAAGTGGGGATCATCCTGATCATCCTCATCATCTTCCACAGGAGGGATTGGGTTATCCAGGTCAGGGTCATTGTCACCCTCCTGGCCAGTTTCAGAGGGGGCTGGGGGTATTGGTACCCCTGGCCTCTTCCTCATCTTCTGCCCCACCCTCAGCTCCTACCCCTTCAGTCCCCAAGGGCTTACTAAGGTCATAAGCCACCAACAACTCCTTGAGGTGTTGGGTGGTGGGGCTTTGGCCTGTCCTTAGTTTTCTCAAGTTGCATAAAGCTCTCAATTCCAAGAATGGGAGTGTATCATACTTGGAGGGTGGAAGCTCAGTGGCTTCCTGCAAGGATTCTTTAGATCCTACCCTTAAAGACATTACTAGTGTGGTGTGGTGTATGCACTACCTACTCTAGTGTGGCCTACTAAACTCTCTTGAGTTGTAGAAAGGGTTGTGCTATCCCTTAACACACAACTCTAAGTTCAGTAGAACTTACTGTATTCTAAGCTTATTATATGTACCTTAGGTACCTTTAGTGGTTTTCAGTTGATCAATTCAATTGAGATTATCTGGTAAAACAATAGCAAGCTGGAATCCCACACGCTGCACACCAATGTGAGAAGTTGGCCTGGCATATGCTGTCCACTAATTATAGTGGGCACCTTGTACCAGTCCAAACAACCCCTATTGGAGTTAGGTTAAAGACAACTTTTAAAGAAAGCTATCCTAGTGGTAGCTGTGGAGAGCAGCCTTCAGGCTAAGTCTTGAAGGAATGTAAAGCAGCTTGTTTTACCAGTCTATAATCTCTTGAGTGACCAAATGAAAGAGCACCACACCAGGTATATATTCAAAATATATGTATTTATTGCTAAACACACCCCTCTAGTCTCTTTATGAGGCTAGAGTTCGAAGTACACAAGTTATAAGTTATTTAAACACAGTAATAGCACAAATACACGTTTGGGCCCTAGGGGCGTACCAAACCATATACCAATAAAGTGGTATAAGAACCACGACTGAACTAGACACTAGGCCTAGAGCCTCTAGAAGTGCTTGGACCACAAGGAACCACCCAAGGTAGTGACACAGGGGACCCACGGGAGACGCGTGCAGTGTAAATACACAACCGCGATACGCCGTTGACTTCTATGTAGAAAGTCGTGATCGGGAAATTAGAGAAAAGGGACACTTAAAAGAGGACTTGGACCAAACCCTTTGAGATCTAGGACTTTGAAGAGTCTCTACCCACGGGAGCACCGGAGTACTCGTGTTACCTCACCCAGGGAAGCCGGGTGCATAGGTGCCTTTCGGGGTCGGGTTTCGTCGTCGATTTGAATGGCGATCTGCTGCAAAGTGCTGCTGGCGACCAAGTGGAAAGTGTCCGGGTGGATCCAAGAGTGGATCGGAGTTCTGAAGAACCTGAAAGCAGAGGGGACAGAGTCTGGGTCACTAGCCAGTGACCAGGAAGGCGATGGACAGATGCCCACCGATGTCAAGTGCTTCAGGTGCATTGACGGTCGTCTTGACTCTTCAGCCACGAGGTCCAGGAGGCGTTGTCGGCAATCAGGAGCAGGATTCGGGCTGGTACACGATGTTTGTCGAGTGCTGAGGTGTCGGCGACCGGATTGGACCCAACAAGCCTTGGCAACGGCAAGTCTCGATGCAGAGGAAGATCGTCGATGGTGCAGACCAGCAAGATCTGGGGAACTCACCCAGCGAGGGTAAGTGAGGGCAAGCCTGGAGCAACCAGGATGCCAAGATAGAAAAAGATTGGCCTTCGTTAAGGGCTACTAGCCAACAGGCTAGCGACCGCGAAGGAGCCTCGTGATGCCGCACGTGGATCTGGCTTACAGGACACTCGTGGAGTGGGGGCCAGTGATCTTCGGTGCAGGTGGTGCTGGAGGCTAGGGCTACTCGGAGACCAAAGCACGACTTCTTGGGAGACCCAGAAGAGGATGCACTTGCAAATGTGCTCGGTGTCCAGGGGTCACGATCTCAAGTCACCCACGATAGCCACGGGCCTCAGCTTTGCTGGGGACTCAGGGTAGCCTCGGGAAAGTCTGAGAATCTACCTCTGGTGATGCGATGACTTCGGCGTCCGACGGGAGCTTCAGAAATGCGAACCAGACAGATGCTTCTTTGGTGCCTGCCAAGCAGGGGAGTCACTCCTTGACCCCAAGGGAGATTCTTCTGTCCTCTAATCGTGAGTAGAGCGTCGAAGGTCCAGGATTCTGTTTCAGAGTTTCGTCCAGGGATAATCTAAAGTCCTAAGGACTGGGTTCCTACCTTTATACTAAAGATAGGGGTTGGACTACTCTGTGGCCCCACCTATGGGTGGGTCAGGGCAGAGGGGTGGCTACACCCCTTTCCCTTTGTCCAGTTCGCGCCAAGAGCAGGGGCTGGAAGCCCCTGATCCGGTTTGAACTGGGGTATGCACAGGGACACCAAATGTGCCCCCAGTGCAGGACTTCAATGCACCCAGTTGGTGCTCCCGCCCAGCCCCAATACACATTATCCTGTCTGGGGAGGTGGTCACACCTCCCTGCAACAGGAAACCTATTGTCCAGGCCTCCCCTGCCGGAGTTTCGTCCAGCAGCAGGAGGCCAGATTTGTGTCTGTGGCAGCAGCATCCATTTTGTGATGCCAGGGCTTTAGGAAGAAGTTACCGGGTAGACCAGTGTGAACATGTCTCTCCCTCTAGAAGGGTGGAATGCTACCCCCGCCGCCAGGATTGGCGGGGGGGTAGTATTCCAAGATGTTTGACACCAAACACGACATGTTTTGATGCAGTCATTCCAAAGTTAGCATTCTACCGCGAGGATATAATGCACTTTAAGAGTATATGGTTTAACCGCATTTACAAACAGTACCAGAGAATGGACTCTGGGCACTGCAGAGGGGCCCTGCTCATGCAGTGGCACCTTCTCACATAAGAACCAAGCACTCTGCCTTTAGGATTGATAAGGCCTGCTATAGGAGTGACTTATAGGTTTATATATGTGTAAGTATGTAGTGATATAGGTAACCTATATCACAGTAAGGGGTGCTGGCACCACCTTACCCAGGCTGCAGTAGCAGACCTGTGGTGTCAGTTTGGATGGCCTTCCAGGGGTGGCATAATACATGCTGCAGCCCCTGGCAGGCCTCTGAGGTACCTATGCCCTTGGTACATAGTATACCATATACTAGGGACTTATAAGGGCACTCCAGATCCCAATCAGTGATGTGCCTAAGGCACATGGAAACCATTTTAGAGAGGAAGCAGCTAGGCTGGGGTTCTGATTAGCAGGGCCCCAGCCAGACTAATGTCGAAAAACAGTGAAGCATCAGCAAAAAGTGGGGGTACCCATGTGAAGCAGATCCTACTCTCCTACAATACCAACTAAGAACCTTAATAAACTCTTGTGTCATAATCGCTGGATCCTTATTCTGAATAACATAGGTCAAGTATCTGTGATGGAAATAGGGTCCAGTCAATCTGTATCATCGAGCTCGCTCAGTGGTAGAAAACGGTTACTTGGAGGTAAGGCGGTAGTGTCAGATAAAACATAAGAGTTTATTGGGCCACGACGTGACTTTCCCTGTGGCAGATTCCAGTCTCTTGTGACCCCACCATCGGGATTTTTGGGCAGGTAGAAAAAGCCCAAGGGGAGAACAGTTATACGATCCACTGATGCGCCCTTTAATCCTAGAGCGTGGAAAATTGAACCTGCCTGCATGGATTATTGAAATTCACTATTATGCAGTCTCCCATTGCTGTTTTCTGAGTTTCGCATATCCAGCCCACCCTGCGAACCATTATGATTTCTTCTGCCAGCATCTGTGTGTAGGAATAAGAAGCATTTGTCCTGGTTGCCAGCCAATGAACTGTTATATTTTTGAGTTTGGTGAAGTTTTCCTCTGTGCCCTTCCTCAAAGGGGCACGTACACCAGCACAACGACGTAAGGAGTGGCCGCCGGAGGCAGCTGGATAGTGATGGTAGAAGGGCAATACACTAACGGGGATTTTTGAAATGTAGTAGGAATGGCTAAGACTGGATTACTAGAGCTTCCCTGATGGATTGATTGAGCAATACCAAGCACTTGCGGCCCAGAGTTATCCTCCATTATCCTTGGAGGGCCGGTTTGGTTATGAATACAGGTACGCAAAGACGCTTGCGATTGGGCTGTCGATAGGACCTGAGCCTGAAGGGTTGCTCCAGCCCTTGAATTATCAAAAACATCACAAGCAATAGTGCTCAAATGTGTGTTTGATAAGTTTTTCTGAGAATCAGAGAGCCACCTACTTATGCTTGAGTGTAGAGTGTTCACTGACCCCTTTAGTGATCCCACTGTGTGCCCATGTACGGAAATCCGGGTATCAAATGCATTTAGGGCTGTGGTGATCTTCATTTCCAAGTTTTCAAAAGACACCAAAAGGCTGTCTTCTGAGGTGTCCTTCCCACTAACTATAAAATTATCCATTGCTGGGGTAAGTGGGGCCTTCCCACGATCAGGTATACCCTTCTTAGTCGACTTGGTAGATGCTGGCAGCCCCGGGGCAGATGTTTTGCGTCTGGCCCGTGGTTTGCATATTTTTGCGGGACATTTCAACATAGGGTCCCTAGGTGTAGGCAGTGAATCCTGTGCATTGGAAGAGCTAGCTAAAGTGTCAGAGTCTGTAGAGGGGGGGAATGGGAGGTGGACAGGTTATGAGATTGCTAAAATGAACCGTTCCCTCAATCAGAATGTCTGTCTCATGGGATATAACTTGATGGTTCACCGCCAGCTCTATTTCAGCACTGGTAATCTCCTCTGATAATACTCCCACAGCCTGATTCAAAATAGACAGGATCTACGTGCTGGCTCTTGATCTTTTATCACCCCCATTAGTTTTTTCCGCCTTTCTCTTCCCCATGCTCAGAGTGAATAAGAGACCAATCTATGAGCTAACAAGCCAATGGAACATCAAACAGTACTGGAAGACAGCTACATGCGTGACAACTCACCACCGGCAGAAATGGCAAGATATCCGAAGTCCAAGCGCCAGAAGAAAGAGGGGTGGCCCAGCCCAGCCTCTTCCCGGCTATGAGGGGCTCAGACGGGCTCGCCCTGCGACCAGCTTTTTGCGCCTCCTGGCACTGAGGAGTGACGCTGAGGAGAAGCGGTGGTGCCTGGGGACTGAGGTTCCATGCCCCGTGAAGACCGGCTCGGTGGATTTTGGACCCCGCACAGCAGGGCCCTGTGACCAGCTTTATGTGCCTCCTGGCGCTGAGGAGTGATGCTGAGGAGAAGCGGTGAAGCCTGGGGACTGAGGTTCCGTGCCCCGTGATGACCGGCTCGTGGATTTCAGACCCCGCGCAGAGGGGCCCTTCGACCAGCTTTATGTGCCTCCTGGCGCAGAGGAGTGACGTTGAGGAGAAGCTATTGTCAGAGTAACTATTATCGGTGTTTAGGTCTTGCATAGACAGCGCAAGCACTGTCTCTAGAGGCATTTAGTTTACAATAAGTGGGCTCAGAGACCACTCACTGTTTACCATTGGTTAGCTTCAGCGTCACTCTCATTTGCTTCGATCACATTTGTCAAGGCCTGCTGCATCATGTCCTCTTGTTGTGTTTGGCCCTCCCCTGGAGAATGGACTAAGTACTTGTGTCCTTCCACTGCTCCCGTTTTTGGAGCTACTTTTTTGTTGGGTTCAAGCACTCCATATGAGTGCCTGTATTTTTCAATGCTCTCTGCTTCTGTGAAAGCCCCCCGTGCCCAAATTGCTCTCTCTCATTGTTTGCTTCCCGTCGTCATTGCTCATTCTCCCTATGTTGCTTGTTAGCTCATCTCTCACCCCTCCCACCCCATTGCATTTTGCCAGTCTGCCCATTCCGCTCCTTCCATCCCCGTTGTCTTTTTTTTATATAGCGCAAACTTGAGCCAAAGATGTTAGAGTGCTTTACATGAGCACCACATATTTCACACAAGGAGACATTCATTTTGTTTGTAGGACGACGAGATTAAGGGCCACATGTACGTAGCTTATTTGTTGTCACAAACAGCCCGATTTGCAGACCGCAAAAAAAGCCGTCTTGTATGTACAGAACCCTATTTTGCGATTCGGTAACTTATTACCGCATCACAAAATGGGTTAGTGATTCGTATGAGGAAGGGGCGTGTTAAGGGCGTCCCTTCCTAATAGTGACTCGCAGTGCTATTCATGAATGTTTTGAGACCAAAATGCGGTCGCAAAACATTCACATTTACAGCCTACTTCAAGTAGGTGGTAACCCAGTTGCTAACAAGCGTTTTCTAAGAGCAGGCAGTGGTTTCAGGGATCACTGTCTACTCTTAAAAAATGAAACTGAAATGTTTCATTTTTGTTTTTGAAACGGTGCACAGACAGAATATCGAGTTGTGAATATCGAAGTGGCATAATATCGAGTTGAGAATATCGAAGTGGCATAATATCGACTGCAAGAATATCGTTGACCAGAATATTGACTTGAAGGTAAGAAATATCGTTTTCTGTAATATCGAAGTCAGTAATATCGTTTGTAAAAATATCGTTGTTAATAATATCGATATTTATATTAGTGTTCTGTATTTTAGTATGTATGTTAAAAGTATGTGATCTAATTTTTTTGTATAAGTTTAGCTTTTTTTTTAATGTATGTGTGAAATTTTTAGAAGTGATTAATTTTATGTTGATTAAATTTTGCGTATTTTATTTCTGTAGCTGGTTGTGGGATTATAGGGGAATAGGGTGGGAAGTAATTTAATTATAATAAAGTAATTAATATTTTTTATTTATTAGTATTTATAATTAATTTTTTATTAATTAATTATCAATTGGTTATCAAATTTAATTAATTAAATAATTGATAATTATGTAAATTGAGTTATTGTTTTTAGGAGCGGGTTGTGGGTTTATAGGGGAATAGGGTGGGAAGTAATTTAATCATAATAAAGTTATTAATAATTTTTATGTATTAGTATTTATTTTATATTTTGATTTTATAGTGTTGTTTGTGGTAATTCATTTATTATTAATTAATTATTAATTTTATGTTAATTACAATTAATTAATTGTTAAATTTGTTAATTGTGTCAATTATGTAGGAGTTGTTTGTGCATTCATAGGGGAATATGGTCTGAAGTAATTTATTTAAAAATCATTAATAAGTAATTTTTTGATTATAATTAATTTATATTAAATATAGTTATTTGTTTGCAATTTTTTTTTAAACTTTTATAAATTAATGTTTGTAGTTAATTTTTAGTACTTTTTAACATTAAAATATTTTTCTATCTTTTGTAATTTATTATATTTTTATATGTTTTTTATTTTTGTATTATTAACAATTTTTGTATTGTAGTTGGTATTTTGTTTCTTTTTTATTTTATTTAATTTTAAGGGAAATATTAATTGTAACCCTCTGCTATCCAACACTTTCCCTACTGTTGCACTCTCTGGAGTGGGAATAGTATTTTTTTCCCTCCGCTATCCAACACTTTCCCTACTGTAGCACTCTCTGGAGTGGGAATAGTAATTTTTACCCTTTGCTATCCAACACTTTCCCTACTGTTGCACTCACTGGAGTGGGAATAGTAATTTTTACCCCTCTGCTATCCAACACTTTCCCTACTGTTGTACTCTCTGGAGTGGGAATAGTAATTTTTACACCTACGCTATCCAACACTTTCCCTACTGTTGCACTCACTGGAGTGGGAATAGTAATTTTTACCCCTACGATATCCAACACTTTCCCTACTGTTGCACTCTCTGGAGCAAGAATAGTAATTTTTACCCCTCCGCTATCCAACACTTTCCCTACTGTTGCACTCTCTGGAGTAGGAATAGTAATTTTTACCCTTTGCTATCCAACACTTTCCCTACTGTTTCACTCACTGCAGTGGGAATAGTAATTTTTTCCTGTTCGCTATCCAACACTTTCCCTACTGTTGCACTCATTGGAGAGGGAATAGTAATTGTTACCCCTACTCTATCCAACACTTTCCCTACTGTTGCACTCACTGAAGTGGGAATAGTAATTTTTACCCCTCCGCTATCCAACACTTTCCCTACTGTTGCACTCTCTGGAGTGGGAATAGTAATTTTTACACCTACGCTATCCAACACTTTCTCTACTGTTTCACTCTCTGGAGTGGGAATAGTAATTTTTTCCCCTCCGCTATCCAACACTTTCCCTACTGTTGCACTCACTGGAGTGGGAATAGTAATTTTTTCCACTTCGCTATCCAACACTTTCCCTACTGTTGCACTCACTGGAGAGGGAATAGTAATTTTTACCCCTACGCTATCCAACACTTTCCCTAATGTTGCAGTAATTACAGTGGGAATAGTAATTTTTTACCCCTACGCTATTCAACAATTTTCCTACTGTTGCACTCAATGGAGTGCAAAATGTAAGTTTAAAAATGTATAAATATTTTAGTATTTTATTTTATAATATAATGTTTTTATTATGATATTTTATGTTATAGGTGTATGTATATATATATATATATATATATTTTATAGTTAATTTTTATATATTTATAATATTTTAAAATAAATTAAAGTTATTAGTTTATTAATTTGTTTAAAGTAAATATACATTTATATATTAAATTTTATATATGTATGTTTACATTTTTTAAATTAAATTTGTTTATTATATTTTTTTAAATGTATATTATATCTAGGTAATTTTGTTTGTTAATTTTATAATATAATTGTTTTAACATTATTTTTTATATATTAAAAAAACGATATTTTGGATATCGATATTTTTTACATCTATATATTTTTTTCGATATTTTTGTCATTTACATTCTAAAGATAGGATGTCGATATTTTGAGTATCGATATTTTTACATCGATATTTTTGTCTTCGATATTTTTGTCTTCGATATTATGTCAGTGATTCTTTGAAACACATCCCGTTTTCAATTAAGAAAAACAGGCTGCATTTAAAAACAAAAAAAACATTGCTTTATGTAAGAGAAAACACAGACATGGTGGTCTGCTGTCCCCAGCAGGCCACCATCCATGTGTTTTTAGTGATTCCCAATGGGTCACACATTTCAACCTACCTCATGAATATTAATGAGGCAGGTCAATGGCGACCCCATTAGGAATCACTAAATGTGTCAAGGACACATTTGTACATAGGTGTTTGCCATTTCCTAATATTGAATTGCAAAAAATTGCTATTAGGAATTCGCAAAATGAAACTTACCTACATGCGGCCTTAAGAGATTTTCCCAGAATCACAGGATGTTGAGTCGAGACTCGAAGCTGGTTCCCCAGCTCCCAAGTCGTTCTTCCTTTTTGCTTTCATGCTTCCTGCACACTTCGTTGCTTGTTTTGTAAGCTTTGGTGGGAGAGCTGTGTTCCGATTGGGGAGCAGGATCTGGCCCCGGCATAGAATGCTGCAAGGAGGGGGTGGAGAGAGTAAAGAAAGTGGGCATCTGTGCGTTTCTGCTGCGTGGGCTGGCTTCAATTAGGGAGCTGGTTTTAGATGAAGGCGGGATGCTTCGGCAGCTTTTGAGGCTGATCTGAGTCATCAGTCAGTCAACTGGCTAATCCCTGCACCAGGTAGGCCCCAAGCTGACTCCCAGCAACCAGAGGCCTCCTCTGCTGAGACAGCAAAAAAAGCCAGTCAGTGTGTCTGCACAATGAGTGTGTCTGCGGGTGCAATGTGCATGCCAGCCTGGGGCCCAGAGCAGGGACGGCATCAGTCAGCAGCTAGAAACCAACAACTGCACCCACAAAGTGATGATCACAATTGGAACATGACAAAGTAGTTGCATGTGTCCTTTACGCAGTCTCCAGACATCAACAATTTTTTAGGGAAACTTAAGCTGTTCTGTGTTATGTTCTGTTTACATGACTCTGTCTTTGCATCTTGCCCTGTCTCAACCACCCCTTCTTGTGTCATGTTCCCCACCAGCCCATGCCTCACACTCTCCCTGTAGGATTCTGTCTCTCTATATAGTACACTAAAACAAAGTACACTGTGTAGAGAGCCAAGTAAGACCCAAATTGGTATACATAGGCAAAACTAGATAATACTAACGTTCTATTTGTGGTAGTGTGGGCGAGCAGTTAGGCTTATCAGAGGGTAGTGCTAAGCATTTGTTATACTCACAGAGGCAATAAATGGGACACACAGTCATGATTAATTCCGAGGACAATTTATAAAAATAACACCGATTTTTATGTAGTTTTTTAGACCAATAACTTTGTTCTCCAGTAAGTACTTTTTAAGTTATGAATTTTTCAAGTTGGCAGAATAAATCACTTTTGTGCGCAGTTACGCACCATTAAAGTAAATGGGAGAAAATAGAAAAATGCATATAAAATCATACAGTTGGAGTTCAAGATTCACCTTCGGGAAGGCCAGGTCCAAATTACACCAGCGGATTCTCTGGAGCGTCCCAGATTCGGCTGGGAGCAGGGTGCTGAGGTTGTTGGTAGCTGGTGCGCTCCGAAGAAGGGGCCACTAGAAAACACCCCGCACAAGGGACCTTAAAGGTAAGCCCACAGGGTCCCACTCAAAGGAGCAGGTTGCAAGGGCCTCAGGATCATGGGAGCCCAGGTAGATCGTCGTTACCATGGCTGGTCGGGCTGGGTGCAGAGCAGATAGGACAACCAGGCGGTGCCCGTCAAGATACCCTCGTGGTCAGGAGCAGGCAGCTTGGACAGGGGATTCCTGGACAGCTGGGCCACTCACAAAGTGGGTCTCAGGGGTCTTGACGTCCCTCAATGGACGTTTGCCTCCTTGGGCAGTCAGAGTCCGGATTGGACTCTTCATCTTGGTGAATGCTGCAGAGGGTCCGGTTCCCCGGGTATGGGTGCAGCATGGCTCCAGTAGTTCCTGGTGTCTGCACACTTGGAGGGAAACAGATTTGATCCTCTGGAGCTGGTGTACCACTTTTGGTTTGGGTGTTGCATCGGAGTCGCTGGGAAGCAGCAAGTCAGTAAAAAACTGATTCTGCGGTTCAGTTCCTGCGGCTGCATGGGAGTGGTACCTCCACTCCAAGGGAGTTCCTTGGCGATTTGTAGAAGGCTGGAGGAGCTCTGAGGTTCCTGGAGGCCTTGAAGTTGCAGGACGAGACAGCACACCACAATTGTCAAGTCCTTAAGGCAGCAGGCAGGGTTTGGTGCCAATTTTCTGCAGTAGGGCTTCAGTCCTCGGGTCAGCAGCTCTTCTTTGTCCTTTTCTTCTCTGTGTCCATTGAAACTATGTTCAAGGACCAGGAATGCCACCTAAATACTAAATTTAGGGGCGTTAAAGGGGGTGACAGGTAGTAGCCAATTGGCTACCTACCTTTAGGGTGTCTACATCCTGCAAGTGACCACTTCATGTGGGAAGGGGCACTACCCTGACCCTAATTGGCTAATTCCCTCACACCCCAAGGTGGAAGGAAATGAAAAGTGGGCTCCACATCATCTGCCCCAACCTAGGGGAGGTGCTGGATGAATGGGGACCCACCTCCTAATTTAACTAATTTTCCCAGCTGTCCTCCCGCCAAATGTGGAGAAGGAAAGGGAGGTTGACATCCTCCGCTATCTGGAGATGCCTGGTTCGCATTTCAAAGGCGGGTGAAGCACTTTTGTTACATGGGGGCCAATATTGCAACACCGGCCCCCACCACTGAAAAACCGGCCCATACCCTTCCAGCCGCCTGGGGAAATGCCCAACGCCCGGTACATCTAGTCTGGCCCTGATTACAAAAGCACCGCATACCCCAGGGTGACATTGCTTAAAAACTGCTTTTCCTCGACTTGAGGAAAGACTCCAAAAAAAACATTGGCAAAGCTAATAGATTGCGCCTCTGAAAGAGCTATTGCCGCTGTCAATGTTTTTTATCCATGTCAGACAGCAGCATGGCTAAATGTATAAAAAAGAAAAAAAACTACATGACGCGTCCATCATAGCACTTTTTTTACTTTCAGCGATGCTGCACAGCAGCCTCAATGCTGTACCAGATAGCTAAAAACAATGACCACACTAATAGCTCTCATGCAGGTGAGACCTATTGGCATTGCCAATGCTTGCTTTCAATGCAGTCTAGACAAGAGGTGGGAAAATGCCTTCCGACTAGGCTAGATACATACATAAATCTATTCGTGAGGAAGGACAGATAATTATGCCTTTCGTTAAGGCGTTTGGATAAAGTCCCTGAAGTTATCATTTTGTTATGGGCACAGACCGTTAAAGTATTTGTGCTTGGGCTGAAGGCAAGCAAGTGTTTACAGAGAGAGAGGTGGGGGAGGGGACAGGGGACCCTGCCTTCCCGACCGCATGACTGCACCCTGAGCACAATATGCAGCCAAATGTGATAAGAGCAATACATGGCAAAGCTCCTCAGTAAATGCAGACCAGCAATGTTTCCCCCGACCAACGAATTTTAAGCAACCTCTTTAAAGTGTACTGGGCCTCAAAAATAAAGTAGGCGTATTGGTTTTAGTTGCCTTCCACGGTTCACTTAAAGTGCTGGGATGCAAAAGTTACAATGTTTGCGATTATAAAGACAGATACTGTTTATTTCAATGTGGAATGGAACGTCTTGAAACAGAGCTTAGAGTAAATCCCTGAATAGTTCCAATATCTTGTGGTATCTGCTTTGTGAAATGCCTAAAAAAACTAAAAAGCATGCCACAAAGAAAAACACAAAGATTTGCTTTCTGTACATAGTGCGTATATAAAGTTAAGGATGTTATTATTTAGTGTTTTTTTAAGATGTAAAATCCTCCCCAATCCACTGCAATACAAGCACTCCATAGGGGAGTCATATTGAAGCTCGAGTAGGGCAGAGCGGAGCTCCACGGAATTCCAGAGTTTTCATGCAACTCCGCGGAATTCCGTGTAGTGCAACTCCGCAAACTCCGCCCACCCTTAGTTTATGCCTATACAGATTTAGATAGTTGGACTTTGGTTTGGGCGGCTGGCCATTGCCAGACTGCTCTGGGATTGGAGATTTGGAATTTCCAAAAATAGTTTTTACAACTTGTCTGGTAACCTCTGCAGGGGAGGGGGATGTATATTATCTGGGAGGGCTCCTCGGGGTGTTTGGGGCACAGAGGGAATTTTGAGCAGTACCACTAACTATGACACCAGCGCCTCACACACTTAAGTTTATAACATGGAATATTAAGGGTCTGGGCTCGATGAACAAGAGGTATAATATATACAACTATTGAAAACGGCTGGGCATACAGATTGCCCTGTTGCAGGAAATGCATCTCCTGCAAGGAGAGATGGAGAAACTGCATAAGAGATGGAGAGGTCACATCTGTGCAACCAGCTTCTCGGCTTATGCCAGGGGTGTCCAAATCTGAGTAAGAACAGGGGTACCCGCAGAGGTGACACATACCCTGATAGACAAAGAGGGTAGATATTTGTTGATTTCTGGGAAATTACACGGTTGGGATTTCACCATTGGCAGTGTGTATACCTCCAACGAAGATTAAATAACTTTCCTGCATAGCCTCTTGGCCCAGTTGGCAGATCTCGCAGTGGGGGCTTTGGTACTAGGAGGTGACTTCAATTGCATAGCCGATGCAGAATTAGATTGCTGACATGCTCCGCTCTCAGGTGCCCAGTCCCACCACATAGAGGCTGGGTTCAGTGATTGGAAGAAACATTGGGAGCTAGAGGACATCTGGAGGGTACAGCACGCAACAGATAAGAAATACTCTTTTTTTCCCCAGTCTACCAACTTCACATGAGACTAGATGCCTTTCTGTGCTCCCCTACTTTTAGTGGATCTATAAAACACACTGAATATTTGGGGTGCACCTTTTCAGACCACAGCCCGCTACTCATCTCATGATCCATCAACCCATGGAGACACGTCCCCTGATACCCCTATAGTAATTTGATCCTGCAATGTTGGGAGATGTTCCCTTTAGAGAATCCCTGGGCACATGTATCAACACTTTTTTCACCACCAATACACACACAGCTTCCACGCTATCGTTGGAATGATAGGCATTTAAGGTGGTGGTCAGTGGTCACTGTATGGGGCAGTCGGTCGGGGTGAGGAGGAAACTCCATAGGGAGCTGGAAGAACTGGAAGGGCAATTGTGCAAACTAAACAACCTTCAGGGTGTCAATGCCACCGCTCAGACACACCTGCAGACACTAAAAACACAATACAATGAGACTCTGGAGCGACTGCAATGCCATGATTATAAGGGCCACCTCATTAAATTGCAGGAAGAAGAGGGGAAAGCAGGCCAGCTCCTCGCATGGCTGATCAAGCCAGAATCGCAGGGACCACGATCACACATGTTCGCTCAGTCGCATATGTACCCGTACACGAGCCAGAAGCAATAAATACCCTATTTTGGGAATATGACGAGGTTTTATATAGGGCACCCCCACCAATCGGGCAGGAAGAAATTAGTGCCTTCCTAACTCCCCTACAACTTGTGAGATTAGATTCACAAGCACAGGTGACACTGGGAGGCCCAGTGACATTACAAGAAATTCGCCAGGCCATCACTGCTATGGCCACTGGTAAAACACTCGGGCCAAACGGCCTCCCAGCTGAATTTTATTCAGCTTATGCCCCTAAACTGGCAGCTCGTCTGGTGTCTCTCTATGCTGAGTCTTTGAGACAGGGACGACTCCCTGATTCAACACAGAATGCATTAGTTATCCCTGTAGGAAAGTAGGATCTACTTCTTATGGTTACCCCCACTTTTTGGTGATGTAATGCTGTTTTTGACTAGTCTGATTGGGATCCTGCTAATCAGGACCCCAGTCTATTTGCTTTCTACCTAAACTGTTGTGTCATGTACTTAGATACACCTCAGATTGGATACTGGGGTAACCTTGTCAGCCCCTAGTATATGGTACCCATGTACCCAGGGCATCGGTACCCCATAGGCCTCCCCGGGGCTGAAGCATTTATTATGCCACCCCTGAGAGACCATTCAAAATGGAAATACAGGCCTGCCATTGCAGCCTGTGTAAGTTGGTGCTTTCACCAGTTACGAAAGATATAGGTTTACTATACCTAAGGGTCACTGCACTTAAAACCTATTATTCACCCTTATAGCAGGCCTTAACAATCCTGAAGGCAGGGTGCTTGGTTCTAAGTGAGAGGGTGCCTCTGCATGAGCAGAACACCCCTGCAGCCTACAGAGCTCATTCTCCCGGGTTGTCAGTGAATCAGCCATATACCATGTAGAGGGGCATTACACGACAGAGTGATGACCATCTCGAAAACGGCTGAAACGAATCCTATTGTGTTTGGTGTCAAACATGTTGGAATCATACCCCCACACCAGTAACCGGTGTGGGAGGTATGATTTCACCCTCTGGAATAACCTTCCATTGGGTTCGCATTGTCCCTGGTTCCGACCTTCTAGTCCCATGAGGGGCACATTTGGTGTCCCTTTGCATAGTCCAGTTCAAACCAGTGCTGGGAGCCGCTGGCTCCCGCTCTGGCGTGAAACTGGACAAAGGACATGGGAGTAACCTACCCCTGTCCAGTCCCTCCCCTGGGAGTGTCCCCTGAATCTTTCCAACCCTTTCCTTAGGGTACTCAAGGGCTTATCTGGATGTAGGTCCCTAGATTCAGTGTAGACAAGATAAAGAACTGAAACCACTGCACTTCGACCGTCTGGGCACTCCGGACTTTGCTGGACTTCTTTAGGGCCTGACTTCGTCTCCTTCTCAGTCTGCTGCATCGTCTGTGACAGTGCACCATACAGGATCTGTGTAGGACCTGTGGGGCATACGAGACACTTGAAGATAATCTCCTTTGGAGTGAAGGAGTCACTCCCCTGCATTCATAGGTACCTCAACACTGCTGACCAGTTTGCTGATCCTGAACTCCTGCGGACTACGAAGGGTTCAACAACACAGGTGGTGGCCATCTACGTCTCCTGAAGTCTGAACTGCCCTCTCACTGAGTTTGAGGTCAAAATCCCTCGTGGGGGCTGCATTAGCTGAACCCCTGTGCACGCATACTTTTGTAAGTGCATATGCTTGTTGGCAACTTAGCGACAATTGCATTAGTCTCCATGTAGCCCCAACCTCTGTCAACTTCTCCTGCAAAGATCTTCAGCCACATCGCATTGTGTGCTCTGTGGCCTGCTGTTTTGCAAAGCTGCTCGAGGTCCTCCTGCGACTCCAGTGCCTTCAGCCTGTGGGTCCTGTGGAGGGTCATCTTCGACTTCCTTGGGCTCCCCTGATTGCTTGGGGCCTGCCCTGACTCCTCTGCTTGTGGTAAGTCTCCTGAAAATTGCTGATCCTCTTCCTGCAACTTCTTGACTTCCTGCGTGGGTTGCTGTTGCCAAGGCTTGTTGGTGCTCCCGCTGGACACCGACCCCTCAGTACTTGACATCCTTCGTGGGACAGCTCGTATCTGGCACCTGGTTGCCTGGTCCCTACAGCTGCAGAGTCAAGGTCATCGACATCCATCCTGATACACCCCACATCGGTGGGCATTCTTCTACCGAGCCCCTGGTCACTCTCAAGTGACCCAGACTCTGTCCCCTCTGCTTTCAGGTACTCTCCATCAAAAATTCCATGTTTGGATTCCAACTGACACTTTCTTCCCTTCCAGCAGTGGCACTTTCCTGAAAGTCCTCCATTGGGTTCAACAGTGGTTTCCGACACCACTTCATCCCTATGCACCCGGCTTCTCTGGGCTAGGTAACGTGGGTACCTCAGTATCCACACAGTGGGGTGGCTCTCCAACCTTCTGTCTTCCATGGGGTTTCTTCAGGGTCCACTGGGAAGGGTCCTTAAACTTTAAAACTCTAATCGCGACTTACAAGTAGAACTGTATGGAGCCCGCGGTTGTATTAACACACTGCTCTTGCCCTCCGTGGTATGCCTATCTGCTCACCTTGGGTGGTTCCTTGGGGTCCCAGCGATTCTACAACCTCTCGACATTGTCTTGACTCCAGTCGTGGTTCTTATACCACTTTCTTAGTATATGGTTTGGTCCCCCCAAGGGGCCCACTGTGTATTAGTGCTATTTACTGTGATTGCTTTGCTCTAATATTGTGTGTTTTGGGTATATCTCTGTGTAGGAGATACTGTAACGTACTAAAGAGTATTAGATAATAAATACATATTTTTATAAATACCTTGTGTGGTTCTTTTTCATTTGATCTATCTATAAGATGGTGTTCTGGTAAAACAAGCTGCTTTACACTCCTTCAGGACTAAGCCTGAAGGCTGCTCTCCACAGCTACCACTTGGGTAGCTTTCTAAGGTTGTCTAAGACCACAAAAATCACCATAAGGCGTGTCTGGACTGGTGCAAGGTGCCCACTTTCATTAGTGGACAGCTACCAGGCCAGCCTCCCACAATCCCGCTTCCTAAAACGACAGGTTCTGGAGCGAGCATAGTGGATTATAGACCCCTGTCTAAACTTAATATGGATTTTAAGATCCTTAGTAAGGTTTTGGCAGTTTGTCTGCTTCTTTTCATGCAAACCCTTATACACACAGACCAAAATGGGTTCATACCAACTCGGAACACCTCCTTAAACCTACGTAGACTCTTTTCCGTTCTGTATCACCCAGAGGCGAGTTCATTTACACAGGCGGCTTTTCTGTCAGTCGACCTGGAAAAGGCCTTTGACACAGTGAGCTGGAATTATTTGTTTGAGACCATGCCGCATATGGGACTTGGGGAGGGCTGGAATAAGTGGGTGCGTGTCCTGTACTTGCCCCACAGTGAGGGTTAAGACAGGTAAAACAGTCTCTGCGCAATATGACATCACTTGCGGCAACCGTCCGGGATGCCCCCTGTCACCCCTGCTATATGTATTGGCCATTGAACCTTTAGCTGCACTGTTTCTGCAGGGAGAGCATGGGATTGGTCTCATAATAGATAGGCATGAGTATATCATCTCCCTCTATGCTGATGATCTTCTGAATTATTTGAAAGACACAGTGGCCGGCTCGGATACAGCCATGGAACTTCTGGGACGATTTGCGCTCATGTCAGGGCTACTGATTAACAAGCGTAAAACCTTCCTGTTTCCGATGGCAGAGGCACTACCTACACCCCGCAGTTGCCCGTAGATCTAAACCGGGTACCCACTACATTTAAATATTTGGGAATCCAGGTATTTCACTCCTTAGATGATCTAAGAAAGGGTAACCTTGACAGAGCCCTTTGATCACTTAGGTCATGTGTAGCTTTTTGGAGCTCCCTGTGACTGCCCATTATGGCCAGGATATCCCTGACTAAAATGGTCATCCTACCCTCTTACTTTACTTCTTTGTATATCTCCCAACCATGATGCCAGCTGGCTGGTTCAGACAATTGGACTCCTTAGTACGTGACCTTATCTGGGGTGATGGGCGTCGGAGGGTCTCACTAAAGACACTGCAATGCCCTATAACGAAGCAGGTCTGGGGGTACCGAACTTCGAATGTTACCAGCTTGTCTTTTCAGTTGCAATGGCTAGCCAATGGTTAGAGGGAGTAAACCCGGATGGAACATACCTAGCCGAGCCCAATACGGGCCCCCCACTACTACTAGCTAAAGTGATCGACCCCAAAGCGCTGGCCCCTTGTAGGTCACTCCTACAGACCACAGCCCTACAATGCTGGAAACGATCCATGTCTAAACTGACCGCAACCCCTCGATACACCCCAGTGATTCCATTGGTTGGTTTGCCGCATGGAGATATTTACGGCTGACCAAATGCTACCATGGACAGAAGGGGGATTAGAGACGGTCGGGGACAGCTACCAGGAGAGTGTAGTTATTCCTTTTGAGGAATTAATGGAAAAGCATGGGCTTCCGCCAGGACAGTTACTGCAATATGTGGCACTGGTTTGCACTTTTGGGACATTATGGGGGCGAGGTCGAGAAGAGCCAGAAACGTATAAAGTATTGCACGCACTGCTCACGTTGGGCACAGCCGACCACCAGGTAAAATGGTTTTATGCAGCCCTGATAGGGGCATCTCTTACACCACTGAGTAGACTCACACGCAGATGGGAACAAGTCCTAAATAGGGAACTCGCTGATCAGGAGTGGGGCAAAGTATTGTCCTTCCCCATGAAGATATCTCGCAACACTAGATTGAAATACACCCAGTTTAACTTTATACACATGACCTACATGACGCCCCATCGTCTTAACGTAGCATACGGAGGAAAAGATGTACGTAAATGCCCGAGATGTAACCATGAAGATGCAGACTTTATACACATGGTTTGGGCCTGTACCATACTGCGCCCTTTCTGGGACGAAGTAACATTAAAGATAAACACTACATTAGGGCAAAAGCTGAACACCTCTATAGAGGTATGTTTCTTAGGACTCTTCCCCCGCCCACCAAAACGGAAAGTCGGGAATAGATTTATAGATCTGGCCACGGCCTTAGCAAAAAGTCGGATAGCAATGGCCTGGAAATCCATACCGGACCAAGAATGGACACCTGGAAAAGGGATGCAACTAATTGGGCAGGAGTCTAGGGCCTTGATGAGAGAAGAGGCAAGGGGACTAAGACCAAAGGGGGGAGCTGCTGGCAGGTTGGGAATGCCCAGCACAGACATCTAGCGAAGATGAAGGGAACGGGGAAACGGAAAGACCGAATTAACTAACCATAGCCAGACTGAGGGAACGAAGGGGCAGATCTACAAGAAAGTGCTGCAGCGTGGCGCTGCAAGCCCTTTGCCTGCGCCACGCTGCGGCACTTTCAGAGCACAGGAATGCGACATATTTACAAGAATATGTCGCATTCCTGTGCTCTCCCCTGCGCTGGCGCACAAACAGCTGCCAAGCGCCGGCGCAGGCACCCTTGCACCATGGTGCAAGGATGCCTGCGCCATGGGGAGATTGTTTTTGTGCAGGAAGGGGCACCTTTCTGCACAAAAACAATCAGTACAGGCTTTTCCTCTTTCAATGCGTGCTGTAGAATGCAGCACGCATTGAAAGAGGAAAAAACGAGGAGAAATGAAAACATTTCTCCTCGGTGCGCCTCGCTACGCCACCTCTAGGGTGGAGTAGCTTTCAGACGCATCTCCAGATTTACGATTTCTCGTAAATCTGGAGATGTGTCTTGTTCCATGGGTGTTGCGTGGGAACACCCACAGCAACACCCATGGAACGCCCCTTCAACGCAAAGTGCTGCGTGTGAAGGGACGGTATTTACAAGGAGAGGAAAAGTCACGCATGGTGGCTTTTCCTCTCCTTGTAAATATCGAGGAGCCCCCTGCGCCACCAGTACGTCACGAAAAGTGACGTACTGGTGGCGCAGGGGGCTTGTAAATCTGCCCCGTAGGGTCTAAATGCGGAGGACATAACCACATACTGAGGTACTGAGAATGTCCTGGGCCCTCTTAGGTGATTACACAAGCTGGAAACACCCGGTGTGAACAATCCCCCTAGGAGGTAAAAACCGCTTTGTTCCTCTGAAAACAAGCCTATCACACCCCCCTTGACTGCAGAGTGAAGTTCTAAGTTCCACATTTCTTTCCTTTCTTACTGTTTTTTCTTTTATTTTACTTTTCCTTATTGTTGATAGTTCGCTAATAAAACACAGAACATAGTAGGCATTTATAAATCCCCTGAAAGAATTGAAATTGCACTAGTTATTCTCATAGTAGTCATAGCTAGATATAGTATACACCACGGAAGAAACAATCAAACAAAACGAAGAGAATAGACACTGTGAGGTAGAAGAGCAGAGACTAACTCGCGAGTTATGCTATACAAGATGTATACCCTGTCATAAGGGTTGTTACTGCTTCCACTGCAAATGTGTAAATGAAAAAAGCCAATAAAAATATGTTTAAAAAAAGTATTGATAACAATAGGTTTTGCAGACAACTGCACTGTTAATCCATTCCTAAAAAGGCATACACCATTTTCTTTTATCAAAAACCAATTAGCCTGATATCTGGTTTTTTTTATCTTTAAAGTCTTAACAGGGTTTGAAACAAACAACAAATATGTCGTCAAAAACAGCTTGGGGCAACAAATCTACTTTGCAGAAGAACAAAACGACTGTTGCACACGGAACTGGTGTGGACCAGCACGTCCCTTCACTATAACAATTATTGATAATTCAGGTCGCGAAGTTATGCGAGTGTCCAGACCTTATCGATGCTGCAGTTGCTGTGCTTGCACTTGCTGTTTACAAGAGGTAAGGTTTTTTTTGTTTTTCTTCAGAGGTTGCAAATGTTTCTGGCTTGTATATTCTGCTATGCATCTTGCCAGTGTCAAGATCAAAAGGGGAGTTAAATACAATAAATATATTGTGACAAATGCCCCCACATTTTAAACAAATGTTGTTTATCCCAGTTGTTACCAGGCCTTCACTGCTGTGAATGAAATATTCAAATCTGTGGTTTGAGTTTCAAAGATGTAAATGCAGAAAATGAATCCATCGTTTTCATCATGCAAATATACGTGAATAAATATACACCTTGTACTATGAAAGTCAAAATATAGAACATATGTACAATACAAACTAGCAATTAGAATCTGAGGAAGAAAAGGTTCATAAGACTATTAGAAGTTGGTTTTAAGTTTTGACCAGACTGGTCAGACAAAGCAGAATCCCTGATTACTCACGATATTTATTACTCTCATTCATAGTCTCTAGGTTACTAGCTCATTACGGCACACTCACTGACCTGCTATTTCAATCTTCTATGGAGGCTTGAACATTTCAGGAGAATGCTGGAAATACCAACCTGTATCTAGTTAAAGGTTCAGTGTTGATCTACATTAACAGCACCACCACAATAAGTCCACAAGTGGTCACCATGTTATAACAAATGGTTTCTAAGCAAACCTGTTGCTGCAAAAGATTGTGTCTGCACTGCAATATATAATTTTATCTGCCACTCTGAAAATCTTTGCACCATAGTTTCATAAGCTGTAGCCAGGAAGAACCTCATTTCAGCATTCTATATTGATGTTTTCTGTCTTTGAGGGTGGTCCATCACCCACATAAGAGATACCTAGAGGTAAAATAGCCAGAACGTCTATGGTAGCAGATTTTCCACTACAGATTTTCACATCTTTCTGAAACATATTTGGACTGTGCCTTAGGAATGGTCGGGGGAGTCTCAAACACCAATACTTTGTAAAACGTTACCTTTTTGTCTGTAAGTGACAGGCTCAGCCAATTATGTCTGGGCTCATGTGTTAACGTTTATGGTCCGGAGGTAGCCAAGAACTTTTGATTTTACTAAAAGTATATATATCATATACTTACTTATAAGAGGGCTTTCAGACAGCTCTTCGTCTGTTGTTGTGTCATTCACATTTTTCTTCCACCTACTACACCAGACAGCATGCTGCAACTGGCCAGCCCATTTCAGTCACAGGCTAACTTCACTACGAGTGACAGCATTTTGCACTTTCACAAGGAGCACATCCTCAAACAAAGCAGCTCCCTTCTGCGCCAGAGGACCACTGTGGCAATGGTGCATTATGAGACCAAAAAATAGGTTTGTTTTTAGCAGTTTGTTATATTATTCCGGGCCAGGCAGCTCCATCAACAATACAGTTTTACAAAAACCGTTACCGTAACTGCAGGATAACCAATCCGTTCAGCATGCTCAGACCTGTGCAGACATGAGTAGCGCTGTGCAACGGCGGCCACAGCTTCAACTGGAACTGTTAATAACCAACTTTAGGTGACCAAAGGACCCTGCGGCTTGGCCCTTTGCCACCTGCTCCTGCTGCACGGTTGGGCCGTGGTCGGGGAGCAGCCAGGAACGGTGCGGTGAGGAGCCCAGGTATGTTAGTGCCCAAATGTGGCAGCTGCTGGGTAGGAGACAAGGCCTGGAGAGGCTGAAGTGCGGTAAGCGCTGTACCAAAGGGTAGAGGGCTGCGGTGAGCGGAGGCGGCCAGCCTAGGTGCTGGTGGAACCGTGTAGCCTTCCCCATCTTCCTTTTGTCTTGTCTTATTTTCGGCCGCTCAACAGCCGACATCCAGCAAGATCCAGCAGGCAATTTAGAGAGCTCTGAGAGATGATTGTATCAGGATTGCATCAGTGCTCCACTTGGGACTGCCTGGTACCACCAGGAACAACCAGCCGGTCAAACAGAAAAATTGTGAGAGCTAGTGGCGATAACCCATAGTACAGCGGTGAATGACTGGTATTTGCCAATTTTTATTATACTCTTTATTCTCTATGAAACAAGCAAAGCAGACTATCTGTAAATCAGCAATCCCTTCCTGTGCTGTCTTTCGATTCAATTTTTCCTGTGTAGGCATACTGTTCAAAACAAGGGGGAAATTAAGGCAACAAAAGTATAGGCTGATCAATTATGCCCGACAAACAGCCATGTAAAATGTCTGGAGGATAATTTCAAGTTACTTGAAGCACGGTCCTCTGTGGCCATAGATAACACATCTTGCGAGATTTTAGGACACAGCCTTAAACACGGGGAAACAAGAGCTGGTTATGACCACGCCACTGGACATGACCATTCACAATTATGTTGATGCTGACCACCCTATGGATGGGAAAAAGGGCACCCAAACAGTGCTATCAGAACCTAAAAATGTTAAAAAGCTTGGCGCAAAAAAGGTTATTAAAAATTGCAACCAAAATTGGCACCTGGTCGAATAAATACTACAATGAATTTTTATCACGTCAACTTGCCATCTTCACCACATCAGGATCAGTGAGTTTATACACCTGAGGGGTCACTCTGGTTACCTATGGCACCACAACCATAAGGAGCAAAACGTTCCCCTGGAACATAGCAAAATACACCATCTTCAGAAACAGAGGCATATAAAAAAATATCCGCGAAAGTAATGACAGACCAAATCTTACCAAAAATATAACCAGAAACTTCACTCCAACATAAATCTGGCCCCGATTGGTAAATAATCAGATTTTGGGAGAATCTTGAAACCACTATAGAAACTCTAGAGATGCCTGATTTATTATCTACTGACAAACTAAATTTTGCAAGTTTTCATTCAGATTTAGGCAACATAGAAAAACCACCAAGATGCATAAAATCAGTACTCACAAAAGTGTCTCCAATTCAGAGCCTATTCTGTCCAACTCCTGCAGTCCAGTGGCGGCTCGCCGAGGGAGTGCTGTGGGGCGGCGGGGTGGGGGAGGGGCAGGTTGGGGGGGGTAGTGGACTCGGACATACGACAAACAGGACTCAGAGTAAGCCTTAAACTGAGTTCTGTCCGTCGTATGTCCGAGTCCACTACTCCCCCACCCTGCCCCTCCCCCGCCCCACCACCCACAGCACTCCCTCGGCGAGCCGCCACTGCTACAGTCAAAAAGTGAACTCTCTAACGGTGGCATCCAGTGCCTGGACTTATCTCTTCTGTCAAATGCGGAAGTCCTTGCACCAGTACGGTGACCAATATATAGATCAAATAAACTATCATTCATTGGAGCAATCGAAACTGAGTATCATGAAATTCATGTGCAAAACTCTGGACATAATTGCAGATGTGATTACGACACAGTCTTCAAAACTCGATGCCAAATCAGAATTTACTAAGCAATTTACAACTGCCATAGTGACCATCGATCGCAGGATGGCCGCAGTCGAAGAAGTTGTAAACGAAAATGTAATTACAAATTTAAACCAAGGAGCACTAGAGAACCGAAGTTGTTTTCTTCTTGGAAAAATTGCTGGAAGTACCAAAGGTTATACCTCGCATTATAGAAGATTGCAGGCATAATTTGTCAACCAAACAATATATTGGCCATAAAACAGCACCTGTACACCCAACAACAGTCCCTAAGGCAGCATCACTCATGCAACAGGCTTTGGTTCAGTTAAATCATCATTCGAGAGTGGAGATTCAACTGAATAATCAGGAAACCCTCACACTTTCAACAGTGAGCCAATATCTGCTTCCAATAAAAAGGTACAAAGAAAATGGAAAAATCTTCATGTAAAAGTTCGTAGGAAAAATCTAAAGCAGTCGCTGTAAAAAGATGAAAACCTTCTTTGATTCCTTTAATTATAACACAGCCACTTCAAATTATTACACAACCATCTGAAGAGAGAAAGTCTCAAGAATCAGGAAAAGTCACAAAGCAATCACCTAAAAAAAAAATCAAAATTGATCAAACTGATTTTTTTGTAAATGAAAATCCAGGACACTTGTGTAGTAAAGCATTTACTCTTCATACCCACATAAACCGAGTGCCAACTGGGTACAGGTTGATTCACTCACCCAAGCTGGAAATCAAAAATGGGGAAAACATATCAACTGTCGAAGTCATAAAGTTGCCATCTTGTACTGAGGGGGAGGACCATAAAACCGATTTAATCCAAGAAAACCATGAAACCGATTTAAACCAAATAAATTGAATGAGTCATACAAATCAAATAAGTCAAACTCAACTTCAATATGGTGGAATAGATAACAAAAATATCTGTTGTCCTTTGACTCAGATCGACAATTGGAAAACAAGATCGCACACTTCCGATGGAGGATTTTGCTTACAAAATGAAGTAAGCCCAGAACTAGTAGATCAAAGCATTATAAAATCCATACATGGGAAATCCAAAGCTTTGACTTCAGGTGACTGAACAACTCCAGTCACTGGTTTGGCTTCTGATGACCTTGCGCAATCCTGGATAAAAATAGCAAATACCATGCATGATGAGGTTCACCCTCTAACATCTGATAACTGGGGGAAATCAATTTAGAGAAATTGGACCAGGTAACACACAAACAAATACACTATCTGACTTTAATCAAGGTAGCATACATGCTACTAAAGAGCAATTGATGATCATAGTTACTCCTGAGTATGCATCATGTGGGAACAAAGATATCCTCAATAGAGGCAACATCATGTGATTTATAAATATGTTGCCGGGATTACAATGTCAAACAAGATGATAGTTGTAAGCTTTGATCAGTCCAGTAGGAATGGGGAAAAAAAATTCCACACATACAGTATGGGCCAGTAGAAAAGTAACAAACTAAATCCTCACTCAAGCGAACCACCTGAAAGCATGGGGGCTTCGTACAGAGTCACCAAAAACGGAATCATACCCACTCAGTTTCTTAAAGCAGCTGAGCTCAATTATATTATTCAATCAACAAAAGCTTAAATGAAACATAAATTCAACCCTAAAAGCTGCAGTTAGCTCTTTTCAACCTCTTCCGCTGCGAGTCGAATTGACCAAAATGAAATGCTGTACTGTGAATAACTTACCATAAATTCAAGAAGTGTCTACATTTGCAGAAAATCAACAAAAAACGGTTCTTTTAAATCAAACTTGCAATTATTTTTCTCCAACAAGACCCACATTATGAAAGCAATCAGCTAATTGCTTATAGAACAAATCCAGAATCACTAATTCGGTAATCGGATCATCAGCACGCCTAAAAGTATGACAGTGGAATATAGCAAGCCTAAAGTCAAAAATGGGCGATAAGGACTGGCTGACGTTTATAATACAACTGGACATCTGCTGTTGCGAGAAACGTGGGCTATTGATATTATTGATATTTTTTTTTACCGAGTTTTATATAGCACGAACTTGACCCGAAGGTATTGGGTATCAGAGCGCTTTACATAGCACCAGTTGCACTACATGAGGACACATTCATTTTTGTTAGGCACGGGGAGATTAAGTGATTTGCCCAGAATCACAGGATGTTCAGCGTGATTGCCGAGACTCGAACCCAGTTCCCCAGGTTTGAGGTCGACCACCCTAGCCGTTAGGCCAACTCCTCTAATATGGATGGATATCTAACATATTGTATACCCTCTAAAAAACAACTAAACGGCAGACCCATAGAAGGTTTGGCTATCTGGGCAAGAACCTCACTGGCTATTAATGCAGAAGTGATTTATACCAAAACCAATGAGAACATGCAAACCGTTTAGCTAAGAAACCAGGCGGGTTAACTTAGGATACTGAACGTATATTTTCCTCCAGGTGGGTGGGCCTTAGTCAAACCAGATGCACTGCTATTCAAATAACAGCTCATCGTGCAAAGGCTGATGGAGCCAATAAAAACGCCAATAAACAGTATACATGGAGGGCCATGGACTGTCAAAAATGATTGCACATTAGTGTGTGGTGATTTAATTCTAAAATGCACCCCTTAATGCTGGATCCAATGATAAAGGATGAAAAGACACTGCATGGAATATTCCTTCACTTTCTAAAGAGCACTGCATTCCTACAAGGAAAGGTGAATCTATCTTTGAAATTCTAGTCAAGGGAGGTATAAGTCCATTGAATGGCCAAACTCCGTCGGACAATCCCCCAAAATTTACCTTCAGATCTGTAAACAGGCAAAGTGTTATTGACTACATGGCAATTAATATCAAAGCATGGCACCTTGTTGTCAATATGAAGTTGTAAGAAAGAATTGCAAGCAATCAGGATCCTATACTCCTGGATATAGTGCACCCATATCCGAGTTCTCTTGCTTCTAAATCAAAACAGTTTGCAGGTAGTCAAAATGTTGCCTTGAAAACAAACAGGAAGAACATTGCCGGCATCAACGATATATGCGACCAAAAGATTTATACTTTCAGTACTAAGTGGGTGGCCCTGGAAGCTTTGGTTTTAAAAACAGAATCAGAAATTGGGGATTTGAAATTGAAAAAATTTGAAGAGTTATTGGACGGCTGCAGTTAGAAAAAGCAAAACTCATTTCTTACCTGGAAATATTTCTACAGGTTGCCTGGATTGGTACGATTTGGAGTGCCTAAAACTATAAAAAAGATACTGTCATTAGGCTTGAAAAGTCGATGGCTGTCTAACAACAGAAAACAGCACTTCCACGATCCTCTCCCTCACCAAGGACCCCGTCACCACCAGACTCAACTTTTAGGAAGGAATGAAAGACATCGCATACTGGATGAGCAGCAGCTGCCTGAAGATCAACTCGAAGAAGACAGAGGTCCTTGTCCTCGGACCCTCCACCTCTGCATGGGACAACACCTGGTGGCCCACTGCCCTCGGCAGCCCTCCCACCCCCACGGACCATGCCCGAAACCTTGGCATCGCACTCGACTCCGCCCTCTCCATGACCGACAGGTCAACGCCGTCGCCTCCAGCTGCTTCAACACCCTCCGCATCCTCCAAAAGACCTTCAAATGGATCCCCCCCGAATCAAGGAAGACCATCACCCATGCACTCATAAACAGCAGACTGGACTACGGAAACGCCCTCTATGCCGGGATCAACAAGTCTCTGCTCCACAAACTCCAGACCATACAGAACACAGCAGCCAGAGAGTCACTTTCAAGATACTCACCCACGCCTACAAATGCCTCCACAACACTGGACCCCAATACCTCAACGAGAGAATCTCCTTCCACATATCCAAGAGAAACCTCCGATCCGCCAACCTTGCCCTCGCCGAAACCCCGCGCATCCGCAGAGCCAGAACAGGTGGAAGAGCCTTCTCCTACATCGCGGTCAATACCTGGAACGAGCTCCCGATCAACATCAGACGCGCCCCCTCCCTGAACATCTTCAGGAAGACACTCAAGACCTGGCTCTTCGACTGAGCGGAACTGCTTACCCCTGCTTACCCCCACCCCGTGCCTTGAGACCCTCACGGGTGAGTAGCGTGCATAAAATCCCCCTGATTGATTGATTGATTAGAAAGCAGTATAAACATCTAACAAAAATACAAAAAGAAAAATAATTCTTGAAAACTCTGGCAAGCTTTACACGACACAATAATTCTCAAAAGCTCTAGAAAATTGTGGGAGATCATAAGAAGGGGTTGAGAGGGCCCACCTAAGAACCTAGAGTTACACATGAGCCCACAAACCTGGATTAATAATTTTTCAACTCTCCATCAGAATGCAGGAGAAAAAACACCATTAAGAACAGGCGGTTTAGTTATACAGAATCAGGTTTTGTCAGAAAATAATATTGTCTCGAACAAAACAATGGAATCAAAACAAAATCGCAGAAAGGTTGACCTGAAGGTAGATACAAACAAAAACCTGAAATCAGTATGCCAAACTATAGTCCATCCAAAAATGATGGCTGTCACATCAAATTCCTGGACCTCCTTAACCTATCAAGCTGCTGTTTCCTTTCATCACTTAAAACTTGGGCTAGTTGATGAATTCACTGGAAAAAAAACTTGTCCTTGCGATTTGACCCCAAAAACCACGCAAAGCTGCCAGAATGTATAAAATGCCAACAGACGTCTAACGGAATCACTTAAACCTATGGTCAACTGTATTGACTAGGTCGTTTAATATTATCTGTCCTATGAGGAGATATCACTCTCTTGGAGAAAATCAATAACTGTTCCATTATACAAGAAAGGGCCAGGCTACCAGAGGAGAATACACTTCAGAGATCCCAATAGATCGGGGCGTCAAGCAAGGATGTTGCTAGCATCAACATTATTCAATTGTTATAAAAATGATGTTGTAAAACCATTAATGAACCTTGACTTAAATGTGACTAAAATAAACAAGTTTTGAGTCATTTTGTGCCACTGGAAGCCTTACTATCAACATTGGAAAAACCAATTACATGATTCTTAACCAAAAAACACACTTAGAGCTACTTTTAGGGTTTATAATAAGCCGTTGGATCTCGTGACCACCTATGACTATAAGGTAATTCGACTGGACAGCAAAATTTTGTGGGCCCCTCAGTTGTCCAAGAGTAATACCTTTCTGGCCCACCAAGCTGGAGCGGTGCTGAGATTTGAAAAATCATGTTGAAACCATTTAATAGGTTTGGCTATGCTGGGGTATAAAATGAAAGCCAGGGCTGCCAGCATATATGGCTCTGAGATTTGAGGAATGGAAAACTCCATCTATTCAAATCACCAAGAACAACTTCCTATGACAGTTATCGCATTTGGGTCGTGGAACGCCGATGGATGCTCTGGGGGCAGACTTGGGCATTGAAAAACTGAGGACTATATTGCCCTAGTACGGATAAAGAATTAGATCCGCATTTGGTCCAAAGAGGAGCTTGGTTCATATAGCTCACATTATCAGATATTATGAAGAACTGAAACTATCGCTTTCATCCCTGGTTTGCCCACATATCAAATTTTCTTTACAATATTGGACTGGAAGACATTTGGTTCTACCCAGAAAATATCACCAAGGCTAGTTTTGGTTTGGTAATAAAGTCTTACTGGTTGTAACACAAATTAATTAAAGACAAGCCATGCAGGTCCACTCCTAAAAAGTGTTAAGATATTCGAACAAGATCGCGGGTTCGAACCTTTCTTGGATTAGATTTTCCCAGTAGAAAAGAGAACTCTTTACTTAAAAATCTGATTGGGTACTTTTCTGGTTGCTTCAATAGCCATCATCAAAGTCTGATGAGGGAGCAGACCCGTGCAAATGTTGCAAAAATGTAAAATGCGTTTTTCTGAGATATTCAACTGGAGAAAGTCCTTTTCCTTGCTGCCGTTTAGAACAAAAATATGTAGATTGTCTGAGGGGTTAACACTGAGGGAAGGTCTAACATACCTGCACTTTAGACTTGCAAGTGTTTCTAATACCTAAAGCAAGTGATTGTTTCAAACTTAATTAACTCTCTCCTAGATCCACGTTGTTAAAACATATCATGCAGTCTTTCCTGAGATATTTCAACAGTGAAAGCTTTTTCCTGCTGCTAATTTAGTGCAATTGTGATAATTGTCTGAGGGGTTAATACTGAGGGAAGTTCTAACGCACTTGCACACTTCTACTTTATCTGAGATATTCTATTGCATAAAGTCCTTTTTCTTGCTGGTAATTAGTGCAATAATATGTTGACTGTCCGAGGGGTTAACACTTAGGGGCCGAATCCGATTCGGAGCCCTACCGGCCGAGATCGGAATCGACCCCTTTGAATGCCCCAAGCAAGTGATTGCTCCGAACTGAAATAACTCTCTCCTACATCCACATTGTAAAAGCATATCTTGCAGTTTTTCCTGCAGCTATTTTAGTATAATAATATGATGATATTTTGAGGGGTTAATACTGAGGGACGTACCAATGCACTTGCACTGACTCCTTACAAAAATAAAAGAATGTAAGTATCATTCACCACTTATTTATGTATTATTTGCACTACAGGACATCCTAATGGTCTGGACTGCTATATAGTTGTAGATATTTCCCTTGAAATTATAGAAAGGTCCTTCTTGGTTAAAAAACGGCCTATAATCATCAAATTGTTGCATCTTAAAGATTATTTGTATTTTTATGACTTGGGATTTTGAATTTAATTGTGAATTTTGAATGTAAGGGTTGTGTTTTCAATTGTGTTGGTAATTGTATGGCCTATGTTGGTTGTGAACAATAAAGATTTTTACTGTTGAAAAACTGTTACAAAACAAAACGGTTGTACAACATATGCTTTTACCAAGCATGTCTTTACTAAGCATTGTTTACATGCATGCCTTTACAACTCATATGCCAAGCATATAAGAATAAACGAGGTGTGATAGATATCTCTCTCTTGGTACATCAATGTATAATCGAATTGCATTTTAACTGTAATGATGGGCTTTGATGCATTTTTTAACTTGGGTTTTATACAGTTGTTTATATATTTATATTTATTTATATATTTATATATGTGTATAATTCATGTGCCCTCTTGTAATTCCAGGTTTTTACACGTATTATTGTCTTTTTTGATACGTTGTTTTATCTATTGAATACAGTACATGTAAGGGTTTGAGTATGTATACACAGGAATGTTTTGTTCACACATTCATAACCTCTTTTAATTACTTATGATCACTCTATGATTGCAATATGCTGGTACAATGTGATAATTTCGCATTCAGGGACGATGACAAATACTTACCGAATGCACTTTCCTTTAATCTGTATAGCAATAGAATGCAGTCTGTTTTCCATGTTGTTTTATCATGTGACACAGGTTTAGCAATTATAAAAAACAGTCTTTCCGCAAAGCCAGCCGTATGTGATCAAGACCGTTGTATCGGTCGAAACGCGTCATGGCAGGCAGAAGAGAGCAATAAATAGATTCTTCATTGCCGCTAAGAGGAGTTCGCTCGTTTCTTATCGCCACCTGTGGATGTTAAGGAATGTTTGGAATCTACATATATATATATATATATATCACAGCAGCTTCCCCATTCAAGAAAGAAGAAAGGGACACAGCGGGGCTCGTCTGGACACTTTATTCACAAGAATTCGGCATGACCGGTTTCGGCGCACAGCCTTTCTCAAATGCCTCAGTCCATTGAAAAGAATCCCCTCTAATGTTCATAGAGCTCCTCCCACCAAAATAGTGAAGGGCCCAGCTGCAACTCGTTGTGCTGACATCCAGTAGTCCCATGCCACGAACTACCGGTCCCATCATGCACCTGGCTGGAATATCACGAGCTGCAGCAGAAGTCTTTAACGGATATGCTGGGGGAATAAGTGTCCTTGAGTCCCCTACTTCCCACCTCATCACGAAGCGGCACCTCAGCTGGAGACACAACTGTCATGAATGTGCCTCTCCACACAATGTTGAACCGCAAATCTGCGGCAGCAAATCGGTAACCTCAGGTGAGTAGGGGGTCATGGAATTCGATACCTCGGACACAACTTCAGCTTCCACACGTAGTTTCCACTTGCCGGTGTTTTCCACGACCACTTTCAGGAAGGGTCCCTTTTAGCGCACCACAGGCTGTACGCAATACATCACAGCAGCTTCCCCATTCAAGAAAGAAGAAAGGGACACAACGGGGCTCGTCTGGACACTTTATTCACAAGAATTCGGCATGACCGGTTTCGGCGCACAGCCTTTCTCAAATGCCTCAGTCCATTGAAAAGAATCCCCTCTAATGTTCATAGAGCTCCTCCCACCAAAATAGTGAAGGGCCCAGCTGCAACTCGTTGTGCTGACATCCAGTAGTCCCATGCCACGAACTACCGGTCCCATCATGCACCTGGCTGGAATATCACGAGCTGCAGCAGAAGTCTTTAACGGATATGCTGGGGGAATAAGTGTCCTTGAGTCCCCTACTTCCCACCTCATCACGAAGCGGCACCTCAGCTGGAGACACAACTGTCATGAATGTGCCTCTCCACACAATGTTGAACCGCAAATCTGCGGCAGCAAATCGGTAACCTCAGGTGAGTAGGGGGTCATGGAATTCCGATACCTCGGACACAACTTCAGCTTCCACACGTAGTTTCCACTTGCCGGTGTTTTCCACGACCACTTTCAGGAAGGGTCCCTTTTAGCGCACCACAGGCTGTACGCAATACATCACAGCAGCTTCCCCATTCAAGAAAGAAGAAAGGGACACAGCGGGGCTCGTCTGGACACTTTATTCACAAGAATTCGGCATGACCGGTTTCGGCGCACAGCCTTTCTCAAATGCCTCAGTCCATTGAAAAGAATCCCCTCTAATGTTCATAGAGCTCCTCCCACCAAAATAGTGAATATATATATATATATATATGAATCAACAATTTGCCCTGAAGCATTGGAGGATCACTCACGATGTTCTGCCATCCAGCCTAGTAATGCAGCCTGCTTTCATAGCGCGCGTTTATTTCTCTGCCGACGCGTTTCAGGGCCTCAAGCCCCTTCTTCCTGGGCAATAAACAGCACACGTGAAACCTGCATTTCATTTCCGGCATTTTATTGAACATGCCCGCCCACCATGGGCGTGTAGAAGTTACACTCTCCCTGGATGCATTGTGGGGCATGGAGTCCGTTTATGCAGGTAAGTTATCTCCTTTTAGTAAGTTCATGCGTGCGTTTAAACATTATATTCCATTATATCCTCTGAGTGAGTCACGCACTGGAAAGTCTGCTTAATTTGCATATGGAACATCGTGCCGGTAACAGTCCTGATAAGTTCAGTCTTACGGCCTCAATCAGCTGGAAAAATGCACTCAGTCCCAACTGATGATGTTGCTTCCTCCCACGGCCGGGCAGCCGTGCACCAATATGAATCAACAATTTGCCCTGAAGCATTGGAGGATCACTCACGATGTTCTGCCATCCAGCCTAGTAATGCAGCCTGCTTTCATAGCGCGCGTTTATTTCTCTGCCGACGCGTTTCAGGGCCTCAAGCCCCTTCTTCCTGGGCAATAAACAGCACACATGAAACCTGCATTTCATTTCCGGCATTTTATTGAACATGCCCGCCCACCATGGGCGTGTAGAAGTTACACTCTCCCTGGATGCATTGTGGGGCATGGAGTCCGTTTATGCAGGTAAGTTATCTCCTTTTAGTAAGTTCATGCGTGCGTTTAAACATTATATTCCATTATATCCTCTGAGTGAGTCACGCACTGGAAAGCCTGCTTAATTTGCATATGGAACATCGTGCCGGTAACAGTCCTGATAAGTTCAATCTTACGGCCTCAATCAGCTGGAAAAATGCACTCAGTCCCAACTGATGATGTTGCTTCCTCCCACGGCCGGGCAGCCGTGCACCAATATGAATCAAGAATTTGCCCTGAAGCATTGGAGGATCACTCACGATGTTCTGCCATCCAGCCTAGTAATTCAGCCTGCTTTCATAGCGCGCGTTTATTTCTCTGACGACGCGTTTCAGGGCCTCAAGCCCCTTCTTCCTGGGAAATAAACAGCACACGTGAAACCTGCATTTCATTTCCGGCATTTTATTGAACATGCCCGCCCACCATGGGCGTGTAGAAGTTACACTCTCCCTGGATGCATTGTGGGGCATGGAGTCCGTTTATGCAGGTAAGTTATCTCCTTTTAGTAAGTTCATGCGTGCGTTTAAACATTATATTCCATTATATCCTCTGAGTGAGTCACGCACTGGAAAGCCTGCTTAATTTGCATATGGAACATCGTGCCGGTAACAGTCCTGATAAGTTCAGTCTTACGGCCTCAATCAGCTGGAAAAATGCACTCAGTCCCAACTGATGATGTTGCTTCCTCCCACGGCCGGGCAGCCGTGCACCAATATGAATCAACAATTTGCCCTGAAGCATTGGAGGATCACTCACGATGTTCTGCCATCCAGCCTAGTAATGCAGCCTGCTTTCATAGCGCGCGTTTATTTCTCTGCCGACGCGTTTCAGGGCCTCAAGCCCCTTCTTCCTGGGCAATAAACAGCACACATGAAACCTGCATTTCATTTCCGGCATTTTATTGAACATGCCCGCCCACCATGGGCGTGTAGAAGTTACACTCTCCCTGGATGCATTGTGGGGCATGGAGTCCGTTTATGCAGGTAAGTTATCTCCTTTTAGTAAGTTCATGCGTGCATTTAAACATTATATTCCATTATATCCTCTGAGTGAGTCACGCACTGGAAAGCCTGCTTAATTTGCATATGGAACATCGTGCCGGTAACAGTCCTGATAAGTTCAGTCTTACGGCCTCAATCAGCTGGAAAAATGCACACAGTCCAACATTAGTGTCGGGACTCCGTTTACGTACAGATGGATCTTTCCACAGGTTTATCAGGACTTGATGGTGCACAGTAAGACAACGTAGCGGTAGTGAAGTTTATTTGTTTGCCCTGCTACAGGAAATATATTACTACATATGAGTGGATACCTTTAACATGGAAGATTACGCGTCTTCCAATATAATATAAAAGAATAATACTGAAATTGTGTTTCTCATTTTACTAGGCCTTGAGAAAGTCCTTTTGGACGAAACACGTGTTGGCTGTTCTGTTCAGAAATTTGATTTGGATATGAAATAAAGGATTTACCAAGGAAAAATACATTTTGGATTCACGGACTTCTTTTTATACGTATCTGGTTGTTTAAAAACCAGAAGTACAACTTATGGACTATTTAGCGTGCCTCGGCAGTTTGTGCATTGTGTACTTTAACTCCAGGTGGGCGGCTGCTTCACCTTGAGAGTTGACTTTGCCTCCTATCAGCAGAGGGGGGTTTTCTTTGCCTGGAGAGCACCAGAATTTACTAAATCTTTGGACAAACCACTATCCGACAAATATAGGGTATTGATGTGCATGTGAAAAGGCATTTCTGCTGTGTTCTTTTGTGTGATGAGTATATATATATATATATATATATATATATATATATATATATATATATAGATATATATACATATTATCTACTGGCGGTCGCCAGTAGATAGTTATAGTTAGGACCTATTTTCCATAGGAAATCCGCGACATTCTATTTGAAATAACTCTTGCGTCGGTTGACGAATCTTCGCGAAATTTTCAAACTTTATGGCCCGCTCCGGTCCGCTCCTACCCTGAAAGTCTCAGGGTGATTCGTCAAGCGGGGGCCGAGAAAAAGGGGGGTCCCAAAACGTGTTTTCCCCATTCATTTTCCCATAGGAAACTTTAGACACGGCTACAGCCCGAACTGCTGAACGGAATTACACCAAATTTGGCAAAGAGGTAGTTCTTGGTTCAGAAAGAACCCTTTTGTTAAATGGTGTAAAGCCGTTCAGTAGTTGCGGAGAAATTAAAAAAATAAGAGTCAAAAAATCAATTTCCCATAGGAAACTTTATGCAAGGCTACAGCCCAAACTGCTGAACGGAATTACACCAAATTTGGCAAAGAGGTAGTTCTTGGTTCAAAAAGAACCCTTTTGTTAAATGGTGTAAATCCGTTCAGTAGTTGCTGAGAAAATCAAAAGTAAAAACACATATATATCTGGGCGGAGCCTAACCACACATGTCATCGTGAGATCTGATTGGCTGTCAGCACTTCATCCTGGAATTGCTGGCAGCCATCTTGGGACCAATATAAATGCATTGTAGTGAATCGAAGATTTTGAGGGTTACCAAAAGGAGAACTATAAAGGGTGATAACAGACTTTAGTTACATTAGAATTCATTTGTTGATGGTACCATACTAATTTCAGGAATTGTGGTGTGTTCTAAGGTGATTGTACCCTGTGAAAAACCTTCTGCTGGGATATCATGAATCATGTTTGAGAGAACTATTTTCACATGCTTGTCCCATACAGTTTTGGAAGGTGCTCCAGAAGCTAAAATGAGAGCATATTTTCTGTAAATTCACATTATCTTTCTCAGTCATGTGAGAATGAAGTCTGACATTCTCAGTAAAACATGTACATCCAACAAGGGCAGAGACTGTCAGTTGATTCCTTTGTGTTCTACTGCAGCTTCCCAGAGTGTTCTAAAGAACAACTAGAGTGCTAACAGCCTTACTTATGACAAAAGTATGGCACACCTGAAGCCATCTTGATTGGAATAAACTGGTAACACTTAAAACATTTCATTTAAAAAGGAACAAAATGATGGGGTTCATCTTGTCATAGAAATTATGGTTAGTGCTCTGGAAAGAAAAATTAGGACATGTTTCAAGTGTGATCTCAAATATCTTCCTGTTATATTTCAACAGGAGCAGCCTGTCAGTTGATGCCTTTGTGTTCTACTGCAGCTTCCCAGAGTGTTCTAAAGAACAACTAGAGCGCTAACAGTCTTACTTATGACAAAAGTATGGCACACCTGAAGCCATCTTGATTGGAATAAACTGGTAACACTTAAAACATTTAATTTAAAAAGGAACACAATGATGGGGTTCATTTTGTCATAGAAATTATGGTTAGTGCTGTAGAAAGAAAAATTAGGACATGTTTCAAGTGTGATCTCAAATATCTTCCTGTTATATTTCAACAGGAGCAGCCTGTCAGTTGATGCCTTTGTGTTTTACTGCAGCTTCCCAGAGTGTTCTAAAGAACAACTAGAGCGCTAACAGTCTTCCTTATGACAAAAGTATGGCACACCTGAAGCCATCTTGATTGGAATAAACTGGTAACACTTAACACATTTAATTTAAAAAGGAACAAAATGAGGGGGTTCATTTTGCCATAGAAATTATGGTTAGTGCTGTAGAAAGAAAAATTAGGACATGTTTTAAGTGAGATCTCAAATATCTTCCTGTTATATTTCAACAGGAGCCGCCTGTTAGTTGATGCCTTTGTGTTCTACTGCAGCTTCCCAGAGTGTTCTAAAGAACAACTAGAGTGCTAACAGCCTTACTTATGACAAAAGTATGGCACACCTGAAGCCATCTTGATTGGAATAAACTGGTAACACTTAAAACATTTAATTTAAAAAGGAACAAAATGAGGGGGTTCATTTTGCCATAGAAATTATGGTTAGTGCTGCAAAAGAAAATTTAGTGCATGTTTTAAGTGAGATCTCAAATCCTCTTCTATTTCATTAGAACATTCTGACATGCAGACTGAAACAATCACTTTCAATACCAGCAGTAGACTTCCAGTTAACTCCTTGGTGAGCAGAAGCTTTACTACAGTGATCTAATGAACAACTAGAGTAATAACATTCTGAATTTATGGCAAATGTGTGACACATCTGAATGCCTTCTTGATGGAATCAAAGTAAAAAACTGAAAGCATTTCCTACTGAGGAGACTGCAGTAAATGAGGAAATTAGGAAACTTCATAACAAAGAAGTCTTCCAAGATGGCCACCAGTGAAAAAGAGCCCAAATGTAGCACAAATATTACCCAGATGTAGCCCACATATAGCCCAATGACAAAAGTGTGCAAAACACTTTTTATTTTTAGTTTTTTTGCAGTTTTATGTAGTGCAGACTGGTCAGGTATTGGAGCGTTGCATCTTAAAACATGACCCCCTACACTACAAAAACACCACTGCACTACCCTAAACCCTAAAACACTACCCCAGCACGACCCCCTACACTACACAAGCACCACTGCACTATCCTAAACCCTAAAACACTACCCCCAGCATGACCCCCTACACTACACAAACACCACTGCACTACCCTAAACCCTAAAACACTACCCCAACACCACTGCACTAACCTAAATCCTAAAACACTACCCCCAGCACGACACCCTACACTACCCAAACACCACTGCACTACCCTAAAACATGACCCCCTACACTACACAAACACCACTGCACTACCCTAAACCCTAAACTTCTACCCCCAGCACGACCCCCTACACTACACAAGCACCACTGCACTACCCTAAACCCTAAAACACTACCCCCAGCACGACTCCCTACACTACACAAACACCACTGCACTACCTTAAACCCTAAAACACTACCCCCAGCACGACCCCCTACACTACCCAAACACCACTGCACTAACCTAAATCCTAAAACACTACCCCCAGCATGACCCCCTACACTATCCAAACACCACTGCACTACCCTAAAACATGACCCCCTACACTACACAAACACCACTGCACTACCCTAAACCCTAAAACACTACCCCCAGCACGACCCCCTACACTACACAAGCACCACTGCACTACCCTAAACCCTAAAACACTACCCCCAGCACGACCCCCTACACTGCCCGAACACCACTGCACTGCCCTAAACCCTGAAACACCAGCCCCTGCACGACCCCCTACACTGCCCGAACACCACTGCACTGCCCTAAACCCTGAAACACATACCCTAGCACGACCCCCTACACTGCCCGAACACAACTGCACTGCCCTAAACCCTGAAACACCACCCCCTTCACGACCCCCTACACTGCCCGAACACCACTGCACTGCCCTAAACCCTGAAACACCACCCCCAGCATGACCCCTACACTGCCCGAACACCACTGCACTGCCCTAAACCCTGAAACACTACCCCCAGCAAGACCTCCTACACTGCCCGAACACCACTGCACTGCCCTAAACCCTGAAACATCACCCCCAGCAAGACCCCCTACACTGCCCGAACACCACTGCCCTAAACCCTGAAACACCACCCCCAGCACGACCCCCTACACTGCCCGAGCACCACTGCACTGCCCTAAACCCTGAAACACCACCCCCAGCACGACCCCCTACACTGCCCGAACACCACTGCACTGCCCTAAACCCTGAAACACCACCCCCTGCACGACCCCCTACACTGCCCGAACACCACTGCACTGCCCTAAACCCTGAAACACCATCCCCAGCACGACCCCCTACACTGCACGAACACCACTGCACTGCCCTAAACCCTGAAACACTACCCCCAGCAAGACCCCCTACACTGCCCGAACACCACTGCACTGCCCTAAACCCTGAAACATCACCCCCAGCAAGACCCCTACACTGCCCGAACACCACTGCCCTAAACCCAGAAACACCACCCCCAGCAAGACCCCCTACACTGCCCGAACACCACTGCACTGCCCTAAACCCTGAAACACCAGCCCCAGCATGACCCCTACACTGCCCGAACACCACTGCACTGCCCTAAACCCTGAAACACCACCCCTGCACGACCCCCTACACTGCCCGAACACCACTGCACTGCCCTAAACCCTGAAACACCACCCCCAGCACGACCCCCTACACTGCCCGAACACCACTGCACTGCCCTAAACCCTGAAACACCACCCCCTGCACGATCCCCTACACTGCCCGAACACTACTGCACTGCCCTAAACCCTGAAACACCACCCCCAGCACGACCCCCTACACTGCACAAACACCACTGCACTGCCCTAAACCCCGAAACACTACCCCCAGCAAGACCCCCTACACTGCCCGAACACCACTGCCCTAAACCCTGAAACACCACCCCCAGCAAGACCCCCTACACTGCCCGTACACCACTGCACTGCCCTAAACCCTGAAACACCACCCCCAGCATGACCCCCTACACTGCCCGAACACCACTGCACTGCCCTAAACCCTGAAACACCACCCCCAGCACGACCCCCTACACTGCCCGAACACCACTGCACTGCCCTAAACCATGAAACACCAGCCCCAGCACGACCCCCTACACTGCCCGAACACCACTGCACTGCCCTAAACCCTGAAACACCACCCCCAGCACGACCCCCTACACTGCCCGAACACCACTGCACTGCCCTAAACCCTGAAACACCAGCCCCAGCACAACCCCGTACACTGCCCGAACACCACTGCACTGCCCTAAACCCTGAAACACCAGCCCCAGCACGACCGCCTACACTGCCCGAAAACCACTGCACTGCCCTAAACCCTGAAACACAAGCCCCAGCACGACCCCATACACTGCCCGAACACCACTGCACTACCCTAAACCCTCAAACACCAGCCCCAGCACGACCCCCTACACTGCCTGAACACCACTGCACTGCCCTAAACCCTGAAACACCAGCCCCAGCAAGACCCCCTACACTGCCCGAACACCACTGCACTGCCCTAAACCCTGAAACACCACCCCCAGCAAGACCCCCTACACTGCCCGAACACCACTGCACTAAAGCCTGAAACACCACCCCCAGCAAGACCACCTACACTGGCCGAACACCACTGCACTGCCCTAAACCCTGAAACACCACCCCCTGCACGACCCCCTACACTGCCCGAACACCACTGCACTGCCCTAAACCCTGAAACACCACCCCTCAGCACGACACCCTACACTGCCCGAACACCACTGCACTGCCCTAAACCCTGAAACACCACCCCCAGCATGACCCCCTACACTGCCCGAACACCACTGCACTGCCCTAAACCCTGAAACACCACCCCCTGCACGACCTCCTACACTGCCGGAACACCACTGCACTGCCCTAAACCCTGAAACACCACCCCCAGCACGACCCCCTACACTGCCCGAACACCACTGCACTGCCCTAAACCCTGAAACATCAACCCCAGCAAGACCCCCTACACTGCCTGAACACCACTGCCCTAAACCCTGAAACACCACCCCCTACACTGCACGAACACCACTGCACTGCCCTAAACCCTGGAACACCACCTCCAGCAAAACCCCCTACACTGCCTGAACACCATTGCTCTGCCCTGAATCCTGAAACACTAGCCCCAGCACGACCCCCTACACTGCCCAAACACCACTGCACTGCCCTAAACCCTGAAACACCACCCCCAGCACGACCCCCTACACTGCCCGAACACCACTGCACTGCCCTAAACCCTGAAACACCAGCCCCAGCAAGACCCCCTACCCTGCCCGAACACCACTGCACTGCCCTAGACTCTGAAACACCAGCCCCAGCAAGACCCCCTACACTGCCCGAACACCACTGCACTGCCCTAAAACCTGAAACACCAGCCCCAGCATGACCCCCTACACTGCCCGAACACAACTGCACTGCCCTAAACCCTGAAACACCAGCCCCAGCACGACCACCTACACTGCCCGAACACCACTGCACTGCCCTAAACCCTGAAACACCAGCCCCAGCACAACCCCCTACACTGCCCGAATACCACTGCACTGCCCTAAACCCTGAAACACCAGCCCCAGCACGACCCCCTACACTGCCCGAACACCACTGTACTGCCCTAAACCCTGAAACACCAGCCCCAGCATGACCCCCTACACTGCCCGAACACCACTGCACTGCCCTAAACCCTGAAACACCACCCCCTGCATGACCCCCTACACTGCCCGAACACCACTGCACTGCCCTAAACCCTGAAACACCACCCCTGCAGCACCCCTACACTGCCCAAACACCACTGCACTGCCCTAAACCCTGAAACACCACCCCTGCACCGCCCCCTACACTGCCCGAACACCACTGCACTGCCCTAAACCCTGAAACACCACCCCCAGCACGACCCCTTTACTGCTCGAACACCACTGCACTGTCCCAAACCCTAAAACACCACCCCCAGCACGAACCCCTACACTGCCCGAACACCACTGCCCTAAACCCTGAAACACCACCCCCTGCACGACCCCCTACACTGCCCGAACACCACTGCACTGCCCTAAACCCTGAAACACCACCCCCTACACTGCCCGAACACCACTGCACTGCCCTAAACCCTGAAACACCACCCCCAGCACGACCCCCTACACTGCCCGAACACCACTGCACTGCCCTAAACCCTAAAACACCACCCCCAGCATTACCCCCTACACTGCCCAAACACCACTGCACTGCCCTAAACCCTAGAACACTACCCCCAGCACGACCCCCTACACTACCCGAACACCACTGCACTACCCTAAACCCTAAAATACTACCCCCAGCACAACCCCCTACACTACCCGAACACGACTGCACTGCCCTAAACCCTCAAACACTCCCCCAGCACGACCCCCTACACTACCCGAACACCACTGCACTTCCCTAAACCCTAAAACACTCCCCCAGCACGACCCCCTACACTACCCGAACACCACTGCACTGCCCTAAAACCTAAAACACTCCCCCAGCACGACCCCCTACACTACCCAAACACCACTGCACTGCCCTAAACCCTAAAACACTACCCCCGCATGACCCCTACACTACCCAAACACCAATGCACTACCCTAATCCCTAAAACACTACCCCCCGCATGACCCCCTACACTACCCTAAACCCTAAAACACTACCCCCGCACGACTCCCTACACTACCCAAAGACCACTGCACTACCCTAAACCCTAAAACACGACCTCCTACACTACACAAACACCACTGCACTACCCTAAACCCTAAAACACTACCCCCTACACTACACAAACACCACTGCACTACCCTAAACCCTAAAAAACTACCCCCAGCACGAACCACTACACTACCCAAACACCACTGCACTATCCTAAACCCTAAAAACTACCCCCAGCAGTATCCCTACACTACCCAAACACCACTGCACTACCCTAAACCCTAAAACACTACCCCCAGCAGTACCCCCTACACTACCCAAACACCACTGCACTACCCTAAATCACTACCCCCAGCACCACCCCCTACACTACCCAAACACCACTGCACTACCCTAAACCCTAAAACACTACCCCCAGCACGACCCCCTACACTACCCAAACACCACTGCACTACCCTAAACCCTAAAACAATCCCCCAGCACGACTCCCTACACTACCCAAACACCACTGTACTACCCTAAACCCTAAATCTACCCCCAGCATGACCCCCTACACTACACAAACACCACTGCACTACCCTAAACCCTAAAACACTACCCCCAGCACGACCCTCTTCACTACCTAAACACAACTGCACAATTTGTTACAGGCGTTGCAACGCAGGCCTGTGGTGCTTACTGGAAGTACCTAGTGGGCTAGTTGGGCCCCAGGGACCCTCAGGATTCAAGGTGACCTAATCCCCCAACTTAAAACGCACCACGGGGCGCGTTTGCACAGTGGTGAAGGGAGGGGGCGGGGCCTCAGGTGACATGTGCGCAAACACGCCCTGTGGTGCGTTTTAAGTTGGGGAATTAATTCCCTTTGAATCCTGAGGGACCCTGGGGCCAACTAGCCCACCAGGTACCTTCAGTAAGCACAACAGAGTTGCGTTGCAGAGAGGTGAAAAAAGGTGCGTGGCCTCGGAACGCCTCTCTGCAACTCAGCTCTGTGGTCCTAACTGTAGGTACCTGGGGGCTAGTTGGGCCCCAGGGACCCTCAGAATTCAAGGGGACTTAATCCTGCAACTTAAAACGCGCCACGGGGTGCGTTTGCACACATGTCACCTCAGTCCCCCCTCCCTTCACCACTGTGCAAACGCGCCCTGTAGCGCGTTTTAAGAGGTAGTTTTAATCCCCTGCCCTATTATGTACTAGGGACTTGCAGAGGAGGTCATGCTAATCACAGGGGTACCCCAACGCATAGTGTTCCCTAGTGTATGTAGGTGTTTTCACTGTATTCTAAGTGTCTTTTAGTATAGCACTGGCTCTGGTTAGTCAGAGTCAGTTACCACCAGTACCCGTCTGAAAAAGTTGTGGGCACAGGATGATTTTGCAACAAGGCCTCTTTCTGCTCCTCTGTTGGTTCTTTCTGCACATCTTTTGCTTCTTTCTGTGCGTTTTTTCTTCTTTCTTCACATGTCCTACCTCTGTAGGCATAGTTAGAAACTAGCATTTAAAAAAACCTTTGAAATTCACTGAAAAAACCATAGGTTTCAGACACGTTATAGTTAGAAATTAGCATTTAAAAACCTTTGAAATTCACTGAAAAAACCATAGGTTTTAGGGACAGTTATAGTTAGTTGGACATTTCACTCGTACAAAACCATAGAAATTCCCCCGTTATAGTTAGTTCAGCTAACTATAACTCGCGCCCCGCAATGCACTGCTGATGACGTCACATATTACATCACTCATGACATGGTCAGTGACATCACTGATGACATCACTGATGACATCTCAAATGACATCACTGATGACATCATCCATGTGATAATTTCATGCATCTTCTCACACCCTAATATAACTTTTGATACACCCACTCTAAATTACAGACTGCCATTCTCAAAACCATAGACACTCCAACTCCAAAAACTACATACCCACTCACTGATTCTTAGGTCTACACACACATCCACTCACTCACCCGTACAGTCACTCATACTTAGTCACTCAGTACAGGACTATCATATGCACTCATACACCTATATAAACACTTAACACCGCCACTCATCCATAGAGGTACTCACACACCTAGTCAGTCATGCAAAAAACTTAATCACACACCCATTTACTCACCTATACAGTTATACACACACCAGCTCACTTACTCATACAAATACTAGCACATTCTTACGCTCTTATACAATCACTGATACAAGTACACACTCATCCATACAGCCACTCTCACAATCACACACTCTCACTTATAGCCATTTATATACTCCAACACACATATATACTGCCTTTCACATATGTAGTTACTCACACATGTACCACTGAGATATACATTCAATCACTAACACACCCATACACACACTCACCCACCCATACAGTCCATCACAGATGCACTCTTGAAACCATGCACCCAGTGAATCACCAACTCACACATCTATGCACAGAGTCACACACACCCCACCCACACAAACACTCAGGCACCCATACAGATACTCAGACAATCAATCAATAACCCATGTAGACACTCATGTAGCTATTCAGAAAGCCATGCAGCCGCTTACAAACCAAGAGACAGACGGATACAGACATTCACACAGTTTAGTCACTAACCCATGCATTCAGTAAGATACATTTAATCACTCACTTGTAGAGTCAGTCACTCACGTACTAAATCATCCATTCAGACACTTATACACCCACTCATTCTTCAATACGCCTTTCCCTATATATATTAAACATATTTAAACTTTACAGAAACACAGTCACTGGATGATGTCATCAGTGATGTCATCAGTGATGTCATTTGAGATGTCATCAGTGATGTCATCAGTGATGTCACTGACCATGTCATGAGTGATGTAATATGTGACGTCATCAGCAGTGCATTGCGGGGCGCGAGTTATAGTTAGCTGAACTAACTATAACGGGGGAATTTCTATGGTTTTGTACGAGTGAAATGTCTAACTAACTATAACTGTCCCTAAAACCTATGGTTTTTTCAGTGAATATATATATATATATATATATATATATATATATATATATATATATATATATATATATATATATATATAAAAAGAAAAACGCTTTTTGAATAGAAACAAGGTCCTAACCATAACTACCTACTGGCAACCGCCAGTAGGTAATGTGTGTGTGTGTGTATATATATATATATATATATATATATATATATATATATATATATATATATATATATATATATATATATAAATAACAGAACAGTTTTCCCCACAGAAAGAGAAGGCCTGCCCTCGATTCTGTAGTGACCTTTCATTTATTTACAGACAGCTTTTTGTTATTAAATAAAAGAAACAGAAACGCGTTTCAGGTGAACCTACAGCCTTTGTCAACCTTGAGGTAAAATGACTGTTTCCCAACTTATAAATGCTCTCCACAGGTAAGGCCAGTCACATAAACATAGAAGATATACTCCTTTTCTTGTAGTTTTTCTTCGTAGTCTTTTCATACATTTTAAATGCTTTCTATTTTTGGGAGGCACTCTCTTGCAATAAAGTGCAATTTAAAACAACCATTTTCCTTTACAGTTATTTACAATGTCAACCCTTCCAGCATTTAAAAAGCCATTAATCTCTCCTGTTGCTGGCTTAGTGCGTGCTGTGCTTTTCTTTATATATTCTTTTATGACTTCCTTGCTCCTTTCACCAAACCAAACTATAAATTAAAAAAAAATATATATATATATATGTGTAGATAGATAGATAGATAGATAGATAGATAGCCGACTTTAGCGCTGGTGGTGCCCAGTACGACAATTAGTTTTGGCGTTCCCTCAATGACCTCCTCCTCGGATTCCCTGACTACCATTGGGCAAAAGTGCCTCTTATCTCTATATAGCCCCTCTATCACATACATTTCATTTGTTTTAAAGCACTGGTAAAGGCTGGCTTTACTAAAAAGAATGTATATCTACCCAAACTAACCCTTTTAGCAACATTAGGAATAGATAATGAAAGACTGGGGGAAAAACCATAATGGCCTAACTTTTTTATGCAGTTTGCATGCAACTCTTTGATGACAGTTTGTAACAGTTACTGTTACCCTTACCCACCCCTAAACCCTAAAAATACCCCTATCACCAAACACCCTTATCCACCACCAAATGCTAAAAACACCCTTACAATCCAATACCCTTACCCACTCCTAAACCCCCAAAATTCCTTTAGCTCCTTATGCCCCTACCCACCCCTAAATACTTAAAATTCCCTTACCACCCTATACCCCATACCCACCCTAAATCCTAAAAAATCTCTTACTACCCAATTCCCTTACCTACCCCTAAACCCTAAAATACCCTTACCACCCTATATCCCTACGAACCTCTTAACCCTAAGAAAACCCTCACAACCCACCCCTAAACCCTGAAACAACCCTTATCACCCTACACCCATATCCACATATGTTGGTTGCCAGTAGGTAGTTGATTATAGTTAGGACCTAGTTTCCATAGGAAAAGCGTTTTTTGACTTGCTTAGAACTTTGTGCCATTTGACGAATCTTCACAAAATTTTCCCACAAAAGTGGCACATAAGTCTAGATCTGCATGGAAAGTTTCAGAGTGACCCATGAAGCGGGGGCCAAGAAATAGAGGAGGGGTAAAAAAATGTATGTTTGCCATGAAATTTCCCATAGTGAATTAGAACACGACTACAGTCCGAACTACTGGACGGAATTACACCAAATTTGGCAGAGAGGTAGCACTTGCTCCAGAAAGAGCACATTTTTGTGAATTTGTGTAAATCTATTCAGTAGTTGTGGAGTTATTAACGAAAAACTAAATTGTATATCTAGGTACGCAGACCCTGTGCAGATCCCGGTGGTGGATCTGTGAAGTCATGCACCACCAGCAACTGCATGATTGGCTGGCCACAACCTGATCGGGAGGTTGCAGCTGTCCTTTTAAATATCTGGGAATGGTCCCAGAGAGTTAAAATGTTTCTTGGCAATGATTATGTGCATCTACCCTGACCCCATGGGTGTTTTAAAGAAGTGTGAGAGGAACCTATGTTGGGTATCATATTGAGTTGTATTGTTTTTTTCCACTTTGGGAATCCACGGATCCCCTGTGAGTCTCAGCGCTGCCCTTGTGTAAATATGTGATTGATTCGCGAATCTTAACAAACTTTGGGAAAAAAACTTTCAGACACCCACACAGGAACTCTCACACCCATTTACAGACCCGCATAGGCAGTCACGCACCCAGTCACAGACCTAGGCATGCATTCACACCCACTCATACAACAATGCAGGTACTCTCAGACCCACATAGGCACTCACACATCCAGTCATAGACCCACACATACACTTACACACCCACTCACAGACACACAGACTCCCACTCACAGACCTACGCAGGCATTGACATGCCCATGCAGACCCACTCACATATTCATGTAGGTACTCACAGATCCACACAGACATTCACATACCACTTCACATACCCACTTCACATACACATTCACAGACCCACACAGATACTAACACACCCACACACAGACACTCACACGCCCATTCACAGACCCACTCAGGCATTCACACACCCAGTGACAGACCCACACAGGAACTCACACACCTACTCACAGACCCACTCATACACTCACAGATTCATACAGGTACTCACATAGCCACTCACATACCTACACAGACACTCACACACCCACTCAAATACTCACACAGACACTCACACATAGACCAACACAAGCACTCACACACTTTCTCACAGATCTACACAGACACTCACTTACAGACTCACAAAGATACTCACACACCCATTCACAGACCCACTCAGGCATTCACACACCCAGTGGCAGGCCCACACAGAAACTCACACACCCATCACAGACCCACTCACACACTCACAGATCTAGACAGCCACTCACATACTCACTCACAGACCCACACAAACACTCACACACCCACTCACATACCCATTTAGGCACTCACAGACCCACACAGGCACTCGTACACCCACTCCCAGACCCACACAGACACTCACACACAGACCCACACAGGCACTCACACAATCACTAATTTACCCACACAGACACTCATACACCCATTCACAGACCCACTCAAGCATTCACATACCCAGTGACAGACCCACACAGGAACTCACATACCCACTCACAGGCACTCACACAGCCACTCACACACTTACACAGGCACTTACAGACCAATACAGACACTCATACACCCACTCACAGACCTACACAGACATGCATACCCCCACTCACAGACCCACACAGACATGCACAGACCCACTCACAGACCCACATAGACACGTGCATGCCCATTCACAGACCCACTCAGGCATTCATGCACCCAGTGACAGGTTCAGATAGGAACTCACACACACACTCACAGACCCACTCACACACTCACAGACCCATTCACAGACCCACACATCCACTCACACACCCACTCTCACAGACCTACACAGGCAGTCGCACACCCACTCACAGATACACACAGCCACTCACACACCCACTCACAGACCCATGCAGGCACTGACAGACCCATTCACTGACCAACACAGGATCTTATAGACCCAGTCACAGACCCACACAGGTACTCACAGACCCATTTACAGACCCATACAGGCACTAAGAGAGCCACTCACTTACCCACATAAGTACCCACACAACCACTCACACAATCACAGATACACACATGCACTCTGATACCCACTGACATAACCACACAGGCACTCACGGACCCACTGGCAGAGCCACGCAGGCACTCACACACCCACTCAGAAATCTATGTAGGCACTGAGACCAACTCACATACTCACACAGGCACTCACAGACCCACTGACAGACCCATACAGGTATTCCCACTCACAGACTCAATCAGACACTCAGACAACCACTCACAGACCCACACAGACACTCACACATCCACACAAGCATTTACACACCCATTCACAGACCTGCACAGGCACTCACATAGCCACTCACATACTTACAAAGGCACTCACACACCCATTCATAGACCCACTCAGGCATTCATACACCCAGTGGCAGGCCCACACAGCCACTCACAGACTCATGCAGGCACTGACAGACCCATTCACAGACCAACAAAGGCACTCACAGGCCCAGTCACAGACCCACACAGGTACTCACACACCCATTTACATACCCACACAGACACTCAGAGAGCCACTCAGATCATGACATAGACACCCACACAGCCACTTATAGACCCACACAACCACTCACACACTCACACATCCACATATGCACTCTGATACTCACTGACAGAATCACACAGGCACTCATAGACCCACTGAGACCCATGCAGGCACTCACACACGGACTCAGAAATCTATGCAGGCAGTGACAGACCAACTCATATACTTACACAGATACTCACAGACCCACTGACAGACCCATGCAGGTACTCACATGCCCAGTCAAAGACCCATGTATCCACTTACACATCCAGTTATAGACCAACAGAAGCACATTCACATCCATTCACAGACCCACACAGATGTCCACTCACCCACTCACATTTCTATGCTGGCAATTGCACACATACTCAGACACCCACTCACAAACCCACACAGGTACTCACAGACCCACCCATCCACTGACACACCCACTCACAGACCTAAGCAGGCACTCATAGAGATACTCATATACCCATGCAGGTATTAACATACATACTCATAGACCGATGCATCCACTTGCACACCCACTTACAGGACTAAACAGGCACTCACAAACCCACTCATAAACCTATGCAGGCACTAACAGACCCACTCACAGAGACACACAGAAACTAACACCCCCAATCACACCCCTACAAAACCACTCACACACACATTCATAGACCCAGACAAACACTTATATATCTACTCACAGACCAACTCAGATACTCACACACCCACTCACAGACTCATTCATCAACTTAGAGACCCACACAGATAGCTCACACCCACTCACAGACCCACCCAGACACTAACACTCCCACTCAGAGACTCACTCACACACCCACTGAAAGAAGCACATAGGTACTCTGACCCTCCCTCAAGAATCACACAGGTAGTTACAGACCCATTGAGGGAGCCACGCAGGCACTCATACATCAACTCACATATCGATACAGGCACTATCGAATCACCTCACAGACCCACACTGGCAATCAGAAACCCACTCATAGATCCATGCAGGTACTCACACACCCTGTCACAAACCTATGCAGGCACTTATATACCCACTTAGAGAATCATGCATCCACTTACACACCCACTTATAGATTTGTACATGCACTTGCATTCTCACTCACACACCTATGCAGGCAGTAACAGACCCACTCACAGACTTATGTAGTCAGTCACTCGCCCACTGTCAGGCCCCCACACCAACTCACAGATCCACAGAGACACTCACACACCCACTCACAGACCCACACAGGCACTCACATACCCACTCATAGATTCACACATACAGTCATACATCCACTCACAGATCCGTACAAGTGAATGCTGAATGTGCTGCTTCGTATCGAATGTGTGCTTTTTTTGGTGGACCTGCAACAGATCCACGGAGTCAAGTAAACATTTCAAAAGAAGGATTTAAAAAGAAAATGAACCAATGTTTGGGAAAAAGGGTGGCTCTAAAAAGGGCCTTTATGTTTATGGAGTACAGATGATAACTACACATAAAACAGGACGCAGTCCTTCAAGTTGTTGAGAAACACTGTGTTTCCTTTCTTTGTGAAATGAACTCCACCATTTCTACATACCGTCCATATCAAAGCATACATTTTTGTTGTTTATTGAGCCCATGTTATGGTCTCTGAGGAATACAGAAACAGTTTTATTGACAATTTTCCTGGATTTGTCTATTTGTGGACGGAATTCATTTGACCACTTCAACTTCTACCTTTAGCAAAAGTTGGAGAACACCAAGGCAGTGTGTGGGAAAAGTGTTATTAATTTACCAAAGGTATCCTTCATTAGGATTTCCAGTCCAGCCCCAGTAAGTGTGCCTAAGTTATTGCCACCACAGTGCACAATCATGAGGTCTGAATGTTGGAAATTCACAATGCTTTCAACCAAAGGGAGCCATTTATTCTACTTTAATCCTCTCTGGCCAAATCAAGTAATGCCTACATTAGGTAAACCCAAGTCCCTGCCAATGCCACTCTTTCTAACACTCTCTCTGGCCCAAAACACAAAACTATGGCCCATGATCCATACTCTAACCATTTTGTAGGCAAACTGAAGTAGCACACGGGAGTAGGCTGTAGCTGAATGAGACAGTTTTGCAAAATGAAAGGCTGTTAAAATGGAGGACAGCACCTCAATTAAAAAGAACATATTTGATTGGATGCTGTTAATATGCAGGTAGCTAAAAGTAGGGAGTGATTTTGAGAAAAAAGAAATTACTTCTGTGATTGGCTATGGAAAAATAAAATTAAAAGTTATGCTGTTTCGAATACGCTCAATATTCCAAACAGTCAACCACACCTGCTACTGTTCAATTTGAAGGTATTTTGGTGCTTACAGAAAGGGTTGTGAACTTTTGACCTAGTGCCAGCCAGTGCCTGATTTGAGCTGTTGGTTTCCGGTGCTTGGTACCGGCAATTAATTGTCAACACTGAGCTTGTGACAGTCTGCCACAAGGTGGCGCTGTCTGGCTATATTAGAAATGACCACAACAACAGTCCATAATTAATTCAATATACATTAAAATGACTGTTACCTGCTGTCCAAGCCATTCTTATAGCTTTGTGGGCCTGTAATAGTCCAAACTGTCACACTTGTAGGAGTGTGATGGCTTGTAGTTGTATTGTTACTATCATTGGCAGCATGGCAGGGGAAATGTGGGGGGCAAGTTGCAGTGACCTCCTGACAAGAGCCCTGGCACTTATTTTTTTTACAAATTAAGCACTGGTGCTAGCAGTCAGTGCTCCACACATCCACACAAAATGGATAAGAGGCAATATAATCACAATAAGTTCTGTCCAGTAAAAAGTACGATTTCAGACAAATTTAGTCCATAACTCCCAGTTTTAGTAGGTTATTCCTTTATTCTTTTGATAATTCCAATATCCTCCTTTGAGCTTATCAGGAATACAGATGCAACCAACGCATTTCGCCCCTAAACAAGGGCTTCTTCAGGGCTGCAAATACAAATTAAAGAACACATATATATATATATATATATATTTATATATAGATATATATATTATCTACTAGCGGTCGCCAGTAGATAGTTATAGTTAGGACCTATTTTCCATAGGAAATCCGCAACATTCTATTTGAAATAACTTTGGCGCCGGTTGACGAATCTTCGCGAAATTTTCAAAACTCGTGGGGCGCTCCGGTCCGCTCCTATCCTGAAAGTCTCGGGGTGATTCCTCAAGTGGGGGCCGAGAAAAAAGAGGGGTCCCAAAACGTGTTTCCCCATGCAATTTTCCATAGGAACCTTTCATCGCAGCTACAGCCCGAACTGCTGAACGGAATTACACCAAATTTGGCAAAAAGGTAGCCCTTGGTTCAGAGTCGTGCCTTTTGCTTAAATGGTGTAAATCCATTCAGTAGTTCCTGAGAAAATCAAAAGTAAAATCACATATATATCTATGGCCGCGTAGGGTCCGTGTACCCTCCCGATCACGAGCTGTATGCTAATTGGCTGTCAACACTCCAAACCAGGAAGTGTTGGCAGCCATCTTGTGCCTCGGTAGAACCGAGGCACAAGAAAAGACAAAAACAAGGGCGCAAAACGCAAAAAGGGGGCAGGGTAGAAACACCCTGACCCCCTAGGCCTGCTCAGGGGGTTCTACAAGGACCGGCAAAATTGGCAAAAAACGTGCTGGGTGCGCGGATCCAGCCGATAAAAAAAAAAACGAAGCGCAGTCTCCCGCGCTTCGTTGTTAATTGGCCCACGGGTGGGCCAAGTCCCGGGGGCATGCGGGGGTTTATAAAATTAATGCGTGGGGGGGCCTCTAAGGCCCCCCAAGCCCCGGGGACCGCCACCCCCCGGGGCTTTAAATTGAAAATGGTGCGGGAGGGCACTCGGCCCTCCCGCAGCCCCGGAGACCGCCACCCCCCGGGGCTTCTTTTTAAAAAAAATAAACTAACCTGTGTGTGGGGGGCTCAAGCCCCCCACATGACCCGGGGACCGCCACCTCCCCGGGGCACTAAGATTTTTAATGTGGGGGTCCGTTTCGGACCCCCGAGCCCCGCGGACCACCACCTCCCCGGGGCTGTGCACACGAAGGGAGGGGGGCCACGCGGCCCCCCTCCTCGAGCCCTTGATGGCCCTGGGGGCCGCCACCCCCCAGGGCCGGCTCCTACAGTGTCCCGGGGTGTCTACCCCCGGGACACTGTAGTTTGCTATGGCAGGGCGGGAGCCTCGTGGCTCCCGCCCTGCCATAGCAAACTGCTTTGGTTTTTGGAAGAGAGAGCAGGAAACCTGCTCTCTCTTCCAAAAACCAAAGACAATTGCTTTTCCACACGGGGAGCTGCATCTTAGCAGCTCCCCATGTGGAAAAGCAATGCCGGCTCCCGAGGGACGTGGGGAGCCGGCGGGACCGTGGGGGGATTGGGGACCCCCCCCACGGTCCCCAATGGAGAGGGCCAGCCCCGGGGGATGGGGTCCCCGGGGCTACAAGTGGCCCGGGAGGGGGCCACACAGGCCCCCCTCCCCAAAATTTAATTTTTTTAAATAAATAAATAAAAATAAAACAAAGGCCGGCCCCGGGGGATGGGGTCCCCGGGGCCATAAGTGGCCTGAGGAGGGGGGCAACGCAGCCCCCCTTCATAAGTTATTTAAAAAAAAAAAAAGAAGGCCATGCCCCGGGGGATGGGGTCCCCGGGGCCGATTAAGGCCCCCTACCAAATGTAAAAAAAAAAAAATTAGGGGGCAGGCCCTGGGGGATGGGGTCCCCAGGGCCAATAATTTTGAAAAAGAAGGGGGGCCACACAGCCCCCTTCTTAAATTTTTTTTTTTTTTTAAAAAGACCGGCATCGCGCCGGAGGCCACGCCCCCTCCTTGCAGCACTCTGCAAACGCACCCCCTGGCGCATTTGCAGATCGGGAACGAATTCCCCTTCAATACTGGGGGTCCCTGGGGGCCAACTAGCCCACCAGGAACCTCCAGTATGCGCCAGGGGGCTGTGTTGCAGAGAGGTGTATAGAGGCCATGCCCCTTTTTACACGTCTCTGCAACGCAGCTCTGTGGCGCTTTTTGGAGGTACATGGTGGGCTAGTTGGACTCCAGGGACCCTCAGGATTCAAGGGGACTTAATCCCCCAACTTAAAACGCGCCACGGGGCGCGTTTGCACAGTAGTGAAGGGAGGGGGCGGGGCTTCAGGTGACATGTGTGCAAACAGGCCCCGTGGCGCATTTTAAGTTGGGGAATTAAATCCCCTTCAATCCTGAGGGTCCCTGGGGGCCAACTAGCCCACCAGTTATGTCCAGAAAGCGCCACAGAGCTGCGTTGCAGAGAGGTGTAAAAAGGGGCGTGGCCTCTCAACACCTCTCTGCAATGCAGCTCCCTGGCGCATACTGGAGGTACAGGGTGGCTAGTTGGACCCCAGGGACCCTCATGATTCAAGGGGACTTAATCCCCCAACTTAAAACGCGCCACGGGGTGCGTTTGCACAGTGGTGAAGGGAGGGGGTGGGGCTTGAGGTGACATGTGTGCAAACAGGCCCTGTGGTGCATTTTAAGTTGGGGGATTAAGTCCCCTTCAATCCTGAGGGTCCCTGGAGTCCAACTAGCCCACCAGGTACCTTCAGTAAGCACAACAGAGTTGCGTTGCAGAGAGGTGAAAAAAGGTGCGTGGCCTCGGAACTCCTCTCTGCAACTCAGCTCTGTGGTCCTAACTGTAGGTACCTGAGGGGCTAGTTGGGCCCCAGGGACACTCAGGATTCAAGGGGACTTAATCCTGCAACTTAAAACGCGCCACGGGGCGCGTTTGCACACATGTCACCTCAGGCAACCCCTCCCTTCACCACACCACTGTGCAAACGCGCCCTGTAGCGCGTTTTAAGAGGTAGTTTTAATCCCCCTGCCCTATTATGTACTAGGGACTTACAGAGGAGGTCATGCTAATCACAGGGGTACCCCAACGCATAGTGTTCCCTAGTGTATGTAGGTGTTTTCACTGTATTCTAAGTGTGTTTTAGCATAGCACTGGCTCTGGTTAGTCAGAGTCAGTTACCACCAGTACACGTCGGAAAAAGTTGTGGGCACAGGATGATTTTGGAACAAGGCCTCTTTCTGCTCCTCTGTTGGTTCTTTCTGCACATCTTTTGCTTCTTCCTGCACTTTTCTTCGTCTTTGTGGAGTTCTGTTGCTTCTTTCTGCATTTCTTTTGCTTCTTTCTGTGCGTTGTTTCTTCTTTTTTCACGTCCTACCTCTGTAGGCATAGTTAGAAACTAGCATTTGGAAAACCTTTGAAATTCACTGAAAAAAACATAGGTTTCAGGCATGTTATAGTTAGAAATTAGCACTTTGAAATTCACTGAAAAAACCATAGGTTTCAGGCACGTTATAGTTAGAAATTAGCATTTAAAAAACCTTACAAATTCACTGAAAAAACCATAGGTTTTAGGGACAGTTATAGTTAGTTGGACATTGCACTCGTACAAAACCATAGAAATTCCCCCGTTATAGTTAGTTCAGCTAACTATAACTCGCGCCCCCGCAATGCACTGCTGATGACGTCACATATTACATCACTCATGACATGGTCAGTGACATCACTCATGACATCACTGATGACATCTCTCAAATGACATCACTGATGACATCATCCATGTGATAATTTCATGCATCTTCTCACACCCTAATATAACCTTTGATACACCCACTCTAAATTACAGACTGCCATTCTCAAAACCATACACACTCCAACACCAATAACTACATACCCACTCACTGATTCTTAGGTCTACACACACATCCACTCACTCACCCGTACAGTCACTCATACTTATGGTCACTCAGTACAGGACTATCATATGCACTCATACACCTACATAGACACTCACACACCGCCACTCATCCATAGAGGTACTCACACACCTAGTCAGTCATGCAAATAACTTAATCACACTGCCATTTACTCACCTATACAGTGATACACACACCAGCTCACTTACTCATACAAATACTAGCACATTCTTACGCTCTTATACAATCACTGATACAAGCACACATGCATCCATACAGCCACTCTCACAATCACACACTCTTACTTATAGCCATTTAAATACTCTAACACACATATATACTGCCTTTCACATATGTAGTTACTCACACATGTACCACTGTGATATACATTCACTCACTAACACACCGATACACACACTCACCCACCCATAGCAGTCCATCACAGATGCACTCTTCAAATCATGCACCCAGTGAATCACCCACTCACACATATATGTACAGAGTCACACACACCCCACCCACACAAACACTCAGGCACCCATACAAATACTCAGACAACCAATCAATAACCCATATAGACACTCATGTAGCTATTCACAAATCCATGCATCCACTTACACAACCAACAGACAAATGGATACAGACATTCACACAGTTTAGTCAGTAACCCATGCATTCAGTAAGATACGTTTAATCACTCACTTGGAGAGTCAGTCACGCACCTACTCAATCATCCATTGAGACACTTATACACCCAGTCATTCTTCAATACGCCTTTGCCTATATATATTAAACATATTTAAACTTTACAGAAACACACAGTCACTGCATGATGTCATCAGTGATGTCATTTGAGATGTCATCAGTGATGTCATCAGTGATGTCACTGACCATGTCATGAGTGATGTAATATGTGACGTCATCAGCAGTGCATTGCGGGGCGCGAGTTATAGTTAGCTGAACTAACTATAACGGGGGAATTTCTATGGTTTTGTACGAGTGAAATGTCCAACTAACTATAACTGTCCCTAAAACCTATGGTTTTTTCAGTGAATATATATATATATATATATATATATATATATATATATATATATATATATATATACACACCAACTAAGACTATGTTACATTACAAAGACAAACAACACATTTGAATTCAAATTGGATAGCCACAAAGATATATTGAAAAACAGATAATAACAATATGTTGGACACCCAACAGCGAACCACACTAGTGACATACCAATCACGTACAACAAAGTGCATACTGATTTAGTGCAGACCTCCAGTTGGAAATTACAAATAAAGTCGTAGTTTACAACATAACCTGATTAGTCCCTTTAGTCTATCCATTTAGGATCGTAGTAGCAGGGAGACAGCATTAAAGAGCTACCAGTGAATAGAAGGAAAGAATGATAGATAGCAGCAAGTGGAGTGAGGTTGTAGGGACAGGTTTCCAACTCCTTACATGTTAATTGCGACATACTGAAAAGTTAATTGTAGTTGTACCCAGAGGTTTTGGTCCCATTATCAACATATAACCCGGGTGTTATTCCAACCTGTGTGCGACAGGTTGTACCAAAGGGCTCACCACTATAGCCAAAGTGCAGAAATCAATCAGCGAGAAACTGGCCAAAGTCCTGCCACGACTCCAAGTTCCTCATCACCTTTCAATAGACAGTCCTTCAATAATTTATAATTGAGAGAACATTTGATATGAAAGTCCAAACTACATTGAAAGTACATATGGTGCTAGCCACAAAGACAAAATCCACATGCACCATTTTGGCCCATTTTAATTCAAATTAGGATCCAGGCTTTATTGCACATGCGTATGAAACTGTCCATAAAGGAAATTCACATGCATCCTATTTGGCCCTTACATCAAAGAAACAACTCCACAAATTGAGTGCGATGTCTGTATGTGGTAATAACCAGTATTATGACCCATTAGTGAAAACAGCTATATCCAAATTCATAAAACATCATGCTAGCCATGCAAAATGAATGCTACGTTCAGATAAAATAGTAACCTGTGTTGTAATCCTTTAATGGAGAAAACTGCACCCATGTTCATCAGATATTGTGGTAACCATACAATCAAAGTATTGTCATGCATGAGATAGAATCCCATGTCCCAGGACACCTCGTGCAATCATGTACAGCACAAGTAACGCACACAAGTAATACCTGTAGTTACTCGCTTGCAAAACATCGAATCTTGATTTTGTACAGCAACACCATATGTTCAGGGAAAGTAGATCGCCTATAAAAGGACAATCTTAGTCCCAACGGCAAAAGTGCTATGCCCACTAAAGAGGGAGAGAAAACAAACCACTACACATACATAGTCATTCAGGACCACAAACCATGCCGTATTTTATCAAAATCAATGTTTCCCGTGATCCACAGATATGGCAAAGGCAAGTAAATTGTGCCGTATTTTACCGAGCAATGTTGCCGTTACGTGCAGAAAATCAGCCGTGACCTCCTCCCAAATTTAATTTGGGCATAAAGTATCGTATAGTCATGTAACCCAAATGTCACGTTCCATCGGTGTACTTTAACAAAATTAAAACTTTCCAAATTAACACTTTTTTTTATTCACAAGCACCGTCCAGCAAATAGTCCCTCAATTCAGCGACGCCATCTTGCCCACCGTGTTTCATTCACACCAGTTAGATACTCCAACTCCCAGAAGTTATTTAAAGAGGGCAGTAGTGTCGATAGCAACGCAATGCTAGACCGCTGTTCAACTTTTCACTTCCGGATTTTTCCCCGTGTCCGTAAGATTACTTCCTGGGAGTTCTTCATAGGAAAAAACGGTCCCGCCCTCTAAAAGAAAGTCTGGACCGCTCATTTAATTGCACTAAAGGTCCAATCACCACCTTCGATCGGTCCATTAAGGACATGTTATGAAAATCATTGTGAATATAACTTTATTCAAAATCGCAGTGCGTGTAGAAACCGATATTATACAAATGTAAAACATTATATTATTTACATAGATCGGCCGGAGTCAACGAATTTCCTTATTTCGAATCGACATCTCATGCGCCAGAAGAATCACTGACAGAATATCGACAGACAGAATATCGAGCTACAAAAATATCGACACAAAAATATCGATGTCAAGAATATCGAAGTCCTATCTACATAATGGTAAGTACAAAAATATTGGAAAAAAAATATCGTTGGCAAAAATATCGTTGTTAAAAATATCATTTTTTTAATGTTTAAAAAATAATGTAAAATAAAGTAAATAATACATATAATTAAAAGAAACATAGTTAAAATTATTTTAAAATGTTTAAAATTATAACTAATACATATAATGTAAAAATGAATTAAACATATATGTATAAAATATAATATATATACTTACTTAATAATATTTATAAATAATTATTTTAATAACGTAAATTGTTAAAAACATTTTAAAAATTATAAATACATATATATATACACATACACCAATAATATAAATAAAAATACAAAAAATATATATAACAAATTAAAAAATTACAATATTTTTTAACTTTTTAAAATAAATTAGACACTACATTAACTAAAACAGTAGAGAAAATATTGGATAGCGGAGGGGATAAAATTACTATTCTCACTCCAGAGAGTATAACAGTAGGGAAAGTGTTGGATAGCGTAGGAGTAAAAATTTCAATGCCCACTCCAGTGAGTGCAACAGTAGGGAAAGTGTTGGATAGCGTAGGGGTAAAAATTACTATTCCCACTCCAGAGAGTGCAACAGTAGGGAAAGATTTGGATAGCGTAGGGGTAAAAATTACTATTCCCACTCCAGAGAGTGCAACAGTAGGGAAAGTGTTGGATAGCGAAGGGGTAAAAATTACTATTCCCACTCCAATGAGTGCAACAGTAGGGAAAGTGTTGGATAGCGTAGGGGTAAAAGTTACTATTCCCACTCCAGAGAGTGCAACAGTAGGGAAAGTGTTCGGTATTGAAGGGGTTAAAAATTATATTCCCACTCCAGAGAGTGCAACAGTAGGGAAAGTGTTGGATAGCGTAGGGGTAAAAATTACTATTCCGACTCCAAAGAGTGCAACAGTAGGGAAAGTGTTGGATAGCAGAGGGGTAAAAATTACTATTCCCACTCCAGAGAGTGCAACAGTAGGGAAAGATTTGGATAGCGTAGGGGTAAAAATTACTATTCCCACTCCAGAGAGTGCAACAGTAGAGAAAGTGTTGGATAGCGAAGGGGCAAAAATTACTATTCCCACTCCAATGAGTGCAACAGTAGGGAAAGTGTTGGATAGCGTAGGGGTAAAAGTTACTATTCTCACTCCAGAGAGTGCAACAGTAGGGAAAGTGTTGGGTATTGAAGGGGTTACAATTTCTATTCCCACTCCAGAGAGTGCAACAGTAGGGAAAGTGTTGGATAGCGAAGGGGTTAAAATTACTATTCCCACTCCAGAGAGTGCAACAGTAGGGAAAGTGTTGGATAGCGAAGGGGTAAAAATTACTATTCCCACTCCAATGAGTGCAACAGTAGGGAAAGTGTTGGATAGCGTAGGGTAAACATTACTATTCCCACTCCAGAGAGTGCAACAGTAGGGAAAGTGTTGGATAGCGAAGGGGTCAAAATTACTATTCCCACTCCAGAGAGTGCAACAGTAGGGAAAGTGTTGGATAGCGTAAGGGTAAAAATTACTATTCCGACTCCAAAGAGTGCAACAGTAGGGAAAGTGTTGGATAGCAGAGGGGTAAAAATTACTATTCCCACTACAGAGAGTGTAACTGTAGGGAAAGTGGTGGATAGCAGAGGGTTAAAATTAACATGCTTATCAAATAAATAATTATTCAAATTAAATAACCAATTAATTAACAATAAATTAATTATGAATACCAATAAATAAAAATTAATAATTACTTTAATAAAATTAAATTACTTCCCACCCTATTCCCCTATAAACCCACAACCCGCTCCTAAAATAAATTAACACAATTAATATAATTATCAATTAATCAATTAATAAAAATTAATTACCAATTAATAATTAATTAACAATAAATTAATTATCAATCCCAATAAATAAAAATTAATAATTACTTTATTATAATTAAATTACTTCCCACCCTATTCCCCTATAAACCCACAACCCGCTCCTAAAATAAATTAACACAATTAATATAATTATAAATTAATCAATTAATAAAAATTAATTACCAATTAATAATTATTTAACAATAAATTATCAATACCAATAAATAAAAATTAATAATTAATTATTATAATTAAATTACTTCCCACCCAATTCCCCTATAAACCCACAACCCACTACGGAACTAAAACGCGAAATTTTATTAAAAATAATTAATAATTCCTAAAAATTATTATTTAATTTACTATAATTAAATTACTTCCCACCCTATTCCCCTATAAACCCACAACCTGCTACTGTACTAAAACGCAAAATTTACTTTAAAAAAAATTACTAACTTCTAAAAATGTAATACATATATTCAAACAAAAATACAATACTTAACAAAAAATATAGAACACATACATATAAAAGACATACTAAAATATATAACACTAATATAAACATCGATATTATTAACAACGATATTTTTGCAAACAATATTACTGACTTCGATATTAACAAAAACGATATTTCTTACCTTCAGGTCGATATTCTTGTCACCGATATTCGTGATGTCGATATTCTGTCCCTTCGATATTTCCAACTCGATATTTCTGTAGGTCGAAATAAAAACTCGATATTATGTCTGTGCACCGCGCCAGAATACAGCACACTGTTTGGCATAGAATACACAGCTGGTGATGCTCGATATTGACACACCTTACCTACTTCAATCAACCTCATGGATTACTATAACCGAAAGGAGTTTGCACAAGCAACACATATCCTCTCTATTTCCTCTCTTAAACAGAGAGCCAATACCGTATAGACCATGAATATGCAACAGTGTTTGTTTAAGCACCTGGGACAAAGAAGCCCATGAAACGTACAGCGACAGACTACCACTCAAATTGCATGTACAAAGAAAGACTCTCGAGGTAAAGCAATGAGGCCCAAATGGTAATTGAATAATACTTAATGAATCATTTAGTGGATGTGTAAATTGGCTAGTAAAAGAGTGAGAGAGTAAGTATATATGTAATAGCATTACGATACAGTATGAAAAAAGAGTGGAGAGAAGATTGCAAGATAGTACAGACAACAGGGGAATAATTTTCTTAGAGAAGAGAGAAGGTTGCCAGATAGCACAGGTACCAGGGGAATAATTTCCTTAGAGAAAGTGATGCATCTCATTGTCTACATTAAGGGGCCGATTCCGATTCGGGCCGGAAATCTCTCCGACCGAGCCGGACCCGGAGAGAATTCCGACCGAATCGGACTCTGGCAGTCCGACCGAACGAGTACGATGCGCACGCATGCACCCGGACTCGATTCGGTCGGACTCCCATTGAAGTCAATGGGAGCCGGTCGTACAACGCGTACGCGGGCTCCCATTGACTCAATGGGTGCGAGGCGAACAAGGGCGCCCCCTACAGTGGGTACGCGTCGAAGCGCATCGTGCCGTACATGCACAGGTAGGGGGGACCCATGGGTCCCCCCTGTGTGCGACTCGCGCGGCCACGCGTACAGGGGGGTCCGACGCGGACCCCCAAAGTCCGGCTCCGACAGCTCTTTCGAGCCAGACGGCGCGAGTCGGTCGGACTGCTCGCCGTGCGCATCGTACTTACCCGGCTGGGGAACGTCTCCATTGCGCGGTGCGAGTTGTGTCTGTGCGAGTCGGTCGGAGCGTGTTGAAGCCGCGTACGAGTCGGTCGGTGATTTCGCGGGCGCTTGCATCGTACTCGCTCGGCCGGACCCGCGTACGATTCGGTCGGGAAACAGGGCTCCGAATCGGATCCGGTAAAGCCGAATCCGATTCGGAGCCCTACCGGCCGAGATCGGAATCGGCCCCTTAATCCCAGCTTTGCGGACCGTAAGTTGCAAATCCACCTTGCCTCCAACTGCCTCAAACGCTGTTTCCTGTCTCCATCTCTTTTATCAGGCAAGGCTACATCAATACCATGGAACCTGAGGTTAGACCTGTCAGGTCCCTTTGTGCAATCAAGTGACACCAAGGCGTATGTAGTATCTTTATTGAGACAAGCCCTTCTATGTTCTTGTATTAGCATTTTAAATTGACGCGTTGTGCTACCCACATAAACCTTGTTACATGCACATAACAGTATATACACCACAAAGCTTGTTTGGCAGTTAATAACATGCTGAATAGTGTGTCTTTTTATCGTGTTGTAGCTAAAAGTTTGAATCTTGTTGCACACCAAATGACAAACGTTACACTCCCCACATGTAAAAACCAAGAGGTCCTCTTAGCCACATCTGTGAATTAGGTGTTTTGGGTAATGTGTAACTCGGGCATAAAGTCTCCTTGATTGCCTTAATCCTCCTGTAAGTGATAGACGTCTCACAGAAACAAGATCGCCAACCCCTGAGACACCCTTTAAGAGGGACCGCCCTGGGAACGTTAAAAAAAAAGCCCGCCAGACACAAGAAACACTCACAATCTGGCAGGCAGCCCGACCACAGGTTTGGCGGTGTGGTGGCGGGGTGGACCCGGCGCCACAACGCCAAACTCGTAATCAGGCCCTAAATATCATTTTGGATTTCCAAGACCTGTTATTTCCAAAGGAAGAGTCAACAGTTTTTTGTCTGCAGTCACACACACAGTTACTTGAAAATCACCCCAAAACACATACAACCTGAGGAGAATAGAAGTTTCAAAATATATCATTGACTACAGTCCTGTCATTCGCAAAATGTGGAATGCAATATGGCTATTCAGTTTATGGCAGACAACTCCATAGCTTTTGCTTGTTATGTTACTTCATACATAACTAAATCTGAAAAGACGGAGATGAAGGATGTGTTGGAAGATTTTTCAGCTGAAAAGTCTTTAACAAAGAAACTGTACAGCTTCAGTTTGAAGATGCTTTCACACAGGGAAATTGGATCTTATAAATGCTATGAACAGTTGAGTTCAGCTAGTTTATCTAGTTTATACTCTAAGTCGAGAGGAATTGTTAGGGTAAGTCTATGCCTAGCATGCATGCGAAATAGAGTTTTGAAGTCTTTTCCTGAAATGTAGTACTTTGCAGAATTTAACCCAGAAATTTCAGATATTCAAAAACAAACATGCTGGACAACTACTATCCAAAAAGGAGTCCACATCTTGAAAATGTATATCTTTATGAAATACTTGAAACTACAGATATAGAAACAACATGACAGAAAATGTAGATGAAGGTAAATTTGCAGTAGTTGGTTGGGATGGTTGTTTAGTGTGACATAGCAAAGGCAGTCTAATTAATCATAGAAAACTGAGTTGGCAGACTGCTGCAAAAAATAGAGTTTTTCAATTCAGCACTTCTACAGCTCTTTAAGCCTTGGTGTTCTGAATCAGAATTAAAAAGAGAGTTTGACTGCAATGAAGCCTCTTTCAATGCTGCAAAGGATAGCATTGAGTGTATAGTATTTCCTAACTATTTAAAAATGTTACATGATTAAATTGAACAGGAAGAAACAATTGCTGCTGAGATAGCTAAAGGGAGTTCACAAAGCAGTCAAAGTTCAGGTCCTCTAAGTCAAGATCCCCTTGGACAGCCAATAATTGAAAATGAAGCTGCTATTGCAATAGTTGAGGTAGGGACTGTAATGCAACTAGCAAGATAGGAAAATATTGATTTGGAAGAGTTAGTTGCAAAACTAAATGACAAAAAAAAAGGAAATCTACATGAAAGTGAAAGAAAAAGTTGAGCATGGATTTCTCCATGACAAGAAAGAGTGTGTATGCACGTCATTTAAGCCTATGCTGTTGTATGTCAGTGGTCAAGCTGGCACTGGGAAAAACTTTTTAATACAAGTTCTCACTTTTTTCCGACAAAAGACTACAGAGTGTAATTTGTCATGTGTAGTAACACCACCCACAAGATCAGCTGCACATAATGTCAAAGGAATTACTTTACATCGATTTTTGATGCTGCCTGTGGAGCATTAAGACAAAGGTGAATATTACAACATATCCAGTGAAGCTTGCATTGAAGTGTCAAGAGTGCTAAAAAAGTTAAAGCTTTTAATCATCGATGAGGGGAGCATTGTCTCAAACTAATGCTATCTCAAAAGAAATAGAGGGGCCCTTTTAACACCAAAGGAGTAGGGTACCAAATAGACCATTGTCAAGAAAACAATCCCCTTTGGGTAGCTCAATCATATAGCTCTCATACTCATACAAATAAATTATATCACCAAAAAATAAATAAAGCTAATCCTACAAATCCCAATCCCAGGAGGCTCAATATGGGTCAGTTAATCCTTAAGTGATTTATTATACATTCATTAAAAACACATTATAGTACATGACTTTATAAGAAAGAATTCATTCATATATTTTAAAATAACATTTAAAAACAATTCAAATATCAACACACCTTTTAAAATGCAGAAGGAAAAACATGTAATTATATTTTTAAATAAAACAAATTCTCAGTAGGACAAACAATATGGGAGAACATGCAAGAAAGTTATTTTCAGTCAAAAGAACCACAATAGTCTGACATTGATTGTTTGTTATACAGAGAAACAACTTCTTCTACTGTCATTCATTTGGTATAACAAATGTCCCAAAGATCTAGAATGGGCTTTTTAAACAGGCATCGACGCGTTTCGGTGGGTACTGTTATTCGACAGCCACCATCTTCAGGAAAAGAACGATATCTCCCAGATTCAAATCGTTGTCTGTACTACATTCCAAGACAAGACAAAGAAAAACATATATATATATTTTTTAAAACAATTAACCCATAGTTTATGGACTTATAAACTGTATTTATATCCTGGTGATACTCCATTTAAACACACACATACATAGGAACCCAATCGTACTCAAAACAGGATTCCAATACCAAGTTCTCACTTTAGTATAGTTATAAAAGTACCTTAATAACTTCCAAATATGCTTTTGATCAAAAAGCAGGTTATTTCTTGGTTGAAAGTTGAGGGTATATACCTATATCCCTGTCATGTAGTTGCCACAGGGTTCTGAAAGTATATAATATAATATAATATAATATAATCATCCTCCGTGAATAAAATCTATAAAAGTATCATTCTAAATGAATTATAAAGAAAGGACTACCTCCACCGACTTCATAATCCACCCCTAATGTTGGGAAGAGGCTGTAGATAAATCAAACCCCTGTATATAAAAGAGGGATATATAAGTTCCTTATCTCTTCATGTCCCAATAATGATAATCACTATTTTTTCTATAAAAAAGGTTCTCAAGATCCTAAAGCCCTCATTTACCTTCAGAAGTACGGGGAAGAAAGTAGGGCACCACCTATGAATAGTTATGGGTGCTAGCTTTAGTTCACAGCTCCTTCTTCCAACTTTGTAGATCACTTCTGTCTTTTACTGCGACCCCTTTTGTATCTAAAAAAGGAAATATAGAGGAACACAATATAGCGCCACATCACCCGATGGACACATTAATTCCAAAATTTCTAAATTATCTTTCCCCTACATATGTCTCGATTCGGTAAGGGCTCACAATTTTATGGTGCCGTATCCCTTTTAATCGGCTGAATTTGGTTCAAAAATCAATATCCAAACAGTCTAGCGGTGTTCTTTTAAAAAAAAAAAAAATCACCAGATATTTCCTATAGTTGATGGACATATCATATTAGTGCTTTCTTAGGTATCGCCCCCTACTCATATCTTAATTCCATAGACACTAGCATATTTTGGCGTACCATATCCTCCTGATTTTATTCATAAGGCTGCATTATGTTACACCCATTTCATAGTGAGCAACAGCCAACTGTTAGAATTAAATATAAGCGGCTCCAAAACACCGGAGTCTCAAGTTGCTAAACCAACTTTCTCATAACTTCAATGCCAATAATCATCTCCAGGGGCTTCAGATGTGCTACAGGATAACAGACTTTGGGGCCGATTCCGATCTCGGCCGGTAGTGCTCCGAATCGGATTAGGATTTACCGGATCCGATTCGGAGCACTGTTTCCCGACCGATTCGTACGCGGGTCCGGCCGAGCGAGTACGATGCAAGCGCCCGCGAAATCGCCGACCGACTCGTACGCGGCTTCAACACGCTCCGACCGACTCGCACGGACACGACTCGCACCGCGCAATGGAGACGTTCCCCGGCCGGGTAAGTACGATGCGCGCCGCGAGCAGTCCGACCGACTCACGCCGTCCCGCTCGAAAGAGCTGTCGGAGCCGTACTATGGGGGTCCGCGTCGGACCCCCCTGTACGGGTAGCCGCGCGAGTCGCACACAGGGGAGACCCATGGGTCCCCCCTTCCTGTGCATGTACGCCGCGATGCGCATGGACGCGTACCCGCTGTAGGGGGCGCCCTCGTTCGCCTCGCACCCATTGAGTCAATGGGAGCCCGTGTACGCGTTGTACGACTGGCTCCCATTGACTTCAATGGGAGTCTGACCGAATCGAGTCCGATAGCATGCGAATGCATCGTACTCATCCGGTCGGACTGCTGGGGTCCGATTCGGTCGGAAATCTCTCCGGGTCCGGCTCGGTCGGAGAGATTTCCGGCCCGAATCGGAATCGGCCCCTTTGTCTATTACGTAGCCTAATGGGAAGCAGCCCGCTACTTTGACTGAAGCCAGTTAAACTTAAGTTAGGATTTTGTCTTAAGACCAAAACTTAAGACAAACTTAAGACAAAATCCTAACTTTACTACTACTAAATGCCTTCTGTGAATACCAGAAAGTAGTAAGTTTAGGATTTTGTCACAGATTAGTTCTGTGAATCGGGCCCATTGTTATTTTAGACATATTATTTGTTCTGTAGGCACTAGGTACTGTGGATTATGTTTCCCCTTATTTTGGGAGAATTAAGAGATCTCCATGCCCCTTACATAAGCTTGTGTCACCCCAAAACTTGCACTACTCTTTTGATTCTATTGTGGATTACTTTACATTGGGGTGGATTGGGCATATAATGGCCCTACATGTTACACGGTACTTACCATGGCTCATGGACGCTTAATTTTGAAGTGCTGCCATCGGTATATAAATATGATTGTGCTGACCAATAACATTGCGGGGCTGCCTTCTGGAGAAGTTAGTACAGAAGAAGAGTGCCCAAGCCGTCACGTTTAAATGCTGTTAAAGTAATTTAACAGACTATAGACCATAAACTCAATTAGTCTGGACTTTATGCATTTATTTGCTATATCATTCACTTTTTTAGAAACTTAGATCTACATTATTACGAGTCAGACACAAGTGGATGCTTGTAAAGTAGTGCACGTTGTAGCAATACATGTGACAAAACGTAAATAAATGATGAAACATAAATCAACATTGTGGTTTGACAAGGCAACCAAAAAATTGCAAACAACAATAAACAACAGTGGTTGGATTCATTAAAAACCAGTCTAGATTTGCAATACAAGAGCAGCAGCTGGACAATCTTTAATAGTCAGGTTGTCTAAAGTATTCGCTGTGCTGGTCTGGAGAAGTTATGCACATATTATTACACACATTATACAGTATGCAATATATGTATAGATGAAGAATTTTCTGTGTTTACTGTTTTAAATGTTATAGGGCACCCTCACGGGTTTACTCAGAGAATGACATATGTATATCTTTACTTTGTTGAATATGATTTTCTGTATAACACAGTTGGAATAGAGAGTGCAGAATACATATTCATTAAGTTTGTGTTGCGCATCTAAAGATGGCGGCGTCAACTTCATGTATTACTGTGAATCAGCTGTACTGGTCCTATTTCAATGTTTGTTCACTTTATATATATGAGGTATTGGTAGCACAGCCACCCTGTGCGTTAACAAGGCCGAAGGACCGAAACGCGTAGGAGGGGCTGGATTTTGTCCAAATAAATCCTTTCTAAGGTGTTCGAGTGTGTGTACATTTTCTCGGGGCAGAGACTTGTGGAGTTGGCATACCGCGGGCCGCACCCGGCATCACAAGCCACTCCCGCAGCGGCAGCATGTCAATTGCGGCACCGAGACGAGAAGTGCTGAAATATATATATGTATGTGTGAGCAGGGGAAGAATACCAGTCATGCAATCAAAAGGCTGGTAAAAAAGCTTTGCTCCAGGGGAGGGACAAACACCACAAGAGAAAGACAAGCCATCGACTAGGAAGCAAGCAAACAACAGTGACAAGAAAGCCAACTAATAGTGAGCAATGGACTAGCTACAAGCCCGTTCTAAGTATTTGGTACGCTCCTGTGGGAGCCTGAACCCCAATAATTCACTGAACCTCAATATTTTGAACACCCCAAATCTACCTCTGGTGGTTTGGCTCCAGCACCCTCAATCTTGAGTTATGAGTCACCACCCTCCACAACTTCAGGCCCAACAGTTAAGCAGAGTAAAGTCAAATAGTGACTGGGACCACTCAATAACTGAGGTCTAAATCAATAACAAGTTAAAGAATGTTATTACAAAAATATAAATATAAGAAATACAGAGAAATGGCATGTGTGGTAAAGGCATGTGCGTTGATAAAACATCATTGTAAATTATGTTTCCTAACAAAATAATTATTGACATGTAAAAAATACTGGATACCAATACCTGACCACTTGGCATTGCCATCGCTTGTTGAATAATACCACGAAGAGAACAAAAACGCTCCGAGGCATTATTATCGAGAAAACCCGTTTTCTCAATAGAATTAGAAAAATTCAAGATAACAGTTTTTCCCACTCATAATTAAATTTGCATTGGTACGGGTTACTTTATCCTGAAATGAATAATTATTTAGTGCACTGTGACCTATTAACTGAGAATAGTCTAAATGTCATCAATTGCCTAAGAAACTCTGTCTTTGTGGATTTGTATTTGGTTGGTGTATTTGTTGCTTTTAGTACTTGGTTGTTGCTGACGTCATTGTCTCTCTTACGTTTCCCCCGACAGCTGGAAGTGCAGGCCCCTCCTGGAACAACGATTGGCTATGTCGTTGAGAACTGGGACATCTGTCTGCCGAAGTTTACTGTCTTGAATGAGAAGAGAGAAGGAGTTTTGAAAATGAATGGCCCGTGTGTGGCTTGTAGCTGCAGTCTTGAAGTGGATTTTCCGGTTTGTTATATTGAAAAACACTTTATTCAATTCAATTCAAGAATCTTTATTCGGATATAAAGTGTCCATAAAAGCACAAACAAATCTCACAGAGTTAATCACTTAGACATTTACATAAAAACATCATCTGAATTTAAAACATACATCGAGGCTTTAGCTATATAAAAATGTAATTCAATAAATCGTCATAAAATTGTCACAGATATATCAAGTTATATATATGGCAGCATCATATAATAAAGTGCCAAAGTGCAAAGTGCGGATGGTTTTGGGAGAAGTAGCAGCAGGGGGAAATAAGATATTGAATTCCAAGCAGAAAAACTCCACACATTTGAATATCGGTCCGGATCCAAAGAGCATATTTCTTTAACAGCTTAAAACCAAGAAGTGCATATAATACAATCGGGTCCACTTATCGGGGGTTCATAGAAGCACGTGAACGAATAGCCATTTTCAAAAAAGTACAAATACGAAGTATTAAGTCTTCCCCATTAAGCTGAAGAATAGTCCCATATGCAACCTTGAAGTCCGTTATACCACTGGCCCTAAAAAACGGAATCAAAAGTTGCTTGCTGTACTTTTGATAGAAATTACAAAAGAACAGAAAATGCAGCATGGATTGCTTACCTAAATTGCCACAGGGGCAAGGCGTTTCCTCAATGTTAGGCTGAAAGCCTAAGGGGAAACACAACAAATATTTTAATGTGCCAGATCTAAGGCGAAAAAGCAAACTTCGTTCCCAACGAGTAATATCTCTTAAAAGGTAACTAACTGGTAAATAAGAGGGAGGACCTCCGTCGTCTACCATTAATATATAACGTGCAACGGATACTTTAGAAAGCTCTTGTGCATATCTTATGTCCCCATAATATTTATATATAGCTTCACGAATAATCTTTTATTAATTCCTTGTAACTGGTCTGGTTTCTGGAAAATGTGTCCAAGATTTACCCTAGTTAAACTTGCCATCACTTCTGCAAGCCACGGTATATCTCCGCCCTTATCACATTTTAAACAGTCAACTATAATTTCCCTGGTTAGCGAGGCTGCCGGATTTTGCCAAACCTTCAACCAAAACAGGGCAGGGCGGGACCTAATATAATCTTCTAAATAAAATAATTTTAGCTCATTATGGCAGACAAAGGATGAAGAAGAGATAGGTATCCCCAAAATTCTCCTACAAAATCTATTTTCTTCAACCTGGACGCTTTTGGAATTTATAAAGCCCCAGATTTCAGCCCCATATGTTACAGTGGGTACACACTGTGTTCTGTAGATTTTGAGTAGGGACAACACTACCTCAATTCTTTCCGGTTGGGGGAGATTTAAAATTGAATTAACTGCCTTTAAAAATTTACTCCGACCATAAGCCAGATGGGATACCCAAGATCCATTATCTGAAAATTGTAGACCCAAATATGGAAAAGTGCGTGTGCGTAGCAAGGCTTCAGAACCAGAATTAATAGCATTAATAAGACATTTCTTAGGACCACAACACATTAAAAAGGATTTCTTAAAATTTGTACAAAGGTTCAGGCCATTCATAAAATCAACAAAACCCCTAACTAACATTCGCAATGCATTGGGTGTACGACCCATTAAAACAGCGTCGTCCGCATATAAAAGGGCGGGCAGTTTATTACCATTAATCATTGGGACATCTGTAGTCAGTTCAGACAGCACATTGTGTAGCTCATTAATATATAAAATAAACAAGAGTGGGGCTAAGACACACCCTTGTCTTACGCCTCTTCCGACCACTATGTCCCCTGAAACTGCCCCATCCGTGCTTATTCTCACCCTTGCCCTTAGATCCCTGTGTAAATATGCTAAAAAGTACACTATATCCTCATCCAACCCGTAGTTTAAAAGGCGTTTCCAAAGCCGTGATCTATTAACAAAATCAAAGGCCGAGGTGAGGTCCATAAATGCTAGGTTGATGGGGCCGTGTCGAGCTATGGTGTATTTACCTATGATCAAATTAAGGTTAAGACACTGTTCCACCGTTCCAAGATTGCTTCTGAAACCTAGCTGACATCTGTTTAAAATGTTTTCCTCCTCGGCCCAGATTCTGACTTTGTTAAATAGTACCCTCCCCAATATCTTAAGGGTATTATCAATTAAAGAAATTGGTCTATAACAACTCGGGTTGGATCTGTCTCCCTTTTTAAAAATTGGAACGATAACAGATGTAGATCATGTATTGGGGATTTTGGTTATTGTCAAATTATTAAAAACATTAAGTAAAAGAGGGGCCCAGAACTCTGACCTAAATTTTATAAGGTCAATGGGGAGCCCATCTGGGCCAGGGGCCTTGTTACCCAGACTTTGATCAATAGCATCCTCTACCTCCGATACTGATATTTGAATTCGGGTGGCAATGAAATTATCGTCGGTATCTTTACACTGGGGCGTAGCAGCATATATGTTGGAAAAGTGGGCTACCCAAGCTTCACTCGTTATGTTACAACTTAACGGAGTGAGTGTATTGCCCAGTGATCTCAGTGACTTGGCCGCTGTCCAAAAACCATTTGAGTTATTATATCTTGCAGCACAAGCCAAGTTGTTCCATTGTTCTCTTAGGATCTCGTCTTTCCTCTGCTTAGTCACTCTTTTGTAAACAAGCCTCAATGATCTAATGAGGTTAGGGTCCCTAGGGAAGCTGAGAGAGCAGCTCTAAGCTCTCTGTTTGCCCGAGAGCAAATGCTGTTAAACCACCTAGGGTTAGAATTGGATGCAAGTGCTGGCCTTGAAATCAATTTTTTAATACCTGCACATAATTGTACAAAAGCAGAAACTACCTCTGGATTAGAATCAACGGGTGAAAGACAAGTCTCACAGAGTGATCGATAAGTTTTTAACATTTTATGGAACACACTACTGTTATCAATACCTTTCCATTTGACCCTTAGATTGTCTGTAGAGGATACTAGGTTACCGGCCCCTATCTCTTTTCTAGGATCAGGTCTGGGAGCAACCCTAAATAAAACTGAAATTGGATTATGATCCCCAAAAGTGGATGGTTTAACCTCTGCTTTAACTAAGTAATCTTCTAGTGTGGCCATTATAAAAACGTAATCTATTGTTGAGGCGCAGCCATGACCTCTATAAGTGGGTATTGGACTATCCCCATTATTTGTAGCTGCGATATCCATTACACTTGATAGACTACTATTTAATAAATGGTCCAATAACTCAAGCCCCCTTTTGCATGGATTGACCAGAGGGTGACAGGGGGGGATTGAAATGTTTCCCCCTGCAATCTTTGCATTAAAATCACCACCCAGACAAATCCCTGCAAGTCTTTGATTTCCTATAAGATTAGGTATATCCGAAATAAAGTTAAAAAGGTTAATCAAATTCATATTCGGTGTGGTTAAAAAATCATTATTGTAAAAATTAATAAAACAAATCGAAACCCCCGTGTGTATATCAAGGCTTGGATGTTAGCATTTTTGGTGGGGATTGTTTTTACACTGCCACCCGACGCAATGCTCACCCAGATGGATAAACCACCCGAGGGTCTGCCTTGTTTAGGGGGGGGTGAAGTAATATTAAGGCATTCATACCTTTCAAGATATAACTCTATTGTTGCCCAAGTCTCCTGAAACATTAAGATATCATATTTATTTACCGTCTTGACCCAATCGTCACTACTTAATTTAGAGGCCAAGCCGGCAACATTCCAGCTTAACACATGTAACATTGGGTCATAAGGCTCAGAACCGTCATTTTCTAAGATAGCCACAGGCTCGGAGCCATCATTTTCTGGGATAGCCAACATAGATGTTAAAGGGGCAATATCAATAAATTTTGGTATAATTGACGGTCAATCTAAGCTGTGAAAACACTTTAATTTTTCCGAACTGAGCATGGAACGTTTTCTGATCCTATGGAAGTATTTTTATGACTTGTTTCATCCATGTTGGATCATCTGTATTGCAAAAGCAAGCACCAGGTTTTAGGATCTAAATCAGCCCTTACTGTGGATTCTTCGTGGTATATATTTATCAAGACTTTGCGCTGCCATAAAGTCAAGCTAAGTGTTGTAAAGTGGGGCAAAGTATTGATTAATTATTTACTGTCCTGATGAACCTGGGATTTTGTTACAACCTGCTGAAAATGGCAGTATGATAATATTGAAGAACAGAGCAATGACTGTCCCGTTCGTAGACAATTCAGATAATCCACGTCCTCCTAAGCACCTCATTATTTTGACAATGTCATCCATTGCTAGTGTGGTTTAGCATATATGTTTCCCAACAGCTTAAAATCATACAAATCTTAAAGAGAAAATACGAGGAAATTAAACACCAAATTAAATTCACAACAAGCACTGACAAAGCAGTAGGTCTCTCTTTTTCGACCTTTTCAATTTGAGAATGTATTTGTGCAGAATCGTCAAAAAGAGAAAAAAGAATGAAAAACTAGCATGCACGTGTATGTTTAATGACGCTAGAGCAGCTTAGTGTGATGACATGCATGCACACATATAAAGTATGAGGAGGCCACCATTTGTTTATTGTTGATTTACCGTTCCAAGATCGCAGACGCCACTTGGAATGGTAAATTAAATAAAAAACAATTTAAACATGAATGAAAGTGTTTAAAAAAATGAAGCTGCATGGCAGCAAACAGCAGCTGCAAGGCCCTCAAAGAAAATCGAAAATTAAATAAAAATAATTAAACACTGCAGTGGGATGCGTGAGGAGTAAAGGGAGGAGCTTGAGGCAGGAGAAGGAATAATAAGCACATAAAAAATAAAAAGATGGGGTGGGGAAATGCAACGGGCAACCTGGTGGAGATGAGAGAATCCTGTAGTATATGGATGTGATTTCACTACCATGGAGTGCAGAAATAAACTGAGAAAAGTAGTTACCTCAATTTGAGCAGAAGAAGAATACCAGTTATGCAATCAAAAGGCAGGCAAAGAAGCTATTCTCCAGGGGAGGGACAAACACAAGAAGAGAAAAGCAAGCCATCGTCTACGAAGCAGGCAAACAACAGTGACAAGAAAGCCAACCAATGGTGAGCAATGGACTAGCTACAAGCCTGCTCTCAGTATTTGGTACTGTCCTGTGGGAGCCTGAACCCCAATAGTTCAATAAACCTCAATATTTTGAACACCCCAAATCTGCCTCTCGTGGTTCGGCTTGAGCACCCTCAATCTTCCGTTATGAGTCACCACCCGCCACAAGTTCAGGCACTACAGTTTAGCAGGGAAAATTCAAATAGTGACGGGGACCACTCAATAACTGACTTTTAAATCAATAACAAATTAAATAATTTTATTACAAAAATATAAAGATAAGCAATACAGAGAAATGTGGTAAACGCCATGTAGGCTCAGATACAAGGTACAAAATCAGGAATCAGATGTCCTTTAGATCCTAGTTAAGCAAAAAAGGCTCTAATTGTCAGCCTCATAAAGAGTATGGACTGCATCCTAAAAATGAAAAAGTCTCAAGTAAATCGAAAAGTCACCTGAACCACCAAAACCAGGGGTTTTATACACATTGTACGCATACACAATTAGCATTGCATGTCTATTGTTAGTTCATATTGGACAAATCAGAAGCAAGATTGTAATTTCATGTTTTATCACACTCAACCATTTCTAAGGTAAAAGAATACATCATTAGGTTCCACAGTAATTCGGAGATGTAAAATACAATATGAAACATTCTCAGACAAAGGCTCATACATTAGTGTGCTAACAGGCCTACATCGAGATTCCAGCGAATGTTTAATTAACAATACATGCTCTCTAAGGAAAATTATTACCGACGTCCTAATGCACTTTTCTCCGGGGAAACTGTGAGGAGAGAAGACTCACGGGGGACATTGATTGGGAGGCAGGATGAGAAGAACACCAGAAACTGCATCCATTTGATAAAATGTTGTCTCTTACGACGGCATACCACACTATATTCATAAACACACTTCTAAGCATAACAATCAAATTGTATCTAGTGCAACATCATTAATTCATTGATTTAAGACTTGCATCATAAAACCCATTATCACACACACATTATTTATCCCCCAAAATGGTATTGTATAAAAAGCTTTGACAGTCCTCAGGAGGAATTTCAATAGCAGACAGCTCAAAGCTATCTATACGTAAGATCCTATAATGACTAAATTGATACAAAACATTCAATTCAACATTTTATATCGTTTTTACACAGTTCTTGACATAGCTAGGTTTAGATATATGCTAAACATGGAAACCAGAAAGGAGTGTTGCCCCATGTGTGCTAAATAAACCTTCAAGAAATAAAGATCTTGTTGTCTATCGTGGCCCACAAAATTTTAGCTAGGAGATCTGATTCAGCAGATGGATTGTGGTTTGGTATAGAAAAGGTATCCCTCAATCTATACAAACATCAACTCAATTTTTTTAAATCAAGCAAAGTACTGGAAAACTGGTGAAACATGTATGCAGTATCAAGGATCCTATTGACTCGTCATCAAATACAGTACCAGTAGAATGCTTCACAATTTAATTTCAAGACAGAATACTACATTTCAGACAACATGGTTTTCCTAGTTGGAATTATGTACATATTTGCAAAATGAACAATTAACAGTAATTAGGCAAAATGAAACAGTATTAGAAACAGTTCAATTAAATGGAGCAAATGGAGACAATGCTCTCTCACTTACAATGTCTACACTTGCTTCAATTTCTTTGCTCTCCAGACTCTTATTTTGTAGGGAAAAGAAGAGATGAAAAGACAAATATATTTACAATGGCATATATCTTGCAAATGAATTAGGAATATGCCTTTTTAAAATATCTGGGGTTAGGATCTACTGTCAGAAAGTGGACTTAATAGATGATAATTTGATACAAACCCTCTCAAACAAATTGGCCCTTTTAACAATGAGCCGGATTGCAATTACTAAAATGTTTTTCCCTCAGGGTCTTTTATACTTATTTGCACGAATGTCAGTGCACCTTCTTGCCCACTTTTGTAATGATTGTGACACAGTTTTGAGAAACCTGATATTGTGTGGGAGGGAGATACAAACTGGCTTTGGCAAAGGCACATGATTTATAGAATTATTACTCGGAAGCTCAGCTGCCATGGATGGCTCATTGGGCCGCTGACCCTCTGTCTCCAAGGGCTAAGACCATTAAAAAGGATTAGGTAGGGGATCTTCCTTGGCTAGAGTTTGATTTTTCAGACCCATCCATTAATCTCCAGTCAATTAGTGGAGGTGGTGAGCTAATGTTGGGCTAAAGTGCTCTAAAGACAAAGGCAAATTAGCATTTGCACCAGCAATGCAGTTGCAGGGCTTACCCGAGATACAGAAAATAATGTTGCCTGCTGACATGTGTCTGAACTGCAGCTGGCATAGTTTATGTGGGACACTTATATGCAATGATAGACTTCCATATATTCCAAACACTATGACAAGAATTCCTGATTCCAAATGGAAAGTTTGTTAACATTTAATGCAATAACACTTTCCATAAAGAAGATTGAGCAGCAACAGATCATTCCCATCCAACACATGTGGTCTTGGAGACAGTATTAGGAATGGGAATCACCCAGTGAGCAATTACAAGACTACACAGAGTTAATTAGGTGGATCAAACCTAACTTTCAATCTTTGAGGTTGACCAGGGTGATGGAATTAAACAACAACATACCTGATAGAGAGTGGGCACAGATCTAGGCCTACCCAAAATTAATCTCAAGGAACGAAAGATTTAAACTAAGCCAAAACAACATAATCCATCGTACATATTTCACTCCTAAATTCTTACATAAAATATTCCCATCATCCTAGACAAATTCCCAAGTTGTGATTGTGACAAAGCAAATCAGACTCTCATGCTCTGGACATGTACACTATTACACACCTTCTGGGATGTAATTCGAACAACACAAAATATATCAGATAAACTCTTAAAAGACTCTCCAGAAGCTCGAAAAAGTGCAAATATGAAATTAGGTTTATAGACAGTGCCTATTTTAACAAAGAGATTAATAGTGCAAAATTGGAAAGGAAAGAACCCACCTATATGGGATCATTGGAACAAAGAGCAAAAGCAAAAAGTAGCTTGAGTTCAGATGACAAACTGGGACACGTTTCTACTGAATATGCCCAAGAAGAATAATGAAAGACAACCAAACTTACCTTGATTGATAGCTCAGGCAGACAATAATCTTGTTCTATAAAAGAAATGCTTGCATCACTCACTCACGAAATCTGACTAACAAGATCCACTTGTGAGAAATTAGTTTACTAGCTGAGGTGGATTGGAGTCCACCAGAAGCAATAAAGCCACTATCCTGTTAGGTCCAGTCAAAGGTTTCAGTAATGTAAACCTGAGGTCAACCCCAGGTGGTGATGGCACAGAGCAAAATTTATAAAGGATTTTGAAGTACCCTAACAGCTTAAAAATCAAAAACAAAACACAATAAAAATCCCCCTCCAATTTATTAACATAAAGAAAATAGATTGATAAGTAAAATGACACCAAAATGACAAAAATCTGATAAGCGAACCATACCTATGAATATTTAAAGACTCAAGTGAAAATAGTCCAAAATGCATGAATAGGACACGTTACAATGCAAACATTTACAACGCATGCCTTTACAATGCAGTTTTTACATCGCGACATCCATTACAACGCATGATTTTACAACGCATATTACTTTTAGGGCAACAGTAGTGTAAGTGTTGGATAGTGTAGGGGTAAAAATTACTATTCCCACTCCAGTGAGTGCAACAGTAGGGTAAGTGTTGGATAGTACAGGGGTAAAATTACTATTCCCACTCCAGTGAGTGCAACAGTAGGGTAAGTGTTGGGGTAAAAATTACTATTCCCACTCCAGTGAGTGCAACAGTAGAGTAATGTGTTGGATAGTGTAGGGGTAACAACTATGCGTTGTAATGGCATGCGTTGTAGTGACGCGTTTTAATGGCTGCGTTGTAATGGCATGCGATGTAAAGGATGTTGCATTGTAATGACTGCGTTGCAAAGGTAGTGAGTTGTAATGACTGCGTTGTAATGGTTGTTTCCCAAATGCTTAGAAGCCAATGGAAGTCAATAGTGAAAATAGACCGGGGTCTAGGCAAGATTTGAGACAGACTGTGATGGAGCATGATTTGGATACACCAAAGGATTGCCCTGCTCGGGTCTGGAAGTAAGAAAGTTTGAAAAACTTTCCCAATCGGAAAAGGGACTCTCATTTTTCTGAGGGAAAGCTCTTCTGCATGAGGAACAAACGTGAAATTCTGGTCGGATACTTTTCGTGGTCAGTCCCCTTGAAGCTCTGAAGCAAAAGTTTTGAAAACGTTTCCAAACTTCTTTTGGTGCCTAAACAACCACAGGTATACACTTCTAATGCCCCTCCCCTCCCGGGTCTCGGGGCTAGCACTTAGATACTCCCAGGGTGTCAGGAAGATGGCAACAGCAAAGCCTAGTCCAGGTCCGGTTGCCACTGGACAGTTGAGATTCTCTACAGAAATGTCCTCTTCAGCTTTTTTATGTTCATGAAGGCATTCAGGGGATCACCCTTATGATCCTTGGAAATCTTTCTGAACTTGGATTTCATATGGAAATTGGTCCAACCTCCTCAGGTCCTACTTAGAGGTCACAGAAGCCAAGAGCAGCAGGTTCAGTCTGTCTGGTACCCTTTAGCAAGTCCAGCAGTGTTCTGAGGAAGGCTAGGTAACGGTCAAGATTTATAGGGTTCAAGAGCCTGTGGGTGCGGGGCACTCACAGACACTCCTTAGAGACACTCCAAGTGTCTATCTGACCAGTAGAGTAAATGTTCCAAGGCCCTGACCTAAAGACTTTTGCAATCGTTTCTCTTTAACATACTGCAAACAAGCCCAGAGTGCAATGTGTCAGGGCAGTGCCAAGATGACTGAAGTCTTCAGTTAGTCTAAATTTGGGCTCTGAAGGCTGGGGAGGAGTGGACTAAGTTAATCACCAGTGTCCATTCACGTCTAACAACAAAATCCAGTTTATAGCTGGCACTGTATCCACAACAAACCCAGAGACAGACATCTTGTAGGACAAAAGCAGGGACCTTTATCAACCAGACAGAGGTTACACAAGATTTGTCCTGGCATCCTGTTAACTTCCTTTCAAGTGTTTCATGTGGTTCAGCAGACCTGTCAGGTAGGAATTGGCACTGAGGTCTCAATTGAATGCCCACAGTCTCCACCCTGCATATTCTATTGAGCATAGGTGAGTAATTTCGGCACATTCAGGTCAGCGAACTGAGTGGTCCTGGGAGAAATTTCACACCTCTTTCACACCGCTTCTCAGGCTGAGCAGAGGCTTGGAGTTGCCACAGTCCTGCCAAGCATATTACAAGTTTCCTCTCCGCCGGCGGTGTCATGGAGGTTCCTCCTTCATGTACACCGCGGCGGAGAGGAAATCAAAGGGGCCCTACAGAGCTCCCTTGTGCCTTCTCTGCATGTGGATGCACACAGGGGGGCATAACATGTGCCCCCCTGTGTGTTTGCACAACAGTTCCTGCACGGCATGGACTTTCAAGTCCATGCCGTGCAGGAACCTTGTTGTGCGGTCCCATTGTGGTGCCTTTTCCAAGGGACCGCTGCGGGACCGCCACGCCGGCTGCCCGCCAGACCACTTTTATGTTGTAATCTGGCAGGCAGGCTGCGGCGAGTCTCAATGGTGCAGGGGCGCAGCGGTGGCGTACCGCACGCTCCCGGATTTCCGAAACTCGTAATCGGGCGCTAAGTGCCTGATTGTCCAGAATGTCTCACTCCACACTTGTTCTTTTTTTCTTTGGTTATTTATGATTTCACGATGTCTAATGATGGTAAACAGTTGCTTTTGAACTCAGTATTAAGACATATACAATTCGTCAATCAGTGGTGCAGCATGTTTCCAGTTATTACTGTAAAACGATTACACCTCAATAAAAATATGTGAACCAAAAATAGAATATCAAATATTCACATATATTGAGTGGAAATTCACACACTGTACCATGGCACTAACTTTTTCGGGCTGGGTCTGGAGAATTTGGAATTCTCTTGCATCCTGATCTCTGGGTTTCTACTTCCTTTGTAATATTTAGAAGGACCAGAAATGCCTCCAGCTTGTAAGATGTCTCCCATCTATGTCCTTCTAATGGCTTACTCTCATAGTAGACAATGGGGTTTTACTTTCCTCATTTGGGCTCCTTTGCAGATGCTCATCATTCTGCCTTATTTTTTCTATGCATATAGGTTTTCTGTCCTAACTTGATGTACTCTCCATCTGTAACCCATAATTGTGAGTAATGCGTTATATACCTCTCTTCTCCATTTATTCAACAGTATGAATTATTTTATTCAGGAAAAGCCCAGACACCCCATACTACACTGGAGGGGGCAGATGTACAGCCATTTTTTGCGGTTGCAAACGAGAATTCGGCCTGTTTGCGACCAACAAAAAGGTCAGCCCCATGTACAAACCATATTTTGTGATTCAGTAACCTATTAGAGACTCGCAAAATATGGTTTGCGACCCGCTATTAGGAGGGGGCATGCCAAGGGCGTCCCTTCCTAATGGCAAGTACAAATGGCATGTACCATTGTTTTGCGATCGCAAAACACTCGTAGTTAACCACCCTTTTCAAAAGGGTGGTAAACCATTTGCAAACGGGAAGGGGTCCCCAGGGGACCCCTTCCCCTTTGTGAATGGGTGCGAAAACATTTGTTAACCCCTTTGCTGCTAGGCCTTCCCCCCGCCAAGCCTTTTTTGGGCTATTTGGGGTAGTTCGCGCTTAGGCCCCTGTAGATTTTTGACCAAATGAGGTATCCACACCAAATTTGCATCCTTTTCTTCCAACATAATGGGGATTATAAAGGTGCCCAGAGCTTGTTGATTCCCCTGGAGGGGACCCAGAAATTAGCCAAAATACAGCAAAAGTTTGTTTTGTTTTTTAAAAATGTGAAAAAGTGCTGCAGATGATGTTTTTTCCCCTGCAAATGGTATCAACAAAGGGTTTTTAGTGCTGAGATCACCATCTTCCCATCTTTCAGGGACTGACAGACGTTTGTCAGAAAACCAAAAAATTTTACACAGTTTTGGCATTTTACTGGGACAGAGCCTATTTTGCTATTTTTTGTGCTTTCAACCTCCTTCCACTTAATGGTAGAAATGGGTATAAAAACAATAACAAATCCTGGAAAGCTTTACATTTCAGAAAAGTAGACAAAATTTTGAATTCAGCACGGGGTCATTTGTGTAGATCCTTCAAGGTTTTTTATAGAAACTAACAGTTGAAAGGAGGAAACATTGAAAATGACTTTTAAAAAATCAGCCATTTTTCCCAACATTTTCACCTGTAACTTCTTCTAAGTATGACAAATTTTTTAAATCAATAAACTGTTACATCTGCTGGACTCTTTTGGTTGTCAGGATATATAGGACTTGTAGGTTCACTAAGAACACGATGAACCCAGAGCCAATAACTGAGCAGCGTCTGGCAATGTTTTTTATTGTGTACCGGGTATATAGCAATTCAATTGGGAAAATATAAACAGTGAAAAATCGGTGTGAAAGACACCTATGTATTTCTGAAATGGGAACAAAATATAGAGTTTAGAAACAGTAGCTATTTGCACATCTTCGAAATGGTTGGTACCCATATTTGTATTTGAATTATAGGAAGTTTATCAAAGTGACTTCTTTTTCACACATTGTCTTACATTTGGAAGGCAGAAATGCATCGAAAGTCAATAGGTAATAACAGTTGCTCTACAATCCTGTGTTTTCCCAAGTCTCCCGATAAAAATGGTACCTCGCTTGTGTGGGTAGGCCTAGTGCCCGCAACAGGAAACAGACCAAAACGCAATGTGGACACTCCACATTTTTACAGTGAAAACAGACCCTTTTTTTGCAAAGTGCCTAGCTGTGGATTTTGAACCCTAGCTCTGCCGGCACCGAGGGAAAACTAGCAAACATATACATTTTTGAAAAATAGATACCCAGGGGAATCCAGGATGGGGTGACTTGTCTGGCTCTCCCCAGGTTCTGTTACCCAGAATCACTTGCAAACCTCAAACTTTGTAAAAAAACAAATTTTCCTCACATTTCTGTGATAGAAAGTTCTGCAATCTGCGTGGATCCACGAAATTTGACCCGACCGCATTCCCCAAAGTCTTCTGATAAAAATGGTACCTCACTTGTGTGGGTAGGCCTAGTGTCCGCGACAGGAAACGGCCCAAAACGCAGCATGGACACCACATTTTTACAGTGAAAACTGACCCTTTTTTACAAAGTGCCTAGCTGTAGATTTTGAACCCTAGCTCTGCCGCCACCTAGGGAAACCTAGCAAACCTATATTTTTTTTTAAATTAGACACCCAGGGAAATCCAGGATGGGGTGACTAGTCTGGCTCCCACCAGGTTCTGTTACCCAGAATCCCTTGCAAACCTCAAACTTTGTAACAAAAAAACACATTTTCCCCACATTTCTGTGATGGAAAGTTCTGGAATCTGCGTGGGTCCACAAACTTCCACCCACCCCGCATTCTCCAAAGTCTCTCGATAAAAATGGTACCTCACTCATGTGGGTGGGTCAAATACCGGCGACAGGCAAGGGCCCTAAAGGTATTGTGGAGACTTCAAAATTACCTATCATAAAACAACCTGGTTTTGCAGTGGGGGGCACCTGGGTTTTTGGCCCCGGTCTCAGCGGCCCTCTAGGGAAACCTACCAAACCCACACATTTCTGAATACTAGACACACTGGGAAGTCCAGTGAGGTATGGCTTGCGTGGATCCCCCAACGTTTTCCTACCCAGAATCCCCAGTAAACCTCAGATTTTGCTGCAAAAATCAAATTTTCCTCAAATTTTTGTGTGGGAAAGTTGTAGGATCACCAGGCTGACACACATTTCCTACCACCCCGAGTTCCCCCAGGTCTCCTGATAAAAATGGTATCTCACTTATGTGGATAGCCATACTGGCCGCAACAGGAAATGGCCCAAATCGTACTGTGGAAACTTCAAAATTACCTATCATAAAACGACCGGTTTTGCAGGGGGGGCACCTGGTTTTTTGGCCCCTGGCTCGCGGCCATCTAGGGAAACCTACCAAACCCACACATTTCTGAAAACTAGACACCTTGGGGAGTCCAGTGAGGTATGGCTTTTGTGGATCTCCCAACGTTTTCTTACTCAGAATCCCCTGTAAACCTCAAGTGTAGCTGAAAAAATCACTTTTTCCACACATTTTTGTGTGGGATCAATGTGCCTGCACAAATGTCCCACCACCTAGCATTCCCCTTGGTCTCCCGAGTAAATACCATGCATAAATACCATGCGCTTGATCGTCATTGCATTGGAAATGCAAAAACGGCCTCGTGAGGTTGGGGAAGCTCTTCCCCACCTCCCAAGGCCAAAAAAAAAGGAACTCCCTCTGCTGTCTGCAGCAGAGGGATTTTGTGCCCCTGTACTCATGATGGAATGGTTCCGTCATGAGCACAGGAGCACTGGTGCTCATGACGGAACTATTCCATCATGAGCACCGAAAGGGTTAAGAGCAGACAGTGGTCCCAGGGACCACCGCCTGCCCTTAAAAATGAAACTGAAAAGTTTCATTTTTCTTTTTTAAATGCATCCCGTTTTCCTTTAAGGAAAACGGGATGCATTTTTTTTTTTTTAAACTGCTTTATTGAAAAAGCAGTCACAGACATGGTGGTCTGCTGACCCCAGCAGGCCACCATCCCTGTGAGTGCTAGCCATACCCAATGGGGTCGCAAATTGCGCTTGCCTCATGAATATTGATGAGGTATGCAATTTGCGACACCATTGAGAATCGCAAACAGTGTCTGAGACACTGTTGTACATTGCATTTTGAGACTTGCAAATTGCGAGTCGCAAAGCGACGCAATTTGCGAGTCGCAAAACGCATGCTTCGTACATCTGGCCCGAGGTCCTTTTTATGTTACAGAATACTGTAAATGAATAAATATAAGGTATATTACTGAAAACTAATAATAGGTTATATAACTATAGCATTTAGAAGGAATATTGCTGCTTACTCTAATGAATGGATCCATTTTTAAAAGTCAGTGATTTACATTTTAAAATCTCCAAAAGACATATGACTTAAAAAATATCATCTTGTTTCTTTTGGCCAAAATTTCAGCTCTGCTTTTAGCTCTTATATTGTCACCCTTCTTCTCCTCCTTTCAGTCAATGTTTAACTGAAAAATGTTTACGGTCAAAACAAGATGATACATTGGCAATCCAAATCCTAGGTATGTATTGATTGAGGAAAAGTGATAGCAAAAGGCCTTACCAAATCTCACCTATCTACCCTCAAGGCAATCCACGTACTCTTGAACACAAAAAGATTTGAGTGGATCACACTTCAGTTTAGCTTCTCCTGGAACATCATTCTACGTACAACATTGCAAATTTCAAGTGTAAAATACTCCATCTTAACACCCCTAATTTATATCTCAAAAACGTCAAATCTCTAAAAGAAAAAGTATTCAAAGTAATGGCTGTGTTGAAGTTGGTCACATCGAGTTAGAAAGATCTTCACCTTCAAATGCTCTTTTTCTGAATATGTGCCATAGTTCTGGGATGCTCTACTAATACATATCAGAGAGACTACTTTAGCTCTGCTTTCATGAGGTACCTCAATCACCACTTTCTCATAGAACTTACAGGAACTGCACTCATCGTCTAGATCTAGGCAAAGCCAAATATTTCTCCTACGATGTTAATATCTCATATTACTTGTACTGTGATACTAGTCCTGTGATGCTATTAAATCCACTGAAAATTCAAATTGTTTTAGGTAGCAGCTACAGTTCTATCCTCCTGCAAAGCACAGGATTATCCTGTGCTTACATCCCTGATTGTGCTCCTTCAATAACTAAACTAAATATATATGTGTTGGAAGTTCGTGATGAGAAACATTTGACAAACAGAGATTTAGAGAAGCATCGTGTGACAGAGAAGGGATTGAGGCATGCACACAAACAATGGTTCTCTTTAGACGAATAGGGCTTTAAATATGCAAAATATATCTGAAAAATACAAAGTAGCCTATAACAGGTCCTTCACTGACTATAGGGTACTTTGCATTTTTCATTACCTGATCCCCTGCTACCTAATTTGAACATAATCGAAGACACAGCAAGCAGCAGTCCGTACCCTCCAGTACCTGAAGGCGAGCATAGTAGGCCTACTTTTTTGTTTCTCTGAAAATTAGAACAATTATTTTACCAAATGTTTTCCTCACTCAATTTTATTTTTACAACTCTATAGGGTGGCTTGTCTGAATTTTGAGCAAACCCTTCTCCAAATCACAGCAGGATAATTCTATCTGCCAACTGTTTTTAAGCCCATTTATATAGCACACACTGCTTCACTTTGCACCCTTCTCATATGCGTTTGTGCTTTCAATTTTTTAGCTGACATCACCAGATTCTATACGTCACCTTGATGATGACTACATGACTTTTTGCCTATTGGGTCGAAAGGTCAATTACCCTCAAGTAGTTACTTTCCAAACCCTTGGATTAAAAAAATAGCGGTGGTTTTTGGATGAGAAACTGAACTATTTAGCCACTTGTCCTTATTTTCTCGAAGGGTCAATTGTCACCTTTAATATTTTTTTTAACCATATCGCAATCAATTGCTGTGAGCGCCAGGTTCACTACACCGTATTGTCCTCACATTATCACCTACTGCATCAGTTTATAATTGCTGAATTATTTCATGTGTTCTCTAACTGTTCTTGTGCAAACCTTTTTGTTGTTCATTTTCCAAATGTATGTTTTGCAGATCTAAAGTCCTATAGTTCTAAGGGGGGAATTCTTGCATATATGAACGTTTTAACTTACCTCAGTCGCTCTTCTTGGGTAGCCCTATTTTATTACGAGAAAGTGGGTCAAGGACAGGAGCATGAGGTTTAAGAAAGTCAACAGGAAAATAATAATCAATCAAAAGTATAGAAACGCAAAACAAATACGACAAGATAGAATGGGGGTAATGATGCTGGGAGAGGAGGAAAAGCACCTCTTTTAGGAAATCTCAATATGGATGTTGCAAATGTGAGCATTAGCTAGACTTAATTGATGTTTTTCTTTGTTCTTTACGACTCTAGGTGACATCACTCGATGAAACAGCCGTAGTTGGGAAGATATCCAAGCAGTGGGGTGGATATTTCAGGGAGGCATTCACAGATGCTGACAACTTTGGGATTCAATTCCCACATGACCTTGATATTAAAACGAAAGCTACATTGTTTGGTGCCTGCTTCCTTATAGTAAGTCCACATTTTATTATTGTATTTTGTTTCAATGCATGCAGAGATGAGTGAAAACAATGTAGGCTGCTGATGCAAAGTAAAGGTAAGAGGGGAGTTTATTTCATCTGATGGAGACTCACAGCCAACTGCCAACGCTGTCAGCGTTCTAGAACCTGGGCACAGCCAAGCTCCAGAACACTACTCAAACCTTCTGTCAGCCCTTTAAGCTAGAACACAACAATGAGATTGGGTTTTGGCCATATCACGGGTCCACAGTAAAGACCTCCCACACATGTGTGAGAAGTCCACATGTAAAGACAGAACTGAGCTTAAAAAAGACTCGGTGTTAAGTAACATTTTAAAGCAAACTGAACGGATCTTTTGGTGGTACATTTGAAAAGTTCTCTTTTCATCAAATACATGAAATGTATTAACTGTTATGCTAATCCCCCCAGTTGGCACTATTACACGTTCTTTCAGAAAACACATTCCTGACAATAGTTCATTCTGGATATCGAAGAGTTTTCTTAATACTCGACACAGCTGTCTTGCCACTCCAGCTTGACACAGTAACACACAGGGACATATGAACAAGGACTGTCGATAACTATCGCTAACGCTAGTTAGCGCCAGTTTTTTTATCGCCGCTTACCGCTGAAAACTATCACCATGTTAGCGGCGTATTTACAAGCCATCACTACATGGCGATACTATCAGGGATCGGCGGTGAAAACTGCCGCTAACATTAGCGCGATGGCGATAGGAATTCCCGCGTTAGCTGGCGAAAACTACAGATAGGCTCATTAGCGGCAAAAAAACTCACGTTAGTCAGCCCAACGTCAGTTTTTTTTGCCTCTAATGCAAAAAATAGCCAATCAGTCAACCTCCAATAGAAAATAGGCATAAAAACCAATAAAATGCAGAATGGAGCAGCCAGGGCCAAGTGCAGCACACATCATCAACCCCTGCAAGACACCCAACATCCAGGATGACCAGGATGAGAGCCTGGATGCCTCGCTGGACCTGCGTCTGGAGTCTGGATGTCTCGCTGGACCTGCGTCTAGAGCCTGGATGCCTCGCTGGACCTGCGTATGGAGCCTGGAGTGGGATGCGGAGGAGCTGTGGAGTCGATGAGCCATGGTGGTAGACATTGAGGCACGACGATCGCCCGTACCTGGTGGTGAAGTCTGACAGGTCGCATGGAGACATGTTGCGGACCTGTGTGAGAAGACCGCCTTGCTCCCCTTGGAGCTGTTAATGGTAGAGGCGCTCCTGCGCACCAACATAGGGAGGTCTGCATCACATACTACGATCCACCACTACACCGGGGTGCACGGAGGGGATTACCAACAGTGGGTGCGGCCTCTCTGCATCACAGGCCGGATGATGTTGGGCTGGCCGGACGCTGTGGAGGGTGAGGCCCCTGAGCTTCGCCGAACTTGTGTGGCGGGAGCGCTGCAACTTCACACCTAAGGGGGCCCTGCTGCATCAACTGCATCGGGAGGTTCACCAGCGGACTTGGCGGCGACTGCTGTACCCAGGCTTGTGAAATCAGACCTGGCAGAGGCTCCTGCTGGCTGAGTTACACATTTGGAGAGAGTGCAGCGGATTGCGCCACGGTGTCAATGTCCAGGTAAGGAGCAGGTGGGACGCGTAGCGCAGGAGGCCGGGGGTCGAGTCGCCCAGGCCTAGCACACATAGATGACACACCCCCAGTGGCGGCTCATCCGCTATGGCGGAAGAGCATCGCCCCACTGCTTTTAAGGTGTCAATGTCCAGGTAAGGAGGAGGTGGGACGCGTAGCGCAGGAGGCCCGGGGGTCGAGTCGCCCAGGCCTAGCACACATAGATGACCCACCCCCAGTGGAGGCTCATCCGCTATGGCGGAAGAGCATCGCCCCACTGCTTTCAAGCAGTGCAGAAGAGGAACAATCATCACATGATGATAACTTACTGATGTAATCATGTATGTTTCCTTTGCAGGTGGGAGGGTGGGTAGGACTGCTCCAAGCACGGAGCAGGGCATGGGCGGATTGGCATGCCCACTCAAGTGCGCAATGACTGTTTGGACGGCCCACTCAGGCTGCCCAAAGCAGTCATGCGCACTTCCCTGTTCGCAATGCAGGCTGCATTACAGCCTGCATGGAGAACAAGCCCACCCCTCCAGCCCCTGGCTGCATGCCTTGTCCCGTTGCCAATTACCAATCCCAAGGCCACATCGCAGCGTTGTGATTGGCTCAGGGGAGGGAGCCTGGCTGCCTACTTCCTGTTCCTGGAAGCAGACGCAGGAGAGCATGAGCAACGAAGACACGGGACCCAGCTTCGAGGTAAGACTTCCCTCATTAAAATATTTACAGCACCCGCTCACACACACACCCCCGCATCCACGCCCCATCCAGTGTTTTTTCCGGCATTTACCACCTCCCAGCTGTCCAGCCCCCCCAGCACTTCTCAATGCCAATGCACAGCGGGCGTACCACTCGTGTACCAAAGGTACATACGTAGTTACGACGCATGCCATTACTTCGCATTCCATTCCAATGGATACTAATACTAGGCATATTGCAACAGTAGGGAAGGTGTTGCATAGCGGAGACGTAAAAATTACTATTCCCACTTCAGTGAGTGCAACCCTAAAACTAATCTTTGCACCCCAAACCAAACCGTGAACCCTAAAATTCCTTTTGAGCCCCCAAAACACACCCTAAAAATCACATTTGACCCAAATGCACACCCGCATTTCAAATTTTACCCCAGAATACACCCCAAATTTCAAATCTGACATCCGAAACCCATACCCACCCGAAAAACTTAAAATTACCCCATTACTGACCTCACAATGCGTTGTAGTCGAATGCGATGTAAAGGCACCTGCATTGTCAGAGCTGCGTTGTTGACGATGTAATACCTGCATTGTAATGGACATCTCCCGTGCCAAAGGCAAGCCCTAGGCAAGCCCGTCTGTGTCCGTATGGCCCCTGGACCGCACTCAGCACCAAGGACCCTTCCTCTTGGACACTCCACCACTACGACGCCAGTACCCTCCTCGCCATCAACCCTAGACGTCACCTCGCCTGCCAGGACCAACCTCTGCTCCGGACTGGACATCGCCATCGCCATCACTGACTGCTGCAGTATCACCCGCAAGGACCACCCCGACCATCCAGGAGGAGGCATTGCCATCACCTACAGAAGCACACTCCGACTGACCACGCACTCTAATGACCCAACTGTGATCATGGACCACCTCAACTCCCAGATCCGGACTAACCCCAAGCACATCCTCTGCGGCACCATCATGTGCAGGCCCCCCTGGCCATGGCCCCCCATTCTCCGATACCATTGTAGACCTCATTGCACCACAGGCTCTCCCATCCACCGACGACATCCTACTCGGTGAACTCAAGTTCCACCTGGACAACCCCAGTGACCAGAACACCACCCCCTCCTGGGGAAGGTCCCCAACATCAGACGCAAGCAGCAAGTCACTGCAACAAGCCACATAGCAGGACACACGGTCGAGCACGTCACCTCCGCCAGTGTGTGCTTCAACTACAGCCACAACACCGGACTCTCCTGGACTGACCATCATTGTATACATCACGTCTTCACCTTGCCCACTGGAGGCCACCGCCATCATCGCCCCCCTTCGCAGCTGGATCAAGGCCACCGAAGAACATCTCGTTAACTCCCTTTGGACCACCACTCCGCCAATGCTTGCAAACGATGACACTGCAGCGTGCAACCACCACCGATGGATCTCCAACTGCGCCGACACCCGGGCACCCCTAAGAACGGCACTGCGTCAGTACCTTCCACCTGCCTGATGGCAGGCGTGAGGGTGACGCAGTGCCACAGGGATAGGCTGGCCCCATGCATTGCTGGAGTTGCATCATGGATGTGACACGACTGCAGCAATGCATGACTTTAGCGCAGACAGATACATCAGGATTCCAGACGTATCTGTCATTACTTGCATCATGGCGCGCTGTCCAGTTAATACAGCGCATCCATGGTGTTGCAAGAAGGGCGTAGTGAGAAGTGTTGTAACGCTGTCTTGTCACAGCGCTGCAACACTTTTCATGACTGAGGCCCAGGAATGCGCACTATCTTATTGATGGTGCGCATTCCTGCCCTGTAGTTTTGTCGCAGGGCAGCGCAGCAACATTGCTTGCAGCGCTGTCCAGCACCAAAACCTGCTGAAATGAGGCCCCAAGTGTTATCTCCTTTTTTAAGACCAGCTATTTCCTGGTCTTAAAAACTGCCTCTAACTGCAGTTAGAGGCAGTTTTTTTGGTCTTCCAAACTTCAAGGATCCCCTTGTAAATTTCGCGATGTGGGGTTTGCGGACGTTTTTGCACGGGATTGCCTCACCTGCATATAATTATCACCAACAGAAGTGGCGATCTTTACAACGGACGTTTTCGCCTAAAACTGCCGCTAACAAAGTGATGTGATGCTTGGTGAGATCAGCATGAACGCTGTGGTGTCATTTGGAGTGTTTACTAGCATCCTACTCTGGGTGTTCTGTGAGTGGCAGTTACCACTTGTGCCTGGGCTGTGCCTGCTGGGACGGCTCTCTGTACCCCTTGAATAAACTCTACTTCTACTCGTGCTACTGCGTCCTCTTCACCTCAATATCCCGCCTTCTACTTCCTGTTTTCTTGTCTTCCCATTGGTTGGATGGGATTTATAAGTTACTGTGTTCTTTTCTCTGCTTCAGTGCTATCTAATGCTGCCACGTAGTGTCCAAGAATTCATGTGGAATTTTTGCAGTGTGTTACACCTGTAATACACACACATTTTTTTTTAATAATTATTTTCACTCCTAAATTTGAGAAATTTAGCTTTGTTTCTCTTCTGTGCAAAACAAAGCATTATTTTCTCATTCTCCGCTCTCTTGCAGAGGTAGTGAATTTTCATATATTTTTTTTTCTTCTTTTTCTTCTTCTTCTTCTTTTTCTTCTCAACCACTTTTATTCCACAGGTACTCTACTAACATGCAGAGTGTTACTGCACCAGCGCATTTTTTTACAAGAGCCCAGAGATCCACCATTAGAATGGAAGTTATGGTTTCGATCTTTCAAAGCGTACTTAGGTGCTATTGATGGTCAAAGATACAGACCTGAAAGGAAAAAGAATCTCATGTATTACCATCTAGGGGTCGAAGGACAAAATGTTTTTGACCATCTACCTCCGTATGATCCGCCCGAAGCTGAAGACCCCGACGAGTTTGAAATAGCTGTAGCACAATTGGATAAGTACTTTACTAAAACAAAGAACATTGTAGTGCATAGATACAAGTTTTTTACAAGGATGCAGAAACCCAACGAGAGTATAGACACTTTTATCACAGCTTTAAAAGTTTTAGCTTCAAAATGTGAATTTGATAATTTTACTTCTCAACTGGTGAGAGATCAACTGGTCGCACAATGTTATTGTAAAAAAATACAAGAGAGACTACTTACCTGCAAGGATCCTACCCTAGACAAAGCTGTTGACATTGCCAAAAGCATCGAAAGTTCAATGGAGGATGCAAAACAGCTTGAAACTGCTCTATCTAACTCTACCATCTCAGGTGCTGTCTCCACCAAGCATCCAGGTGCTACCTTTACCAAGCCTTCCACTCCCATACGTGACAATGCCTTTCGTGACAATACTATTTGTGACAATATTAGAAGACCGAGCATGCCTAGGGGTGGAAGAAATTTCATGCAAAATAGACAATTTAATTCTAGAATTTATTGCTATAGGTGTGGCTCATCTTTACATGTATCATCTTTCAAAAATTGTCCAGCCATCAACCAACAGTGTGGGCAATGTGGTAAAATGGGCCACTTTACCAAAGTTTGCATGAGTAGCAGAAGAAGAAATGTGAGATGTGTAATTAACGAGAGTGACAATTTTTACGATGAGGATGTCACGAATCAGGAATATGTTGTGGTGGTCAAAAACTGCAATGAGAAACAACTACTACATATTCCTGACCCGGAAGTTGATGTTACTATCGAAACGAATCAGATTCAACTTCTGGTAGATACTGGGGCTCGCATTACGATTGTGTCGCAAGACAAGTATCTTAGGTTTTGGTCTCAAAAAAGTTTATTACCACCCGATGTTCTTACTGTAGCCTTTGAAGGTAGTAGAATCGAGTTGTTGGGGTATTTCTGGGCTACCATTAGTGTTCTAGGAGAAACCATCAAAGGCAAAGTGTACGTTGCTAGAAGAGGGATCAATGTTCTTGGTCTTCTTCATCAAGCTGAGTTTGGGTTGTCTATCAAACCTGGTTTGGAAAACCCTGTTTTTATTGACAAACAACTTGGGCAAAATCACATCAATTCCACTAAAGATATCTATTCTCTTTCTAGCACACAAACGCCCAATGATTGGGAACTCAAATTCAGCAAAGTCTTTGAAAACCGTCTTGGCAAAATTACTAATTTTCAACACTTCATAAAAGTTAAAGAAAATGCTAATCCTATCAAACACAGGTTACGCAATGTTCCCTTAAGCATTAGAGATGATCTTTCAAAACATTTACAAACATTGTGTGACCAAGGTATAATTGAAAAGGTTGAGTCCACTCTCTGGCTTTCACCCATTGTTTTAGCCAAGAAGAGGTCTGGGGACTTGAGAATGTGTGTCGACTTGAGAAGCCTCAATGAAGCCATCTGGGTCGATGGTTTTCCGCTCCCACGCATTTAGGATCTTATTGCCAAAGTAGGGTCATCTTCATGGTTTACCAAACTGGACCTCAAAGCCGCATATCATCAAGTCGAACTTCATCGTCAGTCCCGACACCTCACAGCATTTGTTACCCCTGATGGCGTTTTTCAGTTCTGCCGGCTTCCTTTTGGTCTGGCCTCTGCGGCCGCTGCTTTTCAGAGACTAATGACCGAAATGTTTCATCACAATCCTCATATTGTAGTTTTGCAAGACGATATTCTTATCTTCACTAAAACTGAAGCAGAACATGATTCAGTTATTGATCAAGTTTTTAGTGTATTAGAGAGCAGAGGGGTGACTTTACAGAAAAGCAAGTGCACCTTCAAGGTAAAAGAAATTGAATACCTAGGTCATATCATCTCGGAACATGGCATCAAACCTAGACCAGGTTTAATCAAAAGTATTATAGAGGCGCCAGCACCCCAGAACAAGGAACAACTTATGTCTTTCCTTGGCCTTTGTGAGTTTTATGCAAAGTTCATGAAGGATTTTGCTAAAACTACAGAGTGTTTCAGAGCACTACTTAAAAAAGGGGCAACTTTTGCATGGTCGGAAGAATGTGAGAAAGGTTTTCTATCCATCAAAGATCACATTGTTAAAGCTCCAGCTTTACAGGCCTTCGTGGAAGGTAGGCAAACTGTTGTCACAGTTGATGCCTGCGAGTATGGTCTGGGTGCTGTTCTGTCGCAATATGCTGAAGGAAGAGAGTACACAGTGGGATTTGCCTCCAGGACACTTCGTCCTGTTGAACGGAAGTACTCCGTCATTGAAAAAGAGCTACTGGCTTGTGTCTGGAGTGTTGAGAAATTCAAGTCATACTTGTGGGGCAGGTCTTTTGTTCTCAAAACCGATCATCGACCTTTGGTCGATATCCTGTCTGGGAGAAATGTCAAGCGCACTACTGCTCGGTTGGCCAGGTTGTCAACAAAATTATTGGAGTACACATTCAATGTAGAATACATTCCAGGAGGAAAGAATAGCAGGGCAGACTGCTTATCTAGGCTCCCTATTCCTGACACAAACGAACAAGATTCGGAAACTGAAGTAGAGGAATGTTTTGTAGCTTGTATCAATCACGACATCCCCTCCTTTGCATAAGAAGATTGGGTAACTGAAATTGATAAAGATGTTGTGCTCAGGGAAGTTGCTTTGCTGATCAAAAAAGGTGGGCCTAAAGAGAAATGTCTTTCTCCAGATCTTCAAATGTTTTTGAAAGTCAACAATGAGCTTTCGCTTGAAGGTGGAAAAGTCGTCAGAGGTGACAAACTTGTGCCTCCCATGTGTTACCGAGAGAAAATTATTTTAGCTGCTCATTCTGGTCATCTAGGTGCAACTATTACTAAGAGAAAGGTAAGAACTGATTTTTGGTGGCCTAGTATGGACATCCAGGTTGATGAATTGGTTAAACAATGTGTACGGTGTAATACCAGTGACAAAGTTCTTGTATTAGAGGGTACTGTTGAATCTCCTGTACCTCCTCCTGGGAGAGCCTGGCAGAAGTTAGGTATGGATTTTCTTGGCCCCTTTCATGTTCTTCCTACTAATTCAAGATATTTTTTGGTTCTTGTTGACCATCTGTCCAGATGGGTTGAAGTTGAACCCATCAGTATTCCTAATTCCAAAAGTGTCATCAACTGCTTGAATAAGATTTTTCTCATGGAAGGTTATTCTGAGGAAATTCTTACAGACAATGGTGTCCAATTTGTCTCGCAAGAGATGAATTCCTTTTTGCGTTCTTGTGGCATCAAGCACACCAGGACACCTCTCTATCATCCACAAAGCAATGGCAAGACTGAGAGATTCAATAGAGTTGTTGTAGAGTGTGTCCAAGCAGCTTTCAGCTCTAAGTCTTGTGTTATTCAGGCTGTGAAAGATCTGGTTTGGTCAAACCGCACATCGCCTCATGTTGCCACCAATTTTAGTCCATTCGAACTTATGAGAGGGAGAAAAGCTTCTTCACAGGTTTATCCCTTTTGGATGGTGAAGTCTTTTCACCATGGTGGTGACATGAAGAGCATGTGGGAGTCTGCCAACAAAAAATCATCTGAAATTTGTTTGAAAATTTTGAACCTACTGTCAAGAAAGAAATTTACAAGATTCGTGTTGGAGACTGGGTTAGAGTAAAAAATCCTGTCTCAGTGAGGAAAGGTCTCTCTAAATTTTTAGATTCTCAGCAGGTTAGAAGTTCGCAAGAATGCTGTGAAATTGGCAAATGGAAATTGGTGGAGCACCTCACGTGTGGCTAAGGACCCTTGTTTTGTGAAGTATGATCAAAATGTTTCAGGGGGGATGGTGCTAGGAAGAGTTCAAGGGTCCATGCAAGACCAAGCAGACTACGAGATTATGTGTAAATTTATATGTTTCTTATTTACATTTATCTTTTGTTTTTCTTCCCCTTTTTCCTTCTGTATCCGTTTCCCCTTTATGATGTTTCAGTATCATTTTGTTAAAAGGGGGGAGGTGTGGTGATGTGATGCTTGCTGAGATCACCATGAACACTGTGATGTCATTTGGAGTGTTTACTAGCATCCTACTCTGGGTGTTCTGTGAGTGGCAGTTACCACTTGTGCCTGGGCTGTGCCTGCTGGGACGGCTCTCTGTACCCCTTGAATAAACTCTACTTCTACTCCTGCTACTGCGTCCTCTTCACCTCATATCACAAAGGTTAGCGGCAGCTTGTAAATACGGAGATAAAAATGTCACCGCAAAACAGGCGGAAAAGTACTGCTAAGGCGGCGTTAACTCTTTGTACATATGCCCCACAGGGTCTTTCTCAGTCCCAGGCTCAAGGGCCAGTATCCGTTGTCCAAAAAAGAAGCCACTTTTCACAGATGTCCTGCTCTTCAGTCACTTTCTCCTCTTTAAGTCACTAATACTGCTTCCCTCCCCCACCCCCACCCCCACCCCCATCTGATAATTCATATTCGCTTTTGCAATGTTAATTTATTTTTTCATATGGTTTTTAAAGGCACAGACAAATTTATAATTCTTTCTAACCTTTCCATGCATGGCGCAGTACAAACAACCATGCACACTGTAGTCCAATTTTTTTTAATATTTATGTTTTTTGTAGTTTTATATAGAGCGAAATTGGCCCATGAGCATTAAAGCATTTTACAGGAGCACCAGATTACATTACACAATTTTTTAAGGTACAGGGTGATTAAGGGACTTGCCCAGAGTCAGAGGATATTGAGTCCAGATTGGGACTGAAACCTACTTCTCCAGTTCCAAAGCTGACAGCTCTGGCCGTTAAACTACATCTCTTCCCTGTCCAAAAAAAGTACCTTTAACGTTATTGAGGACAGAGAATGACAGACTAGATACTGATGAATCATGTAAGTTCCGCTGATGGGGAACTGTCCTCGTGGTTTGTGGTTTGTACTCATGCACTATACTTTGGTGACTGGCATGAAGAGGACAAGAAGCAGATGCCATTTTAGGGAAAAGAGGCCATATCTTTGCCGCCACACCCAGGAGAATCAGACTGCCATTACCCTGCAACAGCAATAGGTCATTTACGGCTCTCTTTTTGGCGACGTGAATGTTGGTGCCCTTCTGCATGACCATTCTAGTGTGCTTTACCTCACAAATACTCATGTAATGCTAATTTGGTGGCACTGTGGGTGTGAACACCCTAGTTCAGTCTTTCTTCATCAGTGGCATACTTGCCTCACCTCATCTATGTAAGCAATATTATGTACAAGACCTGGACTCAAAATAATATAGATTTTTGGTATCTAATTTGATCATTACTTATTGTCCTGCATGGGCACCGGCTGAAGTAGCAAGAAAAAGGCTGAACACTATCCAACACTATAGTGATTGATCTAAACATGGCCGAAGGAGATATTGCATATTGAGTCCTGCCACTGAAGTTTTGCTCCACATTTAGTAAGGCTCTCTGCTTTCTTGATATCCTTTTCGTTTTTGTCAAGATCGCTCACAAGGTGGTGCTCAACCATTACTCTGGTATAGTGCAGCATTAACCCGGAATTTTTGGAGAAATGGGCTGTGGTATGATTACTGCTCATATTTCCTTGTATACTTTATTAGTAGCACTCATTAAGGTTGATGCACATTTACATCATCAGTGATGTAGTAAAAAAACAAATTGCAAGTGGCTAACGCTGGTGGGGAGGGAAATACTTAAAAATGTTCAGTGGTGTTATTGCAACACACTAGTGGACTTCTTTTTTTCCAAACATGCCTGTATCTGGAGGAACTCCTGAGCAGCAAAGTATTTACAGCTGTAGAGTATTACCTTCAGATAGTTCACAACCCTTTAAATGGGGCTGGCGCTGTGCAATAAATTTCAAAAGACCACCTTGAAATCTCAAAAATATGTACTGGATATTTTCACCTTGTGGGAGACATCATGTTCTTAATTAGGAATTATCAACACTCTTGACGTAAAGGAAGTAATATTAGTTTGGATATCAGATGCTAAATGTAGGCCTGATAACTGTATGAATATTCTTTTGTTAAATACTTAAACTGTCTTTATATCTTGTTTTTTCCCTAGGACTTCATGTTTTTTGAGCACTCACAATCAAATCATCATCGTTTTTAGAAGAACTGCCTTTCTTTCAGATTATATAAATATATATTTTTTCTAAAGTGATTACCAAATATGAAACGAAGCTTCATATTTTTGCATTTTTCCAAACTTGTAACTGTTTTTTTTTCAAATATCCTACCTATTTATCCTGTTGTGATGCACAAAGCTTTTGAACATTCCATTTTAATCGGACAGTAACCTGTGTTAAAAAATGATTTAAACATTTTTAAACCTTTTGGACTTTTAAAATTTCGGTCTGTTGAATTACTGACATTACGTGAAACCTTATTAATAAACTATTGTATATTTCTATTTTGCTCATATGATGTATCTTGTGATGTGTCCTTGTTTAAGGCAGTTTGTCAGACTCTCTTTCACACACAGTTCCATGGATACAACTTTAGTCATGCAAGACATATTGAAAACACGTGAATGCCATGCTAATGAATTTATAAAGCAGGGTGTCACCTTTATCGTGTCAGTCATCTTGGAATCTGCCACCGGCTGTTTTGCAAATTTCAGTTTCAAAATGGCAGTGCAGAGGTTTTATTTTTTCAACCAACCAAATATAGTGACACTTTTAACCAACAAAATATAGTGACTCTTAAACAGTGGACTTATGAGGTAAACTATATCAAATGAGCAGTTTTATGCAGAGGAGTTCCATTGAATTTGAAATATTAATAATCATGTTTTTAATAGTTAACTCACAGCATAGTCAGTTTGCCGCAAAAAACCTCTAAAAACATAATCTGTTGATAATATTATATTTTTGCTGGCAAACTCAGGTGAAAAACGATGGGGGACATATTAAGAAAGAAGATTAAAGCTCTTTAATGATTGGTGTTAAGTTTGTTCGGCTACAGGCATTGTCAGTCTCACTCTAAGAGCTGAAGTGAGTGGAGTTAATATTTCAAACATGGATATCTTGGTTTGCATTGGAAGTGGAAGATTTCTACCTAGAAAAATTATTAACCATTAATGTACTTAATGATTTGCACTGCTAGTCTCGTTCTGTGGTTGGACACTTGCAGATATTACTTTTTGGGATACAGTTTACAAGACATTAGGAGTGTGCAACTGTATTCCTGTGTAAACCACAAGATGTCTTTTTCCACAACTTAAGAAGTTTCAATTAGTATCTGAAAATCAGAGTTGAAGCAAAAATCCTGAAAACGAGGGCAAAGACTTAGCAAAAACCTTTGCAGGACCTTCTGAAAAAACTATTTTGTGGGGATTTTCATGAGTAGTGTAAGTGTTGCTTTTGCCAAATTTGTAAAACTAACTCTGCATAACAATACGGTACTTATGATATAAAACAACTGTTTTTGCAGTTATTAATGCACACATTGTATAATATTCCTCCTCACTGCACTAGCAATGACACATACTGCATGGAATTGCACATGACCCGCACTTTGGGATACCCCTAAGAATGTACATAGTTGAACTGAGCATAAGCGGCATGCCTGGGGGGTGGGGAGGGTGGGCGTTGTGGGAGGGTGGGGGGAGTTACACGGGGTGACCTGTGTTGGAAGATGAGCCTTGAGGGGACACATCAATAATGTACTGCGGTGGCAGCTAACTCACGGCAGCAACCTCAAAGACAACCCGGGACTGAGATGAATATTAGCCTCCTATTGCACAAGTGACACTGCTGGACAATTGCAGTGGGAATACTGGGGGTCGTTGTGTTTAACTGTTTCCTTGGGGCTCAAGCATAATCCAAAGGATATTTGAGAGTTGTTTAACCATGTCTTTTGAAAAAAGCAATAAAGTTTGTTAAAAAAAAAAAAAATTAATGCACACATTGTGGCGTCAGCCTGGACAGGTGGTTTGTGATCTTTCAAAATGGTGGGTTATAATCACTTGCTTAAATAGCACTGTGCAAGAAAGCAGACTAAGCCCAACCCCTTAAATGGGCTCGTGGTTGAAGGATGACTTTTACAACAATTTTTTAACTATAATTGGCTATAAAGTCATAATTTTACTGGTATTTCTGAGGTAATTTGCAATAACTATTCTAAAATAGCTGGTCTTCTGTATGACGCCAGTCATCTCCAGGAGAGTTACAGAAAGGGTTCCGCCTCAAATATATTTAAAGAATTAGGGCAAAATGGTTCTTTATACAGGGTAATTTCGACAACCTATTAGGCTAAAAAGCCTACAACTTTACAGGCCGTTCAACTAATTTAAGGATGCAAATTAAACATTTTCAAAATGTATAAAGAACCTTCCTTCAATTCCTTTCTTAAGATATAGCTTTGATTCCGCTTAGAAAACCTGGGATGGGAAAAATAAAACTAGCATAGATCTCACAACCTCATCCTTGGAGCGCAGCACTATCTCTCAGCTTAGACAGATCCACCAGGCTCAGATAGCAGATCTGCAACTGAGGTTGTAGAGAAAGGGTGAGATAGCCGGCCTATCTTGTAGGTTACGTCAACCTTACAGAATGAAGCCTCAAACAGTACTTAGCAGCAGCTATATATGGTGGTGATAACGTTAGATAGATAGATAGATAGACAGATAGATAGATAGACAGACAGACGGACGGACGGACGGACAGACGGACGGACGGACGGACGGACGGACGGACGGACGGACGGACGGACGGACAGACAGACAGACAGACAGACAGACAGACAGACAGACAGACAGACAGACAGACAGATTGTTGTAGGGATTCTGCACATACACAGAGCTATGCACAGAATAATAGGACCTCGGAATATAGTGGTGAGCCAACCATAAACCTTAGCACCTAAAACCCCAACCCGACTCGCTTTAGCGTCTCATTAGCGACAATGTCACCAATGATTAGACAACCCAGAACACGGTATCTCTCTCTCTCTCAGGACTCGCAGGAGCAAGAACACCCTTTCATAACTCACTCATACCTGTCCACAACGTGCGTAAAAAGAGACACTGTATAGTTTAAAATGTTTATTTCAACTACCGTGCTCTAAGATACAGTACACGTGCCAGTACTATCAGCATAATGCATAAGGATAATATAATCAGCATAGTTACAATTCCATAGAATACAAACGGGGAAAGCATTTCATAAAGCAGTGGATATAGGGCTAAATGACCATACCACCCTCCCCGTGCTAGTAGCTAGTTTATTATAAAAACAGAAGTCCTCTGGGCATTGTCAAGCGAACCCCCATACCTCAATATCTGGATACAAGGTTTACATCATCAGACAAGCACAGCTCTTCTCTCTGGAAAGGTTTTTCTCCAAGTGCCTCCAACAGTGAAATCACAATATTAAAAGCACACAAATTTCTCCAGGACAGCTGTACTTAGTGTTATGTCTAAGTGCGAGGGACTGACCAGATCAGCAAGAACAAGGGACGTTGTTTTTCGACCTTGTACATGTTGTGCAGACGTAGCCCAAAGGGAACAGGAGAAAAGGTGAAAGCCAGAAATGCAGACAGTTCTAATATAGCCGGGCAGAAGCAGAGGCTGGAAAAACAACGGCACAAAGTAATGTGCGCAAAAAAGCATCATGGCAGCCAGGCCTAAGCCAACGTAGCAAGGCAGACCAGGAGGCCACAAACCACACGACACCCTCCCCAGGGCAGTCCATCGGCGAAGACATAGGACGAAAACAGAGTTCAAATAGACTGAGCAGAACAGAAACGTCTGTTGCGAGAAGTCCCCATGAAGGACAATGAATGGGAGAGAGAAAAAAAATCCAGCGAGGCAGGTCGCAGAAAGCGAAGGCCCTGTCAATCCAACAGAGTGTAAGTGCAGAAAAACGCCACACCTTCCAAGAGGACATCATTGGAATCATCGGGAAAAAAAAACGCCATCCAGTCCAATAAATCAAAACTGCAGTCATGTTCCTCGCAAGAGGGAGCAGCGAACAGCATTGCGGGACAACTTGCGTGGTACTCAAGATAACTTTGTTGTAGGAGATTCTGAGCAGCCGCCCAGATATCCCATTGTGCCAAAATCCCCAGTACAGGCGCACACGCCATGTAGCCTGCACCGGAACAGTCCTGTTCATGGGCCTCTAAGGGACCCATCAGCAGGACAAAATCCGGTCGAGACAGAGACGCATTGGAGAGGCAATAATCCAAGGACCACGAGAAAGGACATCTGATGCAAGACATCACAGGTTGCACGCAAGTGAAATACGCAAAGCGAAAAGAAAGTCTATAGGATACACTGAGCGTTGCCAATGGCAGGATGCCGAAGCCAGCGAGGATGCGCTCACGGAGCATCTGGAGTCGACCTGGGTCGAGAAGGGCCCAAGGAGGTGCAGCCATTGCGCAGTAAACAGACCAAAAGCAGTATACCAGCCGCTAAGGCGAGGATCAACGGAAAGCCGCCAAAGACGCTGGAAAAAATGGAATTAATATTACTTTTAACGACATCACCCATTGAAACACGGAGGACATTTGGTACATTAATAATCTCGGTTGGTCCATGAATTTGGAAATTTACCGCATCCCATACGATGCCATCAGCGACTGGAAAAGCTGAAATGTTCACAAATGTGTGGTCACGCTTCATGATGTGAGATGAAGAATGTGGAGCCAAAGATCCAGCGACACAGTTCACTGCAGAGCGTTCTGGTAAATAGTGACCATTGATGAGTAGAAAAACACTGTGACAAAGCCAATGGACATGAACAGAAAAATCAGGAATAGTACCAACCAGATGTATGTCCAGGGGGAATCAAAAATTGTCTCTGAACCAGGATACAAAAATACTGAATTTGGACGGGACAAGTGAGGAGGTGGAATCCGAGTCAAAGGAATAACGTGTTGGGCTCAGTGGCGTTGTTGGTAGGTGAGCCACCGACTCGTTGGCGGGGTAGGTATACTCAGTCTCCTCGTTGCAGGGGGAATCCGGGTAGTCGAGTAGGCAATCAGGCAAATCTACCATCTCGATAGCAACATCAGTAACCGTTCGGGCCACAAACATTCGTCCGGGAAATGACAGGACAAGAGACCGCTGGTGTAACACTATTCAGGATCGGCCAGATGTTGTAGCTTGACATTTTCCACTGAGATGTATCTGTTCTCTTTGCGACCAGGAAGCGGCGGTAAGATGACTGTACGAGTTCCCTTCAAGCCAAGGACTAGAACTGGTGCACGATAAGAGGGGCCGAATTCTTTTTTGTTCTCCACCTTCTCTCAAACCAGATCTCCAATCTTCGGAAGCCAGCCGGCAACCGGAATCTGCAGTGCAGCGTCTGTGGCTGAAGGTAAATGTGCAAATGCAAGTTTGTCTCGGGCTTCTTGTAAGTCCTGTAACATAGTAGAATGGTTATCTACATCAAAGATAGCGGATTGCGCCGCCATGTCTAGACCATCAAGGTCGGGCACAAACATTCGTATGCCAAAGAGCATTTCGTATGGGGTCCGCCCACCCAGAGGTCTTCTAGGGAGATTATTAAGTGCACATTGTACGGTATACAAGTGGGCCAGCCAGTTCCTGCCAGTACCTAAGACTCTAGCTGTCAAGGATTGCTTTAAGTCACAGTTCATTCGTTCAACAATCGAGTTGCCCTCAGGCCGATATGGAGACGAAAATGTCACCCGCACCCCCAGTGAACCCATTGCGTCCTTGTAAGCCTTAGAGGCGAACGCCGGACCTTGGTCAGAATGGAAGGTGCCACAGGTGAAAATTCCCACAAAGACACGCAAATCCCTTATGACATTTCGAGCGTCAGCACTCCGTTGTGGCCAAACCCAGATGAAACGTGTGCACGAGTCCACTGCAACCAAGATGTACTTATATGCAGTGTCAGAAGAAAATGGACCACAGTGATCCAGGTAAACACACCCAAAAGGTCTGTTCGAAATGCAGAGCGGGGTCTGTGGTGGCCGGGTAACCGTGGAAGGCTTAATTTGCTGACAAACGTCACAAGAAAGCACATAAGTACGGGTCTGTTTATATAAACCACGCCACCAGTAACGCTGCTGCAAGATGGAAACAGTCGCAGACACTCCAGCATGAGCCGAAGCCATGCCTTCGTGTGCTGCCGTTATCAAGGAAAGTCTGCGGTCCGCGTTGGGAATCAGCCGATCACCAACGTCTGGAATTTTTACGTAACGAGCCTGTTCGGGACCTAACTGATAAGAGTATTTGGAAGGGAAACCCCTAGGGTAATTAGCACCTTCCTTTGTCGCAGCAATAGCTGCCAAAATATCATTATCTATTTTAGACATGGATCTTGTAACTGCTGCAACTGAGCACGTGACTACTGCTGATTTGGCAGCTTCGTCCGCCAAACCGTTACCGACAGCGTGTGCGCCCACACGCTGGTGGCCAAGAGTGTGAATCACCTGTGTGAGAGGCAGACATTGTTTCAAATCTGCCACTCGAACCCAAAGCATTTTATGCTTAATTGTGCTACCTTTGGCGTCTCTGTAGTCATTTTGCGACCAAAAGAACAGATTGTCATTGTAAGACTGAACACAGTAGTAAGAATCGCACACAATTAGAGTGGTCACATCCGGATTAGCGAACTCAAGTGCGAGCACCAATGCGCGCAGCTCGGCCAATTGTGCAGTACTGTCTCCTAGTGCCTGAGTGTGCACTACAGTTGATTTGAACTTACCGTTCACCATGGTACCCGCAACAATAGCACATGCTGCTGAATAAGCATGCTTGGAACCCGTGGCCGGTAGTGCCGAACCATCGGTATAGATAATACATTCATAGTCCTCAAGCGGTAGCAGGGGCAGAGGAGGAGGATGAACGAATTCATACTGTAAAAACTCCTGAGTCTGAAGAGAAGAATCAAAGATAAAAGTGACATCCGGAGACGTCAAAGATGTTGCCCATTGTATCCAACGGGGGTGCAAAGCTTTAGAGTTCGGAACACTTGCTTTTGTCACTGCCTCTAGGTCAGGATATGGTGTTACCACCAGAATGCGTTTTCCCTGTGCCAGTGCGCGTTCCTTTAGAATCACCATTTGCACTGCAGTCAAAACTTTCTCCACAGATAAAAAGCGCATTTCTGAGGAAGCGTAAAGATGTGACTTGTATGCGATCGGTACTGTGTCACCTTCGTTAAAGGTCAAGTATGTGAAACCCACTGCCCCTGGAATGATTCTAATCACCAGGTTTGTGTGGTTGTCACGAGACAACAAGAATTTAGATTCAAGTATGTCTGTCTGCAAAGACTGCAGAATGGAGGAATGCTCCGGAAGCCAGCATGACTTTGAAAAGTTAGGTTGTATCAGGGCATACAGTGGCTTGATACTCTGGGCATATTCGGGAATGTAAGTACGCCCGAAGTTTAGAAAACTCCAGTAAAGACTGGAAGTTTCTTCAGAGTGGTAGGAGGGCACAAAAGTGCACATTTCTCCAGGAAATGGGGGCTAAGCCCTTACCTTCATTGTTGAGCTCATAGCCCAAAACAAAACGGTAAATTCTGCAATGTGAGATTTGGCAAAGTTAAACTTAGTAACCTAAAACCGCAAATTCTAGAATAATGCGGTCCACTCGGGAAAGATGCAGGTATAATTCGTCGTCTGTCAAATAGATATCATCGACGTACGAACATGCATCTGGGTCTATGCCGTCTAACAAAGAGACAACACAGGCAGCGAATACGCCTGGACTGTTCTTGTAGCCCATAGGTAAACGCCGGAATTTGAATAATTTACCACCGGAGGTAAAAGCGCTCCATTGGCTACTCTCCGGGGCCAAGTTGTGCGTGTAGAATCCATTGGATAGGTCAAGTGTAGTTTTATATTTTTTACGAACAAGAATGTCTACAAGCGCAGAACTGTGTGTGTTTTGCACCGCAAAGGTCCGACAATGAGAGTTCAAATGTCGGTAATCCAACACTAAGCGGTACGATCCATCGGATTTAGAAACCGCGAAAAGGGGATTATTCATTGGTGACACGCAGGTTTCAATCACTCCTTGATATTCTAACTGTGTCAGAATTTCGGAAACGGGACCTTTAGCTTCCCGTTTGATGGGATATTGGGGTTGTGGCTGTGGCAGCGACCGCAAAGGAATATCATGGGGGGGAGAGTCTTCATCCCAGCCCACGTGGTTGCGGTATAACGCTGGAGTCAGGGACACAGCCCACTCAGCTGCGAGAGCCTCCGCTTTGTCCTTTGGGACATGATGAGAAAAGCTCGGAAGGATTACCTCCTCCCCTCTACGCGCAGCAAGTACGAATGGGGGCAGCCAATCCGCCTCCGCTAACAGAATGTCGCACGAAGAGGTCAGATTCTCCCAAAAAATCCCTTTAATAACACGCTCAGTGTCACCTTCAATTTGAATGACAATATTATATAGTATGTCAGGGGGTGCCACTCTGGTGTCTGCTGTCTCGACAGTAATGAATGTTCTCAGTTGCTGTCGCTCCACATGAGGACGTAGCGCCTCCCGCACTATGGTAACTTCTGCGTCGCTGTCTAGGAGCCGTCACTGCCCACGTCCAATTCAGGAGGCTCGTTCTCACCGTCTGTGGCATATCTCGCTGTTACAGCGGCAACTTTCTTCTTCTGAAACTGTGGGCGAGAACGTTGAAATTCTTCTGGTTTCCTCGGACTTGTTGTCGAGGTTGGTCTCGTCCCTGTGGAGCCTCTCGATCCCTTCCTCTATCCTGGCGATCTCCTCCACCAGCCTGTGAAGTTGTTGGTGCCTGTGAAGAATGAGGAGAACGCGAATCAGGGACTTGAAATCTCTCTGGAGATTTAATTCTCGCCCTATCGTGCAAATCATAAGTGCGTTCAGAAGAGACGGAAACCCGGGATGCGCCTCGCGACCCCGGCTTCTTCTGTTGCTTACCCTGTTTTTTCAACCTCCAGCTCTTTTTAGTAAAGAACGGTTTCTCATCCTTCTCAGATTGAGTTTTTGGTTGTTGTTGCGATTGTGTTTGCGGTTTAGCAAAAGGCTATTGCGGCCAATTGTTTTGTAAGCCTGTGCAATAATTTTCGGTAATTCGCGCGGCTTGTCTAGATCTGGGATCAAAGCCAAAGCATTAGCTACTTGAAAGTTAACTGCATCGCCCTTGACATTTGCAAGGATCAAATCAGCTATTACGTCGAACACTCCCACCAGTCTCATCCCTAATTCCACAGCCGCTTCAGGGCCATGCTCATCCTGCACACATTTAATTACAGAGGGGAGAACCGTCATGGAAGGAGTGCCGAAACACTTCGCATATACTGCTGCGAATAGCTTACCCCAGTTGTTGCATTCTGCCAACTCGGGGATCAAGTCTTTTGGCAAACTAATCGTCAAAATCCTGTGTTTTTCCACGGGAGAGGTATTTGGAAAAACTGCCTCCAGCTGGTCAAATTTTTCTGCAGGCCAATAAGGAAAATCATCCTTATTTTGTGGGCGCTTGCCCATCACCGAATTAACCATGACAGGACTTATGGTTACAACGCCTGCTCCAGCTGGATGGGCTGCAACTCCAGGCGGGGCTCCCTGGAGATTGCCTGTAACAAACTGTACTAAAGCTCTATGCACACGTATCAAAGACGAATGCCAATTACGCAGTTCACCGACTGCAAGCGTCATGTAACGCGGATGTGGGGTGTACCCGGCCAAAACAGGCCAAGTGGCCCCTTCAATCGATAAGGGGCCTAAACGAACCGAGGTAACCAGTTGGGGGAGGGCGCCATCAAACCAAACACGGTGTTGCCAAGCCGTGAGCGGTACTTCAAGATTCCTATACGGTCTATAGTGATTAGGAACAGCGGTGGCTGTATATTCATGGAACAAATTATCATTCCCATCCACCGCCGGTAAGGTGACCCAAGAGTAAAACACCTCAAAGTGGTAAGCAGGATCCGCTTGTACCACAAAGATCAGATCGACACCCGCGTCAGGCACTCCATACACTGTCAAGTGAGCCCGGAGCGCTGCGCGGCTATGTGCCGCAATTTGGACAGCCATTTCAGGCTAACAATATTCGACAACCTAATATGAGGCAGCACAATATAGGGTTTTATTTAAAAACCTTTTAACAACTTCAAGCTTGAAAGAACCTATAAAAACGTCAATATAGGAGGTATCACCCTCGCACACGCTTCCGGAAGCGTCTGCGAAGAGGGTTGTGGACAAGCACAAGTACTACTCAAGCGTCTCGCAGATAAGCAGCCCACTTGTTGGTTGCGCCATGTTGTAGGGATTCTGCACATACACAGAGCTATGCACAGGATAATAGGACCTCGGAATATAGTGGTGAGCCAACCATAAACCTTAGCACCTAAAACCCCAACCCGACTAGCTTTAGCGTCTCATTAGAGACAATGTCACCAATGATTAGACAACCCAGAACACGGTATCTCTCTCTCTCTCAGGACTCGCAGGAGCAAGAACACCCTTTCATAACTCACTCATACCTGTCCACAACGTGCGTAAAAAGAGACACTGTATAGTTTAAAATGTTTATTTCAACTATCGTGCTCTAAGATACAGTACACGTGCCAGTACTATCAGCATAATGCATAAGGATAATATAATCAGCATAGTTACAATTCCATAGAATACAAACGGGAAAGCATTTCATAAAGCAGTGGATATAGGGCTAAATGACCATACCACCCTCCCCGTGCTAGTAGCTAGTTTATTATAAAAACAGAAGACCTCTGGGCATTGTCAAGCGAACCCCATACCTCAATATCTAGATACAAGGTTTACATCATCAGACAAGCACAGCTCTTCTCTCTGGAAAGGTTTTTCTCCAAGTGCCTCCAACAGTGAAATCACAATATTAAAAGCACACGAATTTCTCCAGGGCAGCTGTACTTAGTGTTATGTCTAAGTGCGAGGGACTGACCAGATCAGCAAGAACAAGGGACGTTGTTTTTCGACCTTGTACATGTTGTGCAGACGTAGCCCAAAGGGAACAGGAGAAAAGGTGAAAGCCAGAAATGCAGACAGTTCTAAAATAGCCGGGCAGAAGCAGAGGCTGGAAAAACAACGGCACAAAGTAACGTGCGCAAAAAAGCATCATGGCAGCCAGGCCTAAGCCAACGTAGCAAGGCAGACCAGGAGGCCACAAACCACACGACAAGATAGATAGATAGATAGATAGATAGATAGATAGATAGATAGATAGATAGATAGATAATTTGGTATTCAATAATATATACAGACATATATTACACAGTGGCAGTCACTACTGTGTAGAAATTGTTCAGCCACACTTTCAGATCCGCACAAAATCTGTCAATAAAAAAAGTTTCATCAGCTAAAGTTCTACATGCCAAATTTCATTCAGATCCGAGCAAGAAGAAAAAATAAGAGCAGGGAATCTCATTTTTCCTCCCACAGGAACTTTTGCTCGTGCCTGCAGCAAAAAACTCACTGAAAGGATTTACACCAAGTTTGGCCCGAAAATTGAATTTTACTCCAAAAGAGTACTTCAGTTAGTTTGGTGCAATTATGTTTAGTAGTTTTTGATGGGAAACAACCTTTACCACACATGCTTTACCACCCAATACCTTTACCAAACATATATTACCACGCATATGCCTTTACCACGCACACCTTTACCACATAAATACCTTTACCACGCAACTTTACAATGAAAATGTTAGTATTTGGCAGGTAAATTCATATATATATATATATATATATATATATATATTCACTGAAAAACCACAGGTTTCAGAGTCATTATAGTTAGGCTGACATTTCACTCGTACAAAACCAGAGAGAAGTTCAGCCATTATAGTTAGCTGAGCTAACTATAACTTGCGCCCCTGCAATGCACTGCTGATGATGTCACATATTACATCACTCATGACATGGTCAGTGACATCATTGATGACATCTCAAATGACACCACTAATGACATCACTGATGACATCATCCACTTAATATCTGATGCACCTCCTCACAGCCTAATATAACCTTTAATACACCCACTCTAAAAAACAGACTACCATTCTCAAAACCATAGACACAATGCCAGTTAGTACATACCCACTCATTGATTTATAGGTCTACACACACATCCACTCACCCATACAGTCAGTCATACACGCAGTCACTAATCAATACAGCCACTGATATATACACTCGTACATCCATATAGACACTCACACACTGCCACAAACCGCCACTCACCCATAGAGTTACTCACACACCTAGTCAGTCACCCAAAGAATCAATCACACTGCAATTTACTCAGTATACAGTTACACACACACCACCTCACTTATTCATACCGATAGTAACACATACTTACGCTCTTCTACAATCACTGACACAAACACACACTCATCCATACAGTCACTCTCACAATCCTCATTCTCACATATATACTCCAACACTCACAGATACTGCCTTTCATATTTGTAGTTACTTACACATATACCACTGAGACACCCATTCACTCACCAACACAGCCATACGCACACTCGCTCACCCATACAGCCCCTTGTACACGCACTCATGAATGCATACACCTAGTGAATCACCCACTTACACATCCATGCAGGGAGTCACACACCCCCACCCACCCAAACAGACACTCAGGCACCAATACAGGTGCTCAGGCAACCAATCATTAACCCATAAAGACACTCATGTAGCTATTCACCAACCCATGCAGCCACTTACACACCAATTGACAGACTGATACAGACATTCACACAGATTAGTCGTTCACCATTGCATTCACTAAGACACATTCAATCACTCACTTATACAGTCAGTCACGCACCCACTAAATCATCCATTCAGAGACTCATACACCCACTCATTCTTCAATACACCTCGGCATATATATAAAACATATTTAAACTTTATAGAAACACACAGTCTCTGGATGATGTCATCAGTGATGTCATCAGTGATGTCATTTGAGATGTCATCATTGATGTCACTGACCATGTCATAAGTGATGTAATATGAGACGTCATCAGCAGTGCATTGCGGGGGCACGAGTTATAGTTAGATCAGCTAACTATAACAGTCGAATTTCTCTGGTTTTGTACGAGTGAAATTTCAGCCTAACTATAACGTCTCTGAAACCTGTGGTTTTTTCAGTGTGTATATATATATATATATTCACTGAAAAAACCATAGGTTTTAGGGACAGTTATAGTTAGTTGGACATTTCACTCGTACAAAACCATAGAAATTCCCCCGTTATAGTTAGTTCAGCTAACTATAACTGGCGCCCATAATGCACTGCTGATGACGTCACATATTACATCACTCATGACATGGTCAGTGACATCACTGATGACATCATTGATGACATCTCAAATGACATCACTGATGACATCACTGATGACATCATCCAGTGACTGTGTGTTTCTGTAAAGTTTAAATATGTTTAATATATATAGGGAAAGGCGTATTGAAGAATGAGTGGGTGTATAAGTGTCTGAATGGATGATTTAGTACGTGAGTGACTGACTCTACAAGTGAGTGATTAAACGTATCTTACTGAATGCATGGGTTAGTGACTAAACTGTGTGAATGTCTGTCGTCTGTCTGTTGGTGTGTAAGTGGATGCATGGATTTGCGAATAGCTACATGAGTGTCTATATGGGTTATTGATTGGTTCTCTGAGTATCTGTATGGCTGCCTGAGTGTTTGTGTGGGTGGGGTGTGTGTGACTCTGTACATAGATGTGTGAGTGGGTGATTCACTGGGTGCATGATTTCAAGAGTGCATCTGTGATGGACTGCTTGGGTGGGTGAGTGTGTGTATGGGTGTGTTAGTGAGTGAATGTATATCTCAGTGGTACATGTGCGAGTAACTACATATGTAAAAGGCAGTATATATGTGTGTTAGAGTATTTAAATGGCTATAAGTGAGAGTGTGTGATAGTGAGAGTGGCTGTATGGATGCGTGTGTGCTTGTATCAGTTATTGTATAAGAGCGTAAGAATGTGCTAGTATTTGTATGAGTAAGTAAGCTGGTGTGTGTATAACTGTATAGGTGAGTAAATGGGTGTGTGATTAATTTTTTGCATGACTGACTAGGTGTGTGAGTACCTCTATGGATGAGTGGCGGTGTGTGAGTGTTTATATAGGTGTATGAGTGCATATGATAGTCCTGTACTGAGTGACTGTAAGTATGAGTGACTGTACGGGTGAGTGAGTGGATGTGTGTGTAGACCTAAGAATCAGTGAGTGGGTATGTAGTTTTTGGTGTTGGAGTCGTCTATGGTTTTGAGAATGGCAGTCTGTAATTTAGAGTGGGTGTATCAAAAGTTATATTAGGGTGTGAGAAGATGCATGAAATTATCACATGGATGATGTCATCAGTGATGTCATTTGAGATGTCATCAGTGATGTCACTGACCATGTCATGAGTGATGTAATATGTGACGTCATCAGCAGTGCATTGCGGGGCGCGAGTTATAGTTAGCTGAACTAACTATAACGGGGAATTTCTATGGTTTTGTACGAGTGAAATGTCCAACTAACTATAACTGTCCCTAAAACCTATGGTTTTTTCAGTGAATTTCAAAGGTTTTTTAAATGCTAATTTCTAACTATAACGTGTCTGAAACCTATGGTTTTTTCAGTGAATTTCAAAGGTTTTTTAAATGCTAATTTCTTACTATAACGTGCCTGAAACCTATGATTTTTTTAAGTGAATTTCAAAGGTTTTTTAAATGCTAGTTTCTAACTATGCCTACAGAGGTAGGACATGTGAAGAAAGAAGAAAAAACGCATAGAAAGAAGCAAAAGATGTGCAGAAAGAACCAACAGAGGAGCAGAAAGAGGCCTTGTTGCAAAATCATCCTGTGCCCACAACTTTTTCAGACGGGTACTGGTGGTAACTGACTCTGACTAACCAGAGCCAGTGCTATGCTAAAAGACACTTAGAATACAGTGAAAACACCTACATACACTAGGGAACACTATGCGTTGGGGTACCCCTGTGATTAGCATGACCTCCTCTGCAAGTCCCTAGTACATAATAGGGCAGGGGGATTAAAACTACCTCTTAAAACGCGCTACAGGGCGCGTTTGCACAGTGGTGAAGGGAGGGGGGCCTGAGGTGACATGTGTGCAAACGCGCCCCGTGGCGCGTTTTAAGTTGTCGGGATTAAGTCCCCTTGAATCCTGAGGGTCCCTGGGGCCCAACTAGCCCCCAGGTACCTACAGTTAGGACCACAGAGCTGAGTTGCAGAGAGGCGTTCCGAGGCCACGCACCTTTTTTCACCTCTCTGCAACACAACTCTGTTGTGCTTACTGAAGGTACCTGGTGGGCTAGTTGGCCCCAGGGTCCCTCAGGATTCAAAGGGAATTAATTCCCCAACTTAAAATGCACCACAGGGCGTGTTTGCGCACATGTCACCTGAGGCCCCGCCCCCTCCCTTCACCACTGTGCAAACGCGCCCCGTGGAGCGTTTTAAGTTGGGGGATGTAGGTCACCGTGAATCCTGAGGGTCCCTGGGGCCCAACTAGCCCACCAGCTACTCTCCAGTAAGCACGCAGTCCTGCGTTGCAACGCCTGTAACAAATTGTGCAGTTGTGCTTTAGGTAGCTGAAGAGTGTCGTGCTGGGGGTAGTGTTTAAGGTTTTAGGGTAGTGACAGTGGTGTTTGTGTCAGTGTAGGATGAGTCATGCTGGGGCAGATTTAGGGTTTAAGGTAGATGCAGTCGGTGTTTGTGCGTAGTGTACTCGACTGGAATACGTGCTGGGGCTAGTGTTTTAGGGCTACTGTAGGGTAGATGCAGTGGTGCCTTTGCTGCGCTACAGCTGTAGGCGACCAGAAGAATTGTGCTCAGGGGCCTAGTGTTCTAGGGTTGTCAGCGCGTAGTGCAGTGGTCGTTTGGGTAGCTGTCCATCATGTGGGGAAAGGGCGGGAGTGACGTTGCGTAGCGCGAGTGTATGTGGGGTGGGGCTACTAGCCTGGTTCTCATGCCTCTTGTTTATAAAGGGTCAGAGCAGTGATCTCAGCGGCAGTGTAGGGAGGTACTGCTGGGGGTCAGAGTTTTAGGGCTGTAGGGTAGTGCACTCGAGTGAATGCATAGGATGCAGAAGTACCTGCATCAGGGGTTACAGCTAGTTTTCAGGGTGTTAATGGGTAGTAGGCACGTCGTGCTTGGGTAGTGCTCAGGGGTTCGTACTGCAGTGGGCTCGAGTAGTGTTAGGATGTAAGGGTCTCATCAGGGTAGTGCAGCTGGTGTTTCAGGGTAGAAATGTAGGAGGTACGTCGCTGTAGGACAGCTTCGCTCACGGGTTTAGGGCTGAGTAGCACGTTGCGTATTTGTAGCTCAACGTCGGGGTAGCTGTTTTAGGGTTTAGGGTAGTGCGAGTGGTCGTTTGCCGTAGATCGTGGAGGTCTGTGACATTTTAGGGTTTAGGGTAGTGCAGTGGTCGATTTGGCGTAGTGTAGGGAGTCGTGCGGGTGCCGTCCAGTGGTTTAGGGTTTAGGGTCACCGTGAATCCTAGTGGTCTTTGGGGCCCAACTAGCTGTAGGTGGTTCAGTGCACCGCGGGGCTAGTGTTGCAGGGTCTGTAACGGGTTAGTGCAGTGGTGTTTGGGTAGTGTAGGGGGTCGTGCTGGGGGTAGTGTTTTAGGGTTTAGGGTAGTGCAGTGGTGTTTGGGTAGTGTAGGGGGTCATGCTGGGGGTAGTATTTAGGGTTTAGGGTAGTGCAGTGGTGTTTGGGTAGTGTAGGGGGTCATGCTGGGGGAGTGTTTTAGGGTTTAGGGTAGTGCAGTGGTGTTTGGGTAGTGTAGGGGGTCGTGCTGGGGGTAGTGTTTTAGGGTTTAGGGTAGTGCAGTGGTGTTCGGGCAGTGTAGGGGGTCGTGCTGGGGGTGGTGATTTTAGGGTTCAGTGCAGTGGTGTTCGGGCAGTGTAGGGGTACGTGCTGGGGGTGGTGTTTTAGGGTTTAGGGCAGTGCAGTGGTGTTTGGGCAGTGTAGGGGGTCGTGCAGGGGGTAGTGTTTTAGGGTTTAGGGCAGTGCAGTGGTGTTCGGGCAGTGTAGGGGGTCGTGCAGGGGTGGTGTTTCAGGGTTTAGGGCAGTGCAGTGGTGTTCGGGCAGTGTAGGGGGTCGTGCTGGGGATGGTGTTTCAGGGTTTAGGGCAGTGCAGTGGTGTTCGGGCAGTGTAGGGGGTCGTGCAGGGGGTGGTGTTTCAGGGTTTAGGGTAGTGCAGTGGTGTTCGGGCAGTGTAGGGGGTCGTGCTGGGGCTGGTGTTTCAGGGTTTAGGGCAGTGCAGTGGTGTTCGGGCAGTGTAGGGGGTCGTGCTGGGGCTGGAGTGTTTCAGGGTTTAGGGCAGTGCAGTGGTGTTCGGGCAGTGTAGGGGGTCGTGCTGGGGGTGGTGTTTCAGGGTTTAGGGCAGTGCAGTGGTGTTCGGGCAGTGTAGGGGGTCGTGCTGGGGCTAGTGTTTCAGGGTTTAGGGCAGTGCAGTGGTGTTCGGGCAGTGTAGGGGGTCATGCTGGAGGTGGTGTTTCAGGGTTTAGGGCAGTGCAGTGGTGTTCGGGCAGTGTAGGGGGTCGTGCTGGGGGTGGTGTTTCAGGGTTTAGGGCAGTGCAGTGGTGTTCGGGCAGTGTAGCGGGTCGTGCTGGGGGTGGTGTTTCAGGGTTTAGGGCAGTGCAGTGGTGTTCGGGCAGTGTAGGGGGTCGCGCAGGGGGTGGTGTTTCAGGGTTTAGGGTAGTGCAGTGGTGTTCGGGCAGTGTAGGGGGTTGTGCTGGGGTGGTGTTTCAGGGTTTGCGCCAGTGCAGTGGTGTCCGAGCAGTGTAGGGTGTCGTGCTGAGGGGTGGTGTTTCAGGGTTTAGGGCAGTGCAGTGGTGTTCGGGCAGTGTAGGGGGTCGGTGCAGGGGGTGGTGTTTCAGGGTTTAGGGCAGTGCAGTGGTGTTCGGGCAGTGTAGGGGGTCGTGCTGGGGCTGGTGTTTCAGGGTTTAGGGCAGTGCAGTGGTGTTCGGGCAGTGTAGGTGGTCTTGCTGGGGGTGGTGTTTCAGGGTTTAGGGCAGTGCAGTGGTGTTCGGGCAGTGTAGGGTGTCGTGCTGAGGGGTGGTGTTTCAGGGTTTAGGGCAGTGCAGTGGTGTTCGGGCAGTGTAGGGGGTCGGTGCAGGGGTGGTGTTTCAGGGTTTAGGGCAGTGCAGTGGTGTTTGGGCAGTGTAGGGGGTTGTGCTGGGGGTGGTGTTTCAGGGTTTAGGGCAGTGCAGTGGTGTTCGAGCCAGTGTAGGTGGTCTTGCTGGAGGTGGTGTTTCAGGGTTTAGGCAGTGCAGTGGTGTTCGGGCAGTGTAGGGTGTCGTGCTGGGGGTGGTGTTTCAGGGTTTAGGGCAGTGCAGTGGTGTTCGGGCAGTGTAGGGGTGTCGTGCAGGGGTGGTGTTTCAGGGTTTAGGGCAGTGCAGTGGTGTTCGGGCAGTGTAGGGTGTCGTGCTGAGGGGTGGTGTTTCAGGGTTTAGGGCAGTGCAGTGGTGTTCGGGCAGTGTAGGGGGTCATGCTGGGGGTGGTGTTTCAGGGTTTAGGGCAGTGCAGTGGTGTTCGGGCAGTGTAGCGTGTCGTGCTGGGGGTGGTGTTTCAGGGTTTAGGGCAGTGCAGTGGTGTTCGGGCAGTGTAGGGGGTCGTGCTGGGGCTGGTGTTTCAGGGTTTAGGGCAGTGCAGTGGTGTTCGGGCAGTGTAGCGTGGTCGTGCTGGGGGCTGGTGTTTCAGGGTTTAGGGCAGTGCAGTGGTGTTCGGGCAGTGTAGGGGGTCATGCTGGGGCTGGTGTTTCAGGGTTTAGGGCAGTGCAGTGGTGTTCGGGCAGTGTAGGGGGTCTTGCTGGGGCTGGTGTTTCAGGGTTTAGGGCAGTGCAGTGGTGTTCGGGCAGTGTAGGGGGTCTTGCTGGGGCTGGTGTTTCAGGGTTTAGGGCAGTGCAGTGGTGTTCGGGCAGTGTAGGCGGTCGTGCTGGGGCTGGTGTTTCAGGGTTTAGGGCAGTGCAGTGGTGTTCGGGCAGTGTAGGGGGTCGTGCTGGGGCTGGTGTTTCAGGGTTTAGGGCAGAGCAGTGGTGTTCGGGCAGTGTAGGGGGTTGTGCTGGAGGCTGGTGTTTCAGGGTGTAGGGCAGTGCAGTGGTGTTCGGGCAGTGTAGGGGGTCGTGCTGGGGCTGGTGTTTCAGGGTTTAGGGCAGAGCAGTGGTGTTCGGGCAGTGTAGGGGGTCGTGCTGGGGTGGTGTTTCAGGGTTTAGGGCAGTGCAGTGGTGTTCGGGCAGTGTAGGGGGTCGTGCTGGGGGTGGTGTTTCAGGGTTTAGGGCAGTGCAGTGGTGTTCGGGCAGTGTAGGGTGTCGTGCTGAGGGGTGGTGTTTCAGGGTTTAGGGCAGTGCAGTGGTGTTCGGGCAGTGTAGGGGGTCGTGCTGGGGGTGGTGTTTCAGGGTTTAGGGCAGTGCAGTGGTGTTCGGGCAGTGTAGGGTGGTCGTGCTGGGGGTGGTGTTTCAGGGTTTAGTGCAGTGGTGTTCGGGCAGTGTAGGGGGTCGTGCTGGGGGTGGTGTTTCAGGGTTTAGGGCAGTGCAGTGGTGTTCGGGCAGTGTAGCGGGTCGTGCAGGGGGTGGTGTTTCAGGGTTTAGGGCAGTGCAGTGGTGTTCGGGCAGTGTAGGGGGTCGTGCTGGGGGTGGTGTTTCAGGGTTTAGGGCAGTGCAGTGGTGTTCGGGCAGTGTAGGGGGTCGTGCTGGGGGTGGTGTTTCAGGGTTTAGGGCAGTGCAGTGGTGTTCGGGCAGTGTAGGGGGTCGTGCTGGGGCTGGTGTTTCAGGGTTTAGGGCAGTGCAGTGGTGTTTGGGCAGTGTAGGGGGTCGTGCTGGGGCTGGTGTTTCAGGGTTTAGGGCAGTGCAGTGGTGTTCGGGCAGTGTAGGGGGTCTTGCTGGGGCTGGTGTTTCAGGGTTTAGGGCAGTGCAGTGGTGTTTGGGCAGTGTAGGCGGTCGTGCTGGGGCTGGTGTTTCAGGGTTTAGGGCAGTGCAGTGGTGTTCGGGCAGTGTAGGGGGTCGTGCTGGGGCTGGTGTTTCAGGGTTTAGGGCAGTGCAGTGGTGTTCGGGCAGTGTAGGGGTCGTGCTGGGGCTGGTGTTTCAGGGTTTAGGGCAGTGCAGTGGTGTTCGGGCAGTGTAGGGGGTCGTGCTGGGGCTGGTGTTTCAGGGTTTTGGGCAGTGCAGTGGTGTTCGGGCAGTGTAGGCGGTCGTGCTGGGGTGGTGTTTCAGGGTTTAGGGCAGTGCAGTGGTGTTCGGGCAGTGTAGGGGGTCGTGCTGGGGCTGGTGTTTCAGGGTTTAGGACAGAGCAGTGGTGTTCGGGCAGTGTAGGGGGTCGTGCTGCGGGTGGTGTTTCAGGGTTTAGGGCAGTGCAGTGGTGTTCGGGCAGTGTAGGGTGTCGTGCTGGGGGTGGTGTTTCAGGGTTTAGGGCAGTGCAGTAGTGTTCGGGCAGTGTAGGGGGTCTTGCTGGGGGTGAGTGTTTCAGGGTTTAGGGCAGTGCAGTGGTGTTCGGGCAGTGTAGGGTGTCGTGCTGGGGGTGGTGTTTCAGGGTTTAGGGCAGTGCAGTGGTGTTCGGGCAGTGTAGGGGGTCGTGCAGGGGGTGGTGTTTCAGGGTTTAGGGCAGTGCAGTGGTGTTCGGGCAGTGTAGGGTGTCGTGCAGGGGGTGGTGTTTCAGGGTTTAGGGCAGTGCAGTGGTGTTCGGGCAGTGTAGGGGGTCGTGCTGGCGTGGTGTTTCAGGGTTTAGGGCAGTGCAGTGGTGTTCGGGCAGTGTAGGGGGTCGTGCTGGGGCTGGTGTTTCAGGGTTTAGGGCAGTGCAGTGGTGTTCGGGCAGTGTAGGGGGTCTTGCTGGGGGTGGTGTTTCAGGGTTTAGGGCAGTGCAGTGGTGTTCGGGCAGTGTAGGGGGTCGTGCTGGGGCTGGTGTTTCAGGGTTTAGGGCAGTGCAGTGGTGTTCGGGCAGTGTAGGGGGTCGTGCTGGGGGTGGTGTTTCAGGGTTTAGGGCAGTGCCAGTGGTGTTCGGGCAGTGTAGGGGGTCATGCTGGGGCTGGTGTTTCAGGGTTTAGGGCAGTGCAGTGGTGTTCGGGCAGTGTAGGGGGTCGTGCTGGGTGCTGGTGTTTCAGGGTTTAGGGCAGTGCAGTGGTGTTCGGGCAGTGTCGGGGGTCGTGCTGAGGGTGGTGTTTCAGGGTTTAGGGCAGTGCAGTGGTGTTCGGGCAGTGTAGGGGGTCGTGCTGGGGCTGGTGTTTCAGGGTTTAGGGCAGTGCAGTGGTGTTCGGGCAGTGTAGGGGTCTTGCTGGGGGTGGTGTTTCAGGGTTTAGGGCAGTGCAGTGGTGTTCGGGCAGTGTAGGGGGTCGTGCTGGGGGTGGTGTTTCAGGGTTTAGGGCAGTGCAGTGGTGTTCGGGCAGTGTAGGGGGTCGTGCAGGGGGTGGTGTTTCAGGGTTTAGGGCAGTGCAGTGGTGTTCGGGCAGTGTAGGGGGTCGTGAAGGGGGTGGTGTTTCAGGGTTTAGGGCAGTGCAGTGGTGTTCGGGCAGTGTAGGGGGTCGTGCTAGGGGCTGGTGTTTCAGGGTTTAGGGCAGTGCAGTGGTGTTCGGGCAGTGTAGGGGGTCGTGCTGGGGGTAGTGTTTTAGGGTTTAGGGTAGTGCAGTGGTGTTTGTGTAGTGTAGGGGTCATGTTTTAGGGTAGTGCAGTGGTGTTTGGGTAGTGTAGGGGGTCGTGCTGGGGGTAGTGTTTTAGGATTTAGGATAGTGCAGTGGTGTTTGGGTAGTGTAGGGGTCGTGCTGGGGTAGTGTTTTAGGGTTTATGGTAGTGCAGTGGTGCTTTGTGTAGTGTAGGGGGTCGTGCTGGGGGTAGTGTTTTAGGATTTAGGGTAGTGCAGTGGTGTTTGTGTAGTGTAGGGGGTCGTGCTGGGGGTAGTGTTTTAGGGTTTAGGGTAGTGCAGTGGTAGTTGTGCTAGGGGTAGTGTTTCAGGATTTAGGGTAGTGCAGTGGTGTTTGGGTAGTGTAGGGGGTCGTGCTGGGGGTAGTGTTTTAGGGTTTAGGGTAGTGCAGTGGTGTTTGTGTAGTGTAGGGGGTCATGCTGGGGGTAGTGTTTTAGGGTTTAGGATAGTGCAGTGGTGCTTGTGTAGTGTAGGGGGTCATGCTGGGGGTAGTGTTTTAGGGTTTAGGGTAGTGCAGTGGTGTTTTTGTAGTGTAGGGGGGTCATGTTTTAAGATGCAACGCTCCAATACCTGACCAGTCTGCACTACATAAAACTACAAAAAAACTAAAAATAAAAAGTGTTTTGCACACTTTTGTCATTGGGCTATATGTGGGCTACATCTGGGTAATATTTGTGCTACATTTGGGCTCTTTTTTCACTGGTGGCCATCTTGGAAGACTTCTTTGTTATGAAGTTTCCTAATTTCCTCATTTACTGCAGTCTCCTCAGTAGGAAATGCTTTCAGTTTTTTACTTTGATTCCATCAAGAAGGCATTCAGATGTGTCTCACATTTGCCATAAATTCAGAATGTTAGCACTCTAGTTGCTCATTAGATCACTGTAGTAAAGCTGCTGCTCACCAGAGAGTTAACTGGAAGTCTGCTGCTGGTATTGAAAGTGATTGTTTCAGTCTGCATGTCAGAATTTTCTAATGAAATAGAAGAGGATTTGAGATCTCACTTAAAACATGCCCTAATTTTTCTTTCTGCAGCACTAACCATAATTTCTATTTCAAAAAGAACCCCCTCATTTTGTTCCTTTTTAAATTAAATGTTTTAAGTGTTACCGGTTTATTCCAATCAAGATGGCTTCAGGTGTGCCATACTTTTGTCATAAGTAAGGCTGTTAGCGCTCTAGTTGTTCTTTAGAACACTCTGGGAAGCTGCAGTAGAACACAAAGGCATCAACTGGCAGGCTGCTCCTGTTGAAATATAACAGGAAGATATTTGAGATCACACTTGAAACATGTCCTAATTTTTCTTTCTACAGCACTAACCATAATTTCTATGACAAAATGAACCCCATCATTTTGTTCCTCTTTAAATTAAATGTTTTAAGTGTTACCAGTTTATTCCAATCAAGATGGCTTCAGGTGTGCCATACTTTTGTCATAAGTAAGGCTGTTAGCAGCTCTAGTTGTTCTTTAGAACACTCTGGGAAGCTGCAGTAGAACACAAAGGCATCAACTGGCAGGCTGCTCCTGTTGAAATATAACAGGAAGATATTTGAGATCACACTTGAAACATGTCCTAATTTTTCTTTCTACAGCACTAACCATAATTTCTATGACAAAATGAACCCCATCATTTTGTTCCTTTTTAAATTAAATGTTTTAAGTGTTACCAGTTTATTCCAATCAAGATGGCTTCAGGTGTGCCATACTTTTGTCATAAGTAAGGCTGTTAGCACTCTAGTTGTTCTTTAGAACACTCTGGGAAGCTGCAGTAGAACACAAAGGAATCAACTGACAGTCTCTGCCCTTGTTGGATGTACATGTTTTACTGAGAATGTCAGACTTCATTCTCACATGACTGAGAAAGATAATGTGAATTTACAGAAAATATGCTCTCATTTTAGCTTCTGGAGCACCTTCCAAAACTCTATGGGACAAGCATGTGAAAATAGTTTTGTCTCAAACATGATTCATGATATCCCAGCAGAAGGTTTTTCACAGGGTAAAATCACCTTAGAACACACCACAATTCCTGAAATTAGTATGGTACCATCAACAAATGAATTCTAATGTAACTAAAGTCTGTTATCACCCTTTATAGTTCTCCTTTTGGTAACCCTCAAAATCTTTGATTCACTACAATGCATTTCAATGGGGTACTATCATGTATATTGGTCTCAAGATGGCTGCCAGCAATTCCAGGATGAAGTGCTGACAGCCAATCAGATCTCACAATGACATGTGTGGTTAGGCTCCGCCCAGATATATATGTGATTTTACTTTTGATTTTCTCAGGAACTACTGAACGGATTTACACCATTTAAGCAAAAGGCACGACACTGAACCAAGGGCTACCTCTTTGCCAAATTTGGTGTAATTCCGTTCAGCAGTTCGGGCTGTAGCTGCGACTAAAGGTTCCTATGGAAAAATGAATGGGGAAAACACGTTTTGGGACCCCCCTTTTTTCTCAGCCCCCGCTTGACGAATCACCCCGAGACTTTCAGGATAGGAGCGGACCGGAGCACCTCAACAAGTTGGAAACTTTCGCGAAGATTCGTCAACCGGCGCCAACGTTATTTCAAATAGAATGTTGCGGATTTCCTTTGGAAAATAGGTCCTAACTATAACTATCTACTGCCGACCGCCAGTAGATAATGTACATATATATATATATATATATTCACTGAAAAAACCATAGGTTTTAGGGACAGTTATAGTTAGTTGGACATTTCACTCGTACAAAACCATAGAAATTCCCCCGTTTTAGTTAGTTCAGCTAACTATAACTCGCGCCCCCGCAATGCACTGCTGATGATGTCACATATTACATCACTCATGACATGGTCAGTGACATCACTGATGACATCACTGATGACATCTCAAATGACATCACTGATGACATCATCCAGTGACTGTGTGTTTCTGTAAAGTTTAAATATGTTTAATACATATAGGGAAAGGCTGTATTGAAGAATGAGTGGGTGTATATGTGTCTGAATGGATCATTTAGTACGTGAGTGACTGACTGTACAAGTGAGTGATTAAACGTGTCTTACTGAATGCATGGGTTAGTGACTAAACTGTGTGAATGTCTGTATCCGTCTGTCTGTTGTTGTGTAAGCTGGCTGCATGGGTTGGCGAGTAGCTACATGAGTGTCTATATGGGTTATTGATTGGTTGCTCTGAGTATCTGTATGGGTGCCTGTGTAGTGTGTTGTGTGGGTGGGAGTGTGTGTGACTCTGTGCATAGATGTGTGAGTGGGTGATTCACTGGGTGCATGAGTTCAAGAGTGCATCTGTGATGGAGCTGCTATGGGTGGGTGAGTGTGTGTATGGGTGTGTTGGTGAGTGAATGGATGTCTCAGTGGTACATGTGCGAGTAACTACATATCTAAAAGGCAGTATATATGTGAGTTGGAGTATATAAATGACTATAAGTGAGAGTCTGTGATTGTGAGAGTGGCTGTATGGATGAGTGTGTACTTGTATCAGTGATTGTATAAGAGCGTAAGTATGCGTTAGTATCTGTTTGAGTAAGTGAGGTGGTGTGTGTATAACTGTATAGGTGAGTAAATGGAAGTGTGATTGATTCTTTGCATGACTGACTAGGTGTGTGAGTAACTCTATGGATGAGTGGCAGTGTGTGAGTGTCTGTATAGGTGTATGAGTGCATATGATAGTGTTGTACTGATGAGTGACTGCATGTATGAGTGACTGTATGGGTGAATGAGTGGATGTGTGTGTAGACCTAGGAATCAGTGAGTGCGTATGTAGTAACTGGTATTGGTGTGTCTATGGTTTTGAAAATGGCAGTCTGTATTTTAGGGTGGGTGTGTCAAAGGTTATATTAGGGTGTGAGGAGGTGCATCAGATTTTCACGTGGATGATGGCATCAGTGATGTCATTTGAGATGTCATCAGTGATGTCATCAGTGATGTCACTGACCATGTCATGAATGATGTAATATGTGACGTCATCAGCAGTGCATTGCAGGGGCGCGAGTTATAGTTAGCTGAACTAACTATAACGGTAGAATTTCTCAGGTTTTGTACGAGTGAAATGTCAAACTAACTATAACGTTCGCTGAAACCTATGGTTTTTTCAGTGAATTTCTAAGGTTTTTTAAATGCTAATTTCTAACTATAACGTGCCTGACACCTATGGTTTTTTCTGTGTATTCCAAAGGTTTTTCAAATGCTAATTTCTAACTATAACATAGCAGTCGCGTTTGCAGAGTGGTGGAGAAAGGTGAGCGTGGCCTCCAAACACCTTTTAGCAATCCCACTGTGTGGGATTTAGTGAAGGTAACAGGAGGGATAGTTAGCCCCCAACGTCAACCTTGGGGGCCAACTACCCCTTTTATTACCTCCAGTAAGTCCCACACAGCAGGATTGCTAACTTGTTATATCAGGCCCCGTCCCCTCCCTGCACCACTGTGCAAGCGCGCCCCGTGGAGCATTGTAAGTTGGGGGAGTAAGTCCCCTTGAATCCTGAGGGTCCCTGGGGGCCAACTAGCCCACCAGGTACCTCCAGTAAGCACCACAGAGCTGCATTGCAGAAAGGTGTAAAAAGGGGAATGGCCTCGGACCACCTCTCTGCAACGCAGCTCTGTGGCGCATACTGGAGGTACCTGGTGGGCTAGTTGGCCCCCAGGGACCCTCAGGATTGAAGGGGACTTAATCCCCCAATTTACAATGTGCCAGGGGGTGCGTTTGCACACTTGTTATGTCAGGCCCCGCCCCCTCCCCACACCACTGTGCAAATGCGCCCCCTGGCACGTTGTAAATTGGGGGATTAAGTCCCCTTGAGTCCTGAGGGTCCCTGGGGGCCAACTAGCCCACCAGGTACCTCCAGTAAGCACCACAGAGCTGTGTTGCAGAGAGGTGTAAAAAGGGGCATGGCCTCGGACCACCTCTCTACCACACAGCTCTGTGGTGCATACTGGAGGTACCTGGTGGGCTAGTTGGCCCCCAGGGACCCTCGTTATTCAAGGGGAATTAATTCCCCGACTTACAACGCGCCAGGGGGCGCATTGCAGAGTGCTGCAGGGAGGAGGCGGGGCCTCCAGCGCGATGCCGGCTTTTATTCTATTTTATTTTTTTTAGAAGGGGGCTGTGTGGCCCCCCTTATTTTACAATATTTGGGACCCTGTAGACCCCATCCCCCAGGGCCTGAACCATTTTTTTCTAGGAAAAAAAAAACCGGGAAGGGGGCCACGCGGCCCCCCTCCCGAGGCCAATTTTGCCCCCGGGGATCCCATCCCCGGGGCATGGCCACATATTTATTATTTTTAAAAATATATTTTTTAAGGAGGGGGACTGCGTGGCCCTCCTCCTGAGGCCTCTATTGGCCCCGGGGACCCCATCCCCCGGGGCTGTGCCTCTTTTTAATTTTTTTTAATTTTATTTTATTGAGGGAGGGGGACCGCGTGGCCCCCCTCCCGGGCCACTTATGGCCCCGGGGACCCCATCCCCCGGGGTCAGCCCTTTGCGTTGGGGACCGTGGGGGGAGCCCCAATGCCCCCACAGTCCCACCGGCACCCCACCTCCTGCGGGAGCCGGCATTGCTTTTGAGCAAGGGGAGCTGCTGACATGCAGCTCCCCTTGCTCAAAAGCAATTCTGCTTTCCTTCCTTGAAGCGAGAGCAGGTTTCCCTGCTCTCGCTTCAACGAAGCAAAGCAGAGTTTGCTATGGAAGGGCAAGAGCCGTGCTCCCGCCCTGCCATAGCAAACAGCAGTATCCCGTGGGTGGGCACCCCAGGACACTGCAGGAGCCGGCCCTGGGGGTGGCAGTCCCCAGGGCCATCAAGGGCTCCAGGAGGGGGGCCGCATGGCCCCCCCTTCCAACATATTTAAAGCCCCAGGGAAGTCGTGGTCCCCAGGGCCCGGGGGTCCGTAACGGACCCCCGAATTTGAATATTAAGTGCCCCAGGGAGGTGGTGGTCCCCGGGGCAGTATGGGGGGCTGGAACCCCCATGCTAATTATTCTTTATAGCCCCGGGGAGGTGGCAGTCCCCGCGGCTCGGGGCGCCCGCGAGGCCCCCCGCACATTTTCATGAATGCCCCAGGGAGGTGGCGGTCCCTTGTTTTTCACCTTTTTTTTACTCTTTTCTTGTGACTCGGTTACCGAGTCACAAGATGGCTGCCAACACATTCTGGATTAGAGTGTTGGCAGCCAATCAGAGGAAGCTTCGTGCCCGGGAGGGTTCGTAAACCCTCCTCGGTGCTCAGATATCGGATATATTTCTTTTTTTAATTTCTCAGGAACTACTGGACGGATTTACACCATTTTTAAAAAGGTCTCTTTCTGAACCAAATTTGGTGTAATTCCGTTCAGCAGTTCGGGCTGTAGCCTGTTCAAATTTTTCCTATGGAAATTAACATGGGGAAAACGTGTTTTGGGACCCCCTTTTTACTCGGCCCCCGCTTGAGGAATCACCCCGAAACTTTCAAGACAGGAGCTGACCGGAGCACCCCATTAATATTAAAAATTTTACGAAGATTCGTCAAACGGCGCCTAAGATATTGGCAAAAGAAAAAACACTTTTTGAATAGAAATGAGGTCCTAACTATAACTACCTACTGGCATCAGTGATGTAATGTAATGTAATGTAATGTAACTTGAACTTATATAGCGCAAAACTGTCACCCCACGGGTATCCTGGCGCTGAGACTTACCCTGTTGTCAGTGTGCATAAAATGACGCAGTGTGATGTCACTGACCATGTCATGAGTGATGTAATATGTGACGTCATCAGCAGTGCATTGCGGGGGCGCAAGTTATAGTTAGCTCTACTAACTATATCGGCTGAATTTCTCTGGTTTTGTACGAGTGAAATGTCCAACTAACTATAACGTCCCTGAAACCTGTGGTTTTCTCAGTGAATTTCTAAGGTTTTTTAAATGCTAATTTCTAACTATAATGTCCCTGAAACCTATGGTTTTTTCAGTGAATTTCTAAGGTTTTTTAAATGCTAATTTTTTAACTATATCGTCCCTAAAACCTATGGTTTTTTCAGTGAATTTCTAAGGTTTTTTAAATGCTAATTTCTAACTATAATGTACCTATTAAGTCCCTTTGAATCCTGAGGGTCCCTGGGGGCCAACTAGCCCACCAGGTACCTCCAGTAAGCGCCACAGAGCTGCGTTTGCAGAGAGGTGTTCCGAGGCCACGCCCCTTTTTATACCACACTGCAAACGCAGTTTCTGGCGCACTGCTGCTCGGAGGGTGAAGTCCACTTGTGTCCTGAGGTCCTCAGGACACAAGAGGACCTCATCGCCCCACCAGCAGTGCACCAAATGCCGTGTTTGCAGAGTGGTGTAAAAAGGGCCGTGGCCTCGGACCACCTCTCTGCAACGCAGCTCTGTGGCGCTTACTGGAGATACCTGGTGGTTTTGTATACTTCCTAGGGTGTCCATAAACGAGCTTTCTAGAATCATGTCCTTATATAGGCACAATTCAACCTGCCCTTATATAGGCATAAAATCCCAGCCCTTATTTAGGCATAAACCGTGCACTCCAAATACAGGCATGGTTTCCGACATCCGTCCACCCTAGCGCCTCAACGAGTTCATGAAAAAAACAGACTCTTAGGCAGCGGGACTTTCCCTAGCCCAGGACTATTGATTTCTTCAAGGACTCATATATTATGCATGAACCGTTATTCCTTAGGGGTTCATTCATGACGTCTTTCGCTGTCCAACTCACGTCAATGCTAACATTTTCAGGTATAAATATATCTTCCCAAACCCCTGTAAATCAGAGGAGACCTCGACTTCAGAGGAGCCCGATTCCCGGCCGGACGCACTGAGAAGACGCTGTCATTCCTGCACGCAGAGAGTCCAGCTTCCAGTGATCTAACTTCCCTTGCGGGGTGTTGGAGTTCGAGTCCGGAAAGAGATTCCTACCTCTCTCATTCTTCAGGTATGGAGCTGACAAGAACCTAGAGGGACTCTTGGCATACTAGGCATACTAGACTCTTGGGGCCATATGTATCATAGTTTGTGTTTGCGATTCTCAAATAGCGAATTTTTGAGAATCGCTATTTGAGAATCGCAAACGAGATGTATGTAGGATTCGCAAGAAAATTTGCGAATCCTACATATTCCTTAATTGCGATTCGCAAATTGCGAATCGCAGTTAGAAGCCCTCCCCATTCATTCCTAAGGGCCTAGAGGCCCATAGGAATGAATGGGAAGGACATTCTCAATTTGCGATTAGCAATTAGAGAATCGCAAATTGAGAATGCAATTTCAAGGTTGCAAGGGTGTCCAAAGGACACCCTGTTGCACCCCTGAAATGAGCATGGGTGCACATGTGGCACACATACATGCCCTAAGGGCATGTATGTGCGCCTACATGCCACTTTGAAAAATGCAAAAAATGCATTTCTCAAAGAAATCGCAAGATTACCACCAACCTGTAGTTGGTGGTAATTTGCGATTCCTTAAGCCATAATCGCACAACTTAGGTGCTTCATACATTTCATTTAAGGAATCGCAATTTGCAATTCCTTAAATGCATTTACAAATAGAGAATCGCAATTTTGCGATTCTCTATTTTATGTGAAGTGCCTTTGGGATGATACATCCCAAAAGGCTTGTTCCCGTTCGCAAACGGGCCGATTCTGAGAATCGGCCCGTTTGCGAATGGGAAATGGGCTTGATACATATGGCCCTTAGTATACTATAGTTAGGAATACATCACCTACTTCTACTTCTCCCTACACCTAGGATAGGTTAGGTACACTGGGGTAGAACTAGGCTAGAAACGCATCGTATGAGTACTCGCATTTTTAGGCTGTGTCATTTTATGTAAATGCATATATACTAAAAAGATAATGCTAACGCAGTATTATTTATTTCTACTGCTCACTCTGTACATTATTTATCTCGCATACTGTCTTGTGATCGTAACAGCACATTTAACTTGCACCAGAAACAAGACTGTTCAATAAACCTTTTATTGAAACGCCCGTCTGTTATTTCTGTGTAACTTTGAGGAGTAACTAAAACATGCACGACTGAGCTGAGTGAAATAGTTATCTATTGTTTCTACGACTCTGGGACACGTCCTGATTCTAAAAGGAAACAAAAGTGGTCATGTTTTGCGGCTGCCAGAAACTACTCCCTTCTTGTCGTCAAGAAGTTTCTAGTGGCCTCTGAGCTAGCTGGCACAAGTAATTAAGTTTAATATACTCGATAGGGACATACCGACCTTAGTCCTATGTCAAACCTATAGGATATATTATTCCAATGCGCAGAGCCTATTAGGGAAATAGGAGCTACACTACATGGCGCCCAACGGTTTGGTAAGGCATTAATTCAACGTTAGATACTGAGTAACTCAGCCGTGCTTCTTCTTTTTCTCTCAGAGACCCCTACCCATATACTCCTAAAGACGTCTGGAGTGGGCAGGGTTAAGTATCCGCCACGGCTACATAGGGCAGTACCCTATATATTAGCTGTTTGGTTTGCTCAACGTTGAAGGACACAGTGTCCCAAAATATTGTGCACCTTATCTTTGTTTCCTTGAAACTTGTTCTACATTTTTCATAAGACAAAATGTCCTTAAACGGGGACAATCCTGCCGGAAACGGTGGAGCTGAGGCTGATCCAGCCCAACCAGCACTTTTTAACTTTACCGGTTTAAATGAAACCGAGGAGGGTGTCATCGACATCGCTCCAAACTTAAGAAGAGCCATTACTCTAAAACTTATAAAACATGGCCTACCACCGAGAGGAGGTAGAGCAGTTTTCGTGATAGAGGCACACGAATCCTTTCAGACAGAGGTATTCTATTCATGGGTAATACTTCCTGAATCCAATCCAGTAACTCACATGTTTCACTTCTACAAAGAAGATTAACCACCAGAGGAATACATTCCCTTCGAGGATATAGAAATTCCATTAACATACCAAGAGCATCAGCTCTGGTTTAAAGGCGCCCTAAAACATCACAGAAATATAACCAGGCTCGGTCCACTAGATAGACCAGGAGCAACATGGCCGATTCTAGCCGGCTACACACCTCATCCTGAACTTGATATAATGACAGATGAGGAACTACTTACTCAACTCACAGAGTTAATAAAAATATACAGACAATTGGTTCAATACGTCATGCGGACTTTCACAGTCCAACCACCTTTAACAATTCCAAATCAAACTCCTCACCAGGGGAATACACTAAAAATTACACCACAGACTCTATACGCAGTCATGGGTAAAATGCCCACAAAGCGTGAGCAAATTCCGTTTTGGATAGCTCAAAAATTACTCAAATCGAAGCAGTATTTCCAAATACTAGCCCGCATGAGAAACACAGAATCCTAACCATTAGTTTACCAATGGGGATCACACCACAACTGGAAGACTGCACCACTTGGGGCTCAGTCTTTGCTGCCATCTACACTAAAACACACGGCATTCCGTCAATTGCGGTAATACCTGATGTCCTAAAACAAATTCAAAACGAATACGGGGCAGAACCTGCTTTAAATTTAGGTATGAAATTAATGAAAAATTTCGACCAGGTCTCAACAATAATATTATCTAATATTAAAGGAGAGGCAGCAGCAGTGGCGATCCGACAAAAACTAAGGGAATTTGATGTTACAGAACATCAAACAGAGCTACCCAGAATTATAGAACAATTTTATGCAGAATTAGGCAGAGATAGTTTGGGTGGGAGACCAGTTAAACCGAAACTATCTGAAAGTCCTGAGAAGGACTCAACTAAACAAACGCCTACATCTTCTAAAAAGAAGTGGGAGACTAATAAACAAAATTCAAACGAGAAACGTTCTCAATCCCGAGGTAGGTCTCCTCAAAAGGAGCCCTCTGAAAGGAGGTATAACCTCAGGAATAGGGATAATTTGAGAAAACCTGATAGGTATCAAGATACTGATACACGTTCCTCTCGTCCCTTTCAGGTCTCATCACAGACTTCGGAAAGAAGAGGACGAACAGAACATAGAGAAGAACGCGTGAAATCGAAAGACGACAAACACGCTCCAAAAACTAAAGCAAAACCTCAATTCTCCAAAAAGAAGGTAGCAGGTCTGAAGATCAGACATGCCGAGAATACTGAGAACACAACTCAAGAACGGAGAATGGGCTCAGACAATGCTGGACAGTGCAGCAGAAGTCACAATAGCTCGCCAGAACCTGATGGAACTTCTGGAGATAGTGGAATTGAATGAGTACATTACAGTAGAGACTGTAGATACCAGGGTTAGTACTCCACAAAAGTTATATGACATAACACTCCGGATGGAGGGAGACAAACCTAGACAGGTTAAAGCACTCTTTTGGGAAAGACTATCAAAGGGTTATGACATACTTCTAGCAGAAAAAGACTGGCCACCACAATTTGTCAGGGAGTGCCCACATGGCGAGGACATTATTATGCCTGCCTTCTCCAACCATATACCAATGCATCTAAGATATACATATGCCAGGAAATGGGCAGTGGCCCAGGCCCCAGCATTATATAAAAATCATGTAGGATGGGATGAGGACTCTACCTCACCATAAAATAAATCTGAAACATGAACCAACTGCACAAAGGCAGTATCCTATTAAGCAAGAAGCTAAAAAACAGGTCAAGGAGATCTTAGATCAACTTGAATACCAAGGGGTGATTGAAACATGCACCTCCTCAATGAACAATCCTTTGTTTCCTGTCTCCAAACCAGACAATACATATCGTCTAGTTTTGGACTACAGACACTTAAACACTTGTTCTAAAACTTTTGCAGTGCAAAATGCACATAGCACAGCATTAATGAATAACATTGTGCGTAAAAAATACAAAACAACATTAGACATCTCAAATGGTTTCTTTTGTCAAAACATAGCACCTGAAAGCAGGTACTTAACAGCATTCTCCATAATGGGGACCCAGCGTCACTTTTGTCGACTCCCACAAGGGTTCAAGAACAGCCCAGGTTTATTCTCAGCGAGAGTAACGGAGTTACTACAAATTTATGACAACGAGGCATTGTCCTATGTCGATGACATCTATCTGACAGACGATGACCTGGAAAAACACTTGAACAGGGTGAGCACCATTATACTGGGATTCGCCTCTGAGGGCTACAAGTTCAACTTTAAAAAGTCCCGAATTGCCCATCTCAATGTCCTATTTTTGGGATATGAGCTTTCAAGTGAAGGCAAGAGCTTGGCAGCTAACTTTCTAGAGAAATGTGCGCTGCTCCAACCTCCAAAGACGCTAAAACACTTACAATCCATCCTGGGTTTCCTCAATTTTGGCAGAACATACATTCTAAACTACGCAGAAAGGGTTAAACCTCTCTACGCATTAATCAAACCTGATTTTTCAATCAAAAACTGGACACAGGAACACACAGAAATTTTGCGTTCACTCCAGGCTAACATGTTAGCAACAAATCACTTACAAACACGCGTAAGTCAAAGAAATTTGGTGATCCGAATAATTTCGGGTCAATGTGGATTCACTTACTTAACCTTCAATGAGGGTGAGAAAGTACCAATCGCATACAAATCACATTTGCACACACAAGCGGAAATGCGCTTCAGTTCAACTGAAAAAATTCTAACAGCAGTTCAAACAGCTGTAGCAAAAGAAAGAGCCTTAGCCCAAGGGAAACGCATTATTGTCGTAACCCCGGTACCAGCTTTAGAAGCGGTCACAAAAGCAAGCATTCCAAATGCTAAAGCACTACATCCGAGATGGATACAATGGGTTAATTCTCTTGCTGCAACTGATGTTGAATATGTTTTTGATCCAGATTTAAAAACACAAGCATTTCTCCAATATGAACAAGAATGTCCTCTGCCCACTGAGATTCTGCCTCTCGATCAGTACGAATTCATAATTTACACTGACGGATCCGCACAGCCCGCAACAGGGAGTAAGCAAGCTTACAGTGCAGCGTGTGCTATCGTTAAAGGTCGCATGCGAAATGGCATCTTCAGACCTATGGTCACAAAAACTCAGTCACTAGGTGATTGTACAGCTCAGCGAGCTGAACTACAAGCATTCAAACTGGCACTTGAGAGTACGGATCGAGAATTCCCCACACTGATAGTGTGCGATTCCTTTTACTGTGTTCAGTCGTATAATGACTATATACGAACCTGGCTTGAAAATGGTTTCAAAGATGCGAAGGGTGGCACAATAAAGCATAAATTGCTTTGGGAACAAGTAGTTCAGTTGAAAAACGAACTACCAAAGGCTCACGTGATTCACACACTGAGTCATCAACGTGATGGCGTTCACGTTGCAGGGAATTCATTGGCTGACGAAGCCGCGAAGGGGGCTGTTCAGACGGCTTCCGTAGCTGCGATCACTCGTTCAAAAACAAAAATAGACGGTGAGATAATGTTAGCTGTCAATGCTTCAAGCAAAGGCAGCAGTGCAGCGTTACCAAAAAAGTTTCCACTCAAGTACTCTTATGTAATTGATGCGAACAACGTTCCTTTTGCTCGAATCCCTGGAGTGGGGGATAGGGTAATTCCAAACATGGAACGCAGAGCAGCCTTGATTTATGAAACACATTTGGGGGAGGGTCTGTCACATCAAGGGATCTCTAAAACAATTTTAACTTTAAAAGAGATGTACTGGTGGCCAGGAATGAATACAGAAATTCACATATTCATCAACAACTGCTTAGACTGTAAATTACAGCGAGAAAGCCACCGGACACCATGCTGCGAATGCGGCAGCCCAGTACAGACACCACTGTTAGACAGCATTAGGCTATCTACTCGCCTGCGTCCCACTGGACTAAGGCATTCCCGCAAATACTGAATCTAGGTTCCTATGGTTATGGCCTCAGCGCTCGGCTGACGCTCGAACTGTTATAAAAGATTTGCGAGTCTTTATCGGCACATACGCAATAGGCACGCTACATTCTGACCAGGGTCCTGCGTTTAGCTCTAGGGCTTACAAGGAGGCCATGGCCAGTCTGGGCGTTGCATTGCGGTACTCCTCTCCATTCCATCCTGAGGGAAATTCTGTTGTGGAAAGGAAAAACCGGGACATAAAGCAGTCTATAACAGCTAGGGTATTAGGTTCGGGTGATGGGTGGGTCAAACACCTCAATAGCGTGCAGCGCGCTCTCAATAATTTGCCAAGAAGTTCTCTAGGGGGGTCACTCCATATGAGGTCCTATTTGGGACAAGAATGTGGGTTCCAGACCTTGAACACGTAGGCACAGTGGTGGAAAATAAACCATTTGATATCAAAGATCGTTTGGCTGTTTTACAGGAACTAAACAAGTTAAGAACGAAACAAAGCAACGTATTCCTACAGCCAACCACCACTGGGGAAACATCGGCTGTCCCAGCAAGGCCTGTCTGGATTCCAAAAGTTGGGGATCTAGTCAGAGAAAAAATCGAGGACAAGAAGGAATTTGGACCTTCTTACAGACAACCGGTACCTGTTCTAGCTGTTCAAGGAACAAGGACAGTACTTCTGCCGCCCCTTGCTGGAAGAAAGGAGAAAAGATTTGTGTCCATCGACCTCATCAAACCACAGTATGTGGCCAATACTGAACAGTAGGCCTCGTGGACTCCGACCTAGTAGCAGACACACTCCTCTCGCTACTATTCAAGAGGTTCAGACTGAAAGACTGATCACTATCGAGAATTCAGCTGTAACTGATGGAGGACTAAGCAACCAAGCTATGGAACTCATCCCTCTTGACACCCAAGTAACAGTTCGTCCAAATACACCTGTCTACACCAACGTGGCACGTGATGAACTGTCTCCTGTGATTTCAACAAATCCTGATGCAATTCCAACAATTGACAGAACTGCTTCTGGCTATTTCATTGACTTTGATACGTTCTCAGAAGATCCAAGTGAACCTGAAACGACGCCAGCATCATTCCAACTCAAGCAGCAAGTACAAGACTTTATTCACTTTCTGAAAAAGACTTATCTGGTTTCTCCATGGATTGAACTCTGGATTACATCTGGACTATTTGTTTTCCTGCTCTGGCTAGCTTTGGTAACAACTGTAAGCGTGCTTATAAGTGGCAGATACATGCATGTGAACATTGAAGGAAAAGACGTGAATGTACTTTTGAAACCACATAAATCTTCCCATCGTGAAGCAAGAGACTTGTCATCAGTGAACATCACAGCCGTTCCTATACAGGATGGTATAGTGTGGGACAAAACAGATTATGACATTTTCGGACCGACGGAACAATTGAACATTCCACATTTGTTTAAAATTTCACTAAGTGATTTAATTACGTCCAGTACCTATTCAGATGATTGGGACTTTGAGACTGTGACTGATATAATGTTTGATCTAGAAAAATCTGCTGCATTGTCTAAAAATGAATATTTAGAGGGTTCATCAGACTATGAACAAATGTATTGTTATAACCACTATGGTCATCATTATTTGCATAAAACTGCATATCCAAGAAATGTGTTTATGTTTAACCAATGGGAACATTGTCCTACACCACCACAAGGTAGTTCAAAAACATTTGCTAGTAAATTTCCATATTTTTCAGGATATAATACATCTGATCCAGAAACGTTTTACTACAGAAATGTAAACAAAACAGGACTGAAAATTATGTTAACAAATACTAAACAGATTTACTCTGCAGCATTTATTGCCCAACTGTCTACACAGGGTTTCGACTTATGGAAAGACACAATAGAGACAAAAACTGTCTGGGGTAGTAAAGATTGGCAAGTACAGGGTATAGAAGCTTTATTTAGAGCCTGTATCATCCCTGAACAAATACTGTTTTTGAATGAAACCGTCCAACAAACATCTTGTCTTGGATTAGCCAAGATCAAAGACATGAAAACACCTTCTGTGCCAACACCTGCCAGTGATAATAATACAAAGGCAGTGGTGACAGTTGACAATATACTACAACTCAACAGATCTAATCCTGATTGGGAAAAAATGGTTGATCTGGCCCACAGACACAAACAACTGTCAGGAAATATTCCTGAATAAAACTCAGGGCTTTACTATTCATAGGCCAGACCCAAGATATGTCCAAAGACAACATCCGGGGGTAGTAACAACATACAGTGTAGGAAAATTATGCCTCGATTGGCTGCATAGATCTACACTACAGGATGTGAAACAACACTTATCCTTACTTGCAGATGACGCAGATCTTAGGGAATTCTTGTTTGGACCAAGAAAACCGCGTCGAAAACGTTTCATATATGCCGGCATTTATGCTGCTTATAATGAAGCATGGAAAGTGTCACAGATGGAGGCCGCAGAACGAATACGTGAACTTGATCGTATTAATTTAGAGAAAACACTCTCTGTGGTCGACAATGGGTTAACAACTTTGTCCTCCAGAATATATTCATTGGATGGCATTGTATCCTCTGCTATCGACATTCTAGAACAAGATTTGGCGATGTTACAACAAGGTCAATCTCAATTACGTTCTATAGTGTCATTGAGCTGGACGCTGCAATCATTGCGAGCGGGCTATGTGCCTTGGCGTTTCATCAACACGTCGTCTCTGTTTGCAGAATACAATCTTACTGATAAACAGATCGAATTGGCACAAAGAGGAGCAAGGTATACAGTGCTGAGCATTGAAAAACTGGAGAAATTACCATTCACAGTGGCAGAAAAACCAGCTACAGAACGGGTTATTCATGGCAAAATAACATTACCTGTGACTACTTTTCAGTTTCAGTATTGCCTCAGACAAATGCAAGCAGGCAAATATGAAAGGTTGGGTAAGGAATACATTAAGACATCTTGGGATTTACCGTATACACATAGATGTTGGAGTGGGGATCGTGAAGTGTTTCTTAGCGGTACCAACTGTAAACATGCACTGACCGGTTCACTTATGTGTCAGGACATTTCTTTACACGGGGCTTGTAATGGTTCTGTGGCAAATTTGTCTTGCCACCAGCAGGGTACACCAGCTGCTGTGATTAATCCAGCGTTCGGACAACTTTCTAACGGGAGTTACCTCATGCTGAATGATCACAGCTGCTGCGGAATGTTGTCAGGCATCCCATATCTAGTAACGGTCAACTCCAGGGTCACTTGCTGTATGCAAGTATTGTTTCCCCCAATAGACACAGTCAGGGAGTCACCTCTATGGCCTTCGCTGAACGTCTCTTTTATAAGATTTGATACTTTGAGCAGAATGAAAGCCATGCTTTTACAGCAAACAGTGCCTTTGACCTCGGCCAAAGAAACCTATGATCTACAAGTAGCAAGGACTTCGGCTGAGATACAGACTTTAATACGTACAAACTGCCCTATACATTTCGTAGAAATGATATCACGTATCTTTAACATGTCAGATACAACAGGAATTGTACATGTATTTAAGAGCATTTGCTCCGGTCTGTTAGCACCTTTCCAGGCAATACTTGGAATCATCCCGAACTTTGCACCTTCGGTGTTTGGTGGCATACCATTAATTCTAGCACTTGTTGCCGGAATTCTATTTCTCTTCCTGCTATTGCGCTATGGCCAGCCTATTCGCAGACATCACTCCGAGCGAAATGGAGAAAGCTCTCCTTGAAAGAAAGTGCCGTGAGCGAATAGTACAGCTATTGGGCATGACTCGTCTACGGGACCTTAATACAACTTGGTTCCTGTCATTCCGACCAATCTGGCAAGATTGCATCTTACCTGTTCTACGATGCCTGCTATGCGGTGAAGAATGCGTGTTGGACGCTTGTCTAACATATCCATCAGCTGCGCCAAAGGACGTCGATACTTTGCTGGTCCCGATAACAGCCCATTCTCTGTGTTGTCCCCAGAGGCTACCAATCCTGATGTCAGCATTCATTGAGATCTCACAGACGCTTCCGGCTGCTGCTGAGGTACGAGAAAGAACTCTAGGCACACAGGTAACAACGGACGCAAACATTGCTGCGGCGACCTATGCTGAGAGCGATGCTTCACATCTTTGTGCGGTCAATCTACTACACGAGGTGTTCAAACTTACACCAACGACAGTGGATGATGTTTTGTCTATTGAAATAGATGATCTAATGTTTACACCAGACCCGTAAACTGACTCTGATTCAGCATACAGTGTTCCAGAGAAGCAGTAACAATTTGGCCTTCATTTTTCAAAACTTTGGAACTCTACCAAATTTGAACTTTTGTCCCATTTTTCGAACGAAAATGGCACTTCAATCTGCTTAAAGTAGAACTAGCCTTATAATACAGACTTGGCGGTACTTCCACGGACACTTAGTCATCTTGTGTGTGTCTAAATCAGTTCATTTAATTTTCATGACAGGGAATGCCTTTGATTTTGTACAACTTATCAATCATTTTTCGTCATATGTAAATATGTAGATATTGCTTTTTGTATCAATTCCACTTGCATTTATTTCAAACTTTATGCTGGAAATGAAAAGCATTGCTTAAATGATGTACAGTACCTTTTGCATTTTTAATATGTTTTTTAATGCTTTTAGAAAATATTTTTAATATGCAGTACTCCGTTTTAATGTTTAGCATTTCATATGTTTAGCATTTTAGTATTATCGAACACACGAAAGAGGAGTGGGTGTTGTATACTTCCTAGGGTGTCCATAAACAAGCTTTCTAGAATCATGTCCTTATATAGGCACAATTCAACCTGCCCTTATATAGGCATAAAATCCCAGCCCTTATTTAGGCATAAACCGTGCACTCCAAATACAGGCATGGTTTCCGACATCCGTCCACCCTAGCGTCTCAACGAGTTCATGAAAAAAACAGACTCTTAGGCAGCGGGACTTTCCCTAGCCCAGGACTATTGATTTCTTAAAGGACTCATATATTATGCATGAACCGTTATTCCTTAGGGGTTCATTCATGACGTCTTTCGCTGTCCAACTCACGTCAATGCTAACATTTTCAGGTATAAATATACCTTCCCAAACCCCTGTAAATCAGAGGAGACCTCGACTTCAGAGGAGCCCGATTCCCGGCCGGACGCACTGAGAAGACGCTGTAATTCCTGCACGCAGAGAGTCCAGCTTCCCGTGATCTAACTTCCCTTGTGGGGTGTTGGAGTTCGAGTCCGGAAAGAGATTCCTACCTCTCTCATTCTTCAGGTATGGAGCTGACAAGAACCTAGAGGGACTCTTGGCATACTAGGCATACTAGACTCTTAGTATACTATAGTTAGGAATACATCACCTACTTCTACTTCTCCCAACACCTAGGATAGGTTAGGTACACTGGGGTAGAACTAGGCTAGAAATGCATCGTATGAGTAATCGCATTTTTAGGCTGTGTCATTTTATGTAAATGCATATATACTGAAAAGATAATGCTAACGCAGTATTATTTATTTCTACTGCTTACTCTGTACATTATTTATCTCGCATACTGTCTTGTGATCGTATCAGCACATTTAACTTGCACCAGAAACAAGACTGTTCAATAAACCTTTTATTGAAACGCCCGTCTGTTATTTCTGTGTAACTTTGAGAGTAACTAAAACATGCACGACTGAGCTGAGTGAAATAGTTATCTATTGTTTCTACGACTCTGGGACACGTCCTGATTCTAAAAGGAAACAAAAGTGGTCATGTTTTGCGGCTGCCAGAAACTACTCCCTTCTTGTCGTCAAGAAGTTTCTAGTGGCCTCTGAGCTAGCTGGCACAAGTAATTAAGTTTAATATACTCGATAGGGACATACCGACCTTAGTCCTATGTCAAACTTATAGGATATATTATTCCAATGCGCAGAGCCTATTAGGGAAATAGGAGCTACACTACAGTGGGTTAGTTGGCCCCCAGGGACCCTCAGGATAGAAGGGGACTCAATCCCCCAATTTACAACGCCACAGGGGGCGTGTTTGCACACTTGTTATATCAGTTCCCGCCCCCTCCCTCCACCACTGTGCAAACGTGCCCCCTGGCGCGTTGTAAGTTGGGGGATTACGTCCCCTTGAATCCTGAGAGTCCCTGGGGCCAACTAGCACACCAGGTACCTCCAGTAAGTGCCACAGAGCTGTGTTGCAGAGAGGTGTTCCAAGGCCACGCCCCTTTTTCCACCACACTGCAAATGCGGCTTCTGGCGCACTGCTGCTTGGAGGATAAAGTCCACTTGTGTCCCCGGGACCTGGTCCACCTGGGGGCTTAAATAGAACGAAGCACGGGAGCCCGCGTTTCGTTTTTTTAAAATTTTGTCGTCCGGATTTGCACACCCAGCGTGAATTCGGGCTATTTTTGTTTTTAAAAAAATGCTTTTTTTGGCCCTGGGGGTCCTTGTGGGACCCCCTGAGCAGGCCTAGGGGTCAGGGTGTTTGTACCCTGCCCCCTTTTCTTGTTTTTCACCTTTTTTTTACTCTTTTCTTGTGACTCGGTTACCGAGTCACAAGATGGCTGCCAACACTCCCTGGTTTGGAGTGTTGGCAGCCAATCAGAGTGAACCTCGTGCCCGGGAGGGTTCGCGACCCCTCTGCGGTGCTCAGATATATACATTTTTATTTTTTTAATTTCTCAGAAACTACTGAACGGATTTACACCATTTAAAAAAAAGGTGTCTTTCTGAACCAAGACCTACCTTTCTGCCAAATTTGGTGTAATTCCGTTCAGCAGTTCGGGCTGTAGCTTTGTCTAAAGTTCCTATGGAAATTAACATGGGGAAAATGCGTTTTGGGACCCCCTTTTTTCTCGGCCCCCACTTGACGAATCACCCCAAAACTTTCAAGACAGGAGATGATCCGAGCGGGCCATTAGTTTTGAAAATTTCGCGAAGATTCGTCAAACGACGCCAAAGATATTGGCAAAAGAAAAAACACTTTTTGAATAGAAACGAGGTCCTAACTATAACTACCTACTGGCGATCGCCAGTAGGTAATATATATATATATATATATATATATATATATATATATATATATATGTGTGTGTAAATGTATATATATATATATATATGTGTGTGTGTGTGTGTGTGTGTGTGTAAATGTGTATATATCTTTATATACGTGTGTAAATGTATATATCTCTATATATATATCTATATATATACACAAGCTGTAAACATGCAGTCATCCGACCACATCCACCAATCGGAGATGGTACGAGTCAGTGCGAGCTGGACCAACTCAATAAGCAGCAAAACAATGTGCCTCAGTCCAAGCACAGAGAGAAGCCCGCACTCCACGATTTCGTTGCCGTGAAAGTTTATTCGAAAAGGCTGATGCATTTCAACCGGAACAGTCTTAGTCAAAGCCATAAATGTGATAGGTGCTTTCTTTCCCTTTAACCCAAAACATCACAGTTAATACAGTGAACAAACTTTACAACATATCAAGCATAACTGTTACAGCAGCCCAGGCAAGCATTAAAAGATAATGCAGGTAACATAATTCATACTTTTAGTAAGAATTACAGTTGAACCAAAGACAAAAACAGTATATATATTTGCCACAGTGTTCGAATAACCAACAATACATGGCACTTAATATAACGTTGCCTAGCAACCGATCATCCTGCCCAGCAATTGCGGAAAATGCACACGACTGCTCGGGGTGGAAAAAAGAGTACAGAAGCCAAGTGGCCAAGCACACCATTCAAATAGAGAAACATTTAGGGACAAATCTAAATACATTGCTGTCAATATCAATTTGTAAGGTCTCCCTTAGGACACCCACAGCATTACTCTAATCAAAACAACCGCCAAGTGGCAGATATTGGGAACATCCGGCATCATGCTTGAAACATATGATTAAAAAATACAAAACCTAATGGCGTTACCTAAGCATAACTTCAATGCATATACTATCCTGCATGCTGAACACTTTGTGAAAAAAAGACTGCAGAAAAAAAGAAAATAATCAGGAAATGATGAAAAAGAAACAAAATAATCCTCAATACAATTTCACAGAATGAGCAAAATCCCAAATATACAATTATATACATATCCAGAACTGTATGCATTTACCTTAGGCATATGTACAACTCAGCTGAGATCTTCAGAAATCCAAAACATTAACAACTTCTGATCGACAAAAGAAACAGGTCGGAAAAACAAAAATAAATAAATAATCATGTCCACTTACAGATATATTGTAAGAGAAAAGGGGGGAAAGGGAAAAAACAACAGGAAAGAGATCAATAAGGCACATCAAATAGGTGCAATAAGAGACTATGTAGCTGAAATGCTGAAGTCAGACAAAAAAGGGATATGTACAGTTAAACCCCTCAGCTGATGTGCACATACAATTCCTTGTCTTGATTCAGCTTCCCTGGGCATTTACTGTTGAGTCTGATGATTGTCTTTCGACTCCATTGTCCTAAGAATACACTACCTGTCACCTCCTCTTGCATTGACCAGGACCCTGTCAATTCCAAAAATGGAAATTTTATCAATGTTAGTAGTATGTGTTTGGTGCCAATGTCTCACCATGGTATAACTAGGGTCATTATTCTTTATGGCATGCAAATGTTCTAAGATGCGCTGCTTCACAGGGAAGATACCCCACAAAATTGCTGCTGCAAGTTACAAATTTTATGATTTTCACTTCTCTGCCTGAGTGTAAAGTGTACACTTTCTTGTTGGAACTGTGAGCGCATGCCTTGCCTTTACCGCATTTCTAGAACCCCTGCTGTTCTCTAAACCAGAGTCATGTTTTCCCCTGATGTCCAGTGGGGTAAAAGTGTACTTTGTATTTGGATAGAAGACCCAGCATGTTCTTACAGGTGCCAGCCATTACAAGGGACCGTTCCTCAAGAAGTTTGGGATGTTGTTTTTGGTAGGTTGGAGTAATTAAAACCCTCAAACTGCATGTTACTGTTCCTATTTCAATATAATTATTTAGGGAGATCACCTACCAGCTGCGATTAATTTCTTTTTTGCAGAGTTTCTCATATTGGGACAAGTTTTGCTTCAAAGTCCTCCCTGCATCAGAGGTATTAGAAATGCCATTACTAACATACGAGGTTTGCCCCACTGGCTCTCATCAAATAAGCTCTTTGCCATGTCCAGTCTTTTGCGAATAGCTTCACACATAATGGTTAAACAGGAAATCCCCAATTCCAATGTCTTTTAAGCCAGATGACTGATATCTCATGCCGCTGCATGCATGAAGCCTCTTGCTCAGCGGAATCCCTGCCAACAATATACATATATAGCTGATTTTAACCAGATACACTGAGGCATCACAGCGGGATGTAGTCGCACCCCCTGATACTGTAAGAACACGAGGGACAGTCCCCCGCCGGCCTCTCACCTCAAATTCTTTTCCAAATCAGCCCACTCATATTTAATAGCGGCGGAGGTCAGGTAAATCCGGTGCACAAATTTTAAACCTGCAGTCATCTGAACACATCCACCAGTTGGGGTCGGTGGAGGACAGTGGGAGCAGGACCCACTCAATAAACATCAAAACACTGTGTCTCAGTCAAAGCACAGAAAGAAGCCAGCACTCCACGAAATTGTTGCCATGAAAGTTTATTCAAAAAGGCTAACATGTTTTGACCGGAACAGTCTTTATCAAAGCCATAAATGCAATAGGTGCTTTCATTCCCTTTAACCCAAAATGTCACAGTTAACATGGTGAAAAGACTTTACAACATATCAAGCACAATTGTTACAGCAGCCCAGGCAAGAATTAAAAGACAATGCGGGTAACATAATTCATACTTTTCGGAAGAATTAACGGTTGATCTGACTAAAATTGTACATTTGCCACAGTCTTGACCGGCAATTGCTGAAAATGCACGATTGCTCGGGGTGTCCTAAGGGAGACCTTTTACTGTGATATTGACAGCAATGTATTTGGATTTGTCCCTAAATGTATCTTTATTTGAATGTTGTGCTTGACATGCTAGTCAATCGGGGTTTCACCCTAACTACAGCCCTGAGACAGCTTTGTTGGACATAGTCGATTCCATCAGACTCTGGCCTGGAAGTGGGTGACAGGGAGCTGCTGGGTCTGTTAGACCTATCAACTGTGTTCAATACGATCTCTCACCACAGCCCTTTAGCCGGTCTCTGCTCAGTGGGAATTAGAGGGCAGGCCTGGAATTGGCTCGCATATTTTCTGGAGGAGAGAGGACAAGAGGTGTGATGCCTACCTTTTCTGCAAACCCCCGTAAACTAAGGGTAGGAGTGCCACAAGGCTCAGCCCTGAGTCCGACTCTATTTAAGGTTTAGCTCACTCCCTTGGCTACTATGGCGGAATCTTTAGGGGCCAAAATCGTGTCATAAGCGGATAACACCCAATTGCTCTTCTGGAAGAATAGCAAGGCATTCCCAGGTGACAAAATCTGTAACTGCCTCACGGCTGTGTTTAGGTTGCTCTCTCTGAATCAACTTAAATGTAATGCTGGGAAGATCAAGCTCCTCTTCTTCAGACTAGATGCCGAGGTATCGTGGCAGTCTTTCAGGCCATCGGGTGCCCCCCGCTGATCCAAAATCTTGCAGTGAAAAACGTAGGCTTCAAATTTGATGGACAACTGCTTTTTCGCACCCAAGTTAATTTGGTGGCAGGTAACCTGTTTCACCCCACTTCGCTTGTTGCGAAAGCTCCTGTATCTCCTGTCCTTTACGGCTAGACAACAAGTGATCCAAGCCCTGATAACTTCACAGCAGGACTATGGGAATGGACTCTACATAGGCCTGCCCAAATATCCGATTGATAGGCTGCAGCTGGTCCAGAATGCAGCGTCTCAAACAATTTTCAGGCTCCCCCGTAACTTAAATGCCACTTGTCTTCTTCAGAGCCTCCACTGGCTCCCGGTGAGAAAGAGGATCATGTTTAAGACATTGCTCGTTACCCAGAAAGCTCTCCACGGAACTGGCCCGGGCTATCTACAAGATAGAATTAAGTTCTATACCCCCAGAGATACCTTTGCCCTGTAAATCTCTGTCTTGCCAAAGTTCTGCGGGTCAGGAAAGCAAGGTCAGGGAGCAGATCTCTCTCCTTCCTGTGCCCCTCTCTTTGGAACAACTCTGATACATCAAGGCTACACCTTTGTTTTGAAAACAAAAAAAGACCTGGCACTTTTCCAGTCCCTAAGCCTTCCAGTCCTATCTCCCTCAGATCACTCTTTCTTCATTATCACCAGGACACTCCTGGGAGTAACAGTCATGCTCTACAAATACTCTACATAGACAAAGACACTTGGCTTCTGTACTCTCTTTTTTCCACCACGAGCAGTAGTGTGTATTTTTAGCAATTGCCAGTAAAAATAATCGGTTACTAGGCAACGTTATAATAAATTCTGTGTATTTCTGGTTATTTGAACACTGTGGCAAATTTATGTGTTTGGACCAACTGTTAATTCTTGAATAGTGTGCTCAGCCACTTGGCTTCTGTACTCTTATTTCAAACTGTTAATTATTCCTAAAGGTATGAATTATGTTACCATATATTACAAATAGCATCACTCATTAGTAGTACAAAAAGAATAGAAATATAACTTATGCAGGTGCTTAATGTTTAATGTTTAATGTAAGGGATTTGTAGAGCGCCTGGCTGCCCTAAGGCTTCCCAGAGCTAAAAGAGGTTCTGCCAGTGAAGTGCCGAGGGTACACGTATTTAGCGGGGAAACAGCCAGGTTTTAAGTTTTTTTCTTAGTATATATATCTTTATCTCCTTGAAACTTTTATGAGACACACTCACTGGATGACGTCATGAGTGATGTCATCAGAGACGTCACTGACCATGTCATGAGTGATGTCATATGTGAGGTCATAAGCAGTGCATTGCGGGGGCATAAGTTATAGTTAGCTCAGGTAACTATAACTGCTGAATTTCAAAGGTTTGTACGAGTTAAATCTGAGCCTAACTATAATGTCCCTGTAACCTTTGTTTTTTTTTGTGAATTCCTGTTTTTTTTAATTCTATTCCCCAACTATGACGTCCCTGTAACCTTTGGTTTTTTCAGTGAATTGCTATAATTTTTGAAAAATTCTATTTACTAACTGTAATCTGTCACCCTTAAGAGTTTGTGTGTGAGTGGCGGTATAGGTATTGTATTGTAATTGCATTTATATCGTGCTTACTACCCCTGACAAGGCGTCGAAGCACTTTTTCGGCGATTTGCACGCTACTCCGGAACTCATAAAGGATTAGTGGTGAATTAGTATAGTGAAATATGAAAGTGATTTGAGTGATGGATATGTTAGTTAGTAATTTGGATTGAGAAGAATAGTGGAGGAATAGAAGAGGGAAAAAGGTTTTGCATTTATATAGCGCTTGCTACCCTTGATGGGGTGTTGAAGCACTTATTCGACGAGTAGCACACTAGTTGGGAACCCATAAAGGATTGGTGGTGAATTAGTATAGTGAAATATGAAAGTTATTTGAGTGGTGGATATGTTAGTCAGTTATTTGAATTGAGAACAATAGTGGAGGGATAGAAGAGGGAAAAAAGGTTTGCATTTATTTAGCGCTTGCTACCCTTGATGGGGTGTTTGTTAGAAATGGGGGTCTCAAGTTGGCAAAGGTTCGCACCCATGTCCAAGTAGGGACCCTTCTTCTTAGTGAGGGTAAAGGGGAAACAATTCTAAAATAACCCCTTCTCACCCCTTTGGTAGCTTGGCACGAGCAGACAGGCTTATTTTAGAGGCAGTGTGTAAAGCATTTGTGCATGCATGCAGTAACACAGCGGAAACACTATAAATGGACACCACACCAGTTTAGAAAAATAGCAGATCTTTATCTAAACCAAACAAGACCAAAATGGCAAAAATCCACAATACAGTTATCAAAATATGACTTTTAAAAGGTAAAAAAATAGTTCTTGTCTACAGTAAACTATAGATGCAACACTTTCAGCACAAAGTACCTTGGATGCGTCAAACTTGTAAACAGAAACAGCCGCAGGGAAGGTGATGTGTCGGTTCCTTATGCCCAGGGAAGGTGATGCGTCTGTTCCTTGCCCAAGCGAAGGTGATGCGTCTTTTCCTTACTGCTACGCCGGGGAGGTGATGCATCGGTTTATTACTGAAAAGGAGGTGATGTGTCGGTTTCTTACTGTGCTGAGAGGTGATGCATCGGTTTTTTACTGCGGGCCCAATGTTGATGTCGACTTGGCGCCAGATGCGATGCGTGGGGTTTCGAGGATGCGTCGATTCTTCCATGCGGCGGCTGCAACAGCATTGCGTGGATCTTCTCTGGCTGCGGTCCCACGATGCGGCGGTTCTTGCAGTCGCACAGCATAGCCTATGTCAGAATCGGTGCGGTGATCTCAGACTATGGAGACCAGTCCACTCGTGCGGCGAGTTCTTGAGCCGCGGGCAGGCGCTGCGTCGGTTTCTTTGGCGATGCGTGGAAAATCTTCCCGCTCGGCAACGATGCGTCGGAAACAGGGGCGGCTGCGTCAATTTGCACTTCTTGTCCATCTCCCAACAGCAGCACAACCTCCAGATGCCCAAAACTGGATGAGGCACCTCCTGGCAGGTCAGAACTCTTAGCAGCAGAGTTCAGGGGAGCTGGGGGTGACATCTTTGTGTCCCTGAGACTTCTTAACAGGAGGCAAGCTCACAATAAAGCACTTGTAGATCTTCTTCAAGCAGGAGACACTGCACACAGAAAATAATGAATAGTGGTAGGGTTAAAATTACTATTCCTACTCCAAGGGGTGCTTGCCACAAGCAAAGTAATGGATAGTGATGGGGATAAAATTACTATTCCTACTCCAAGGGGTGCTTGCCTCGGAGAAAATAATGGATAGTTGTGGGGTTCAAATTACTATTCCTACTCCAAAGGGTGCTTGCCTCGGGGAAAATAATGAATAGTAGTAGGGTTAAAATTAGTATTCCTACTCCAAGGGGTGCTTGCCACAGGGAAAGTAATGGATAATGATAGGTATACAATTACTATTCCTACTCCAAAGGGTGCTTGCCTCAGAGAAAATAATGGATATTGGTGAGGTTAAAATTACTATTCCTACTCCAAGGGGTGCTTGCCACAGGGAAATAAAGGATATTGATGGGGAAAAAATTACTATTCCTACTCCAAAGGGAGCTTGTCTCAGAGAAAATAATGGATAGTGGTGGGGTTAACATTACTAGTCCTACACCAATGGGTGCTTGCCAAAGGGAAAGTACTGGATAGTGATAGGGATACAATTACTATTCCTACTCCAAAGGGTGCTTGCCCCAGAGAAAATAATGGATAGTGGTGAGGTTAAAATTACTATTCCTACTCCAAGGGGTGCTTGCCACAGGGAAAGTAATAGATAGTGATGGGGTTAAAATTACTATTCCAACTCCAAAGGGTGCTTGCCTCGGGGAAAATAATGGATAGTAGTAGGGTTAAAATTACTATTCCTGCTCCAAAGGCTGCTTGCCTTGCGGAAAATAATGGATAGTGGAAGGGTTAAAATTACTATTCCTACTCCAATGGGTGCTTGCCACAGGTAAAGTAATAGATAGTGATGGGGTTAAAATTACTATTCCAACTCCAAAGGGTGCTTGCCTCTGGGAAAATAATGGATAGCAGTAGGGTTAAAATTACTATTCCTACTCCAAAGGCTGCTTGCCTCGGGGAAAATAATGGATAGTGGTAGGGTTAAAATTACTATTCCTACTCCAAGGGATGCTTGCCACAGGGAAAGTAATGGATAGTGATGGGGATAAAATTACTATTCCTCCTCCAAGGGGTGCTTGCCACAGGGAAAGTAATAGATAGTGATGGGGATAAAATTACTATTCCTACTCCAAGGTGTGCTTGCCACAGGGAAAGTAATGGATAGTGATGGGGATGCATTTACTATTCCTACTCCAAAGGGTGCTTGCCTCAGGGAAAATAATGGATAGTGGTGGGGTTAAAATTACTATTCCTACTCCAAGGGGTGCTTGCCACAGGGAAAGTAATGGGTAGTGATGGGGTTAAAATTACTATTCCAACTCCAAAGGGTGCTTGCCTCGAGGAAAGTAATGTATAGTGGTAGGGTTAAAATTACTATTCCTACTCCAAGGGGTGCTTGCCACAGGGAAAGTAATGGATAGTGATGGGGTTAAAAATACTATTCCAACTCCAAAGGGCGTTTGCCTCGAGGAAAATATTGGATAGTGGTGGGGTTAAAATTACTATTCCTACTCCAAGGAGTGCTTTCCTCTGGGAAAATGCTGGATATTAGTGGTTAAAAAAATATTAACCATACTCCAACATGTGTTTATCTCTGTCAAAATTCTAAATGTTTTATTTTTAGATTATAAATATTTTGCAAATGATTACATTTTTTTAAATATATATTTTAATATATCAACAGATAACTACAGAATCCTTCCAAAGCAGTCAAAAGGAACAATATATTCTCAAGAATTTATATTCCACAGAACAGGTTCAGATAATTTTTTAAAAAGGTAATTTTTTTAAATATTTACACGAAAACCACTAAAGCAATGATATTGTTTGAAAAACTCTGTTTGCAAAATACATTAACATACATAGTACAAATTTAAAAACAATAGAAATATATATTTTTCTTCCAGATTTTACATCTTTGCACATCTTCACATTACTAAAACTCCAGCATCAAATGAGAAAACATCACAAGGTAAATTTTATAACTTTAAAATATAAATACAGTTATTGATCCATAAAGAAATGTATAAAACATTACATAAATAAAATGATCTTCTTCAAATTAAAACTACTTGTTGAATGAAAATACATATGTTATCCTTCACATATTAAATCTTCCAAAATAAACACAAATGTTCTTCCATAACAATTAATTTGTACTTCTTTTGCAGGGAAACATTTTTAAATGTACAGAAAATCCTAATAATGTTTTTTCTTCTTCTTTTGCAGTCCACAAATAAAATATATAAAACAGAAAACCTCAACACAAACCTTACAAAAAAGGTAAGATTACAAAAACCAACAGACAATAAAATTACTTAACGACGTTTCTCTCCTAGTAAACTTTATTAAAATAACAAAAGACTAATCAAACACATTTACTTTTTTTCCTTACAGAATCAACTAAAAATAAATCTGTTCACAAATCTAAAAGCATCAAGCAACATCTGATCAAAAGTTAAGCAACTATAACTATTTCTCAATAAAACAACGTAACCATTTTTCTCTCCCAAAAAAAGTATTTTAGAAAGAACCTTTCTTCCAATTCAGAAATGTGACACGTTGAAAACATTAAATATAAGTTAAAAAAGCAAAGACTTTAAAATGTTGTTTTAGTTGCATAAATTGTACTAAATATTTTTTCCTGTAAACAGGTAAACATAATAAATTAATAAGAAACTAACATTTTTTTCGTTCTTTTTCTCTTTTTTTATCCATAACATAAAATGTCTTCTAATCAAGCTAAATACATCACATCAAGTCGGGAAACCGTTTGCTGAATCATAGTGGGTATGTTTATTGGAAGGAGAGACTATCTGAGCCCAGGTGTTATTGGAGGTGTGTGCAATACTACTCAACCCATTGCACAGGCAGAGCAGTTACTCTTGGTGACTCTGTTTTAAGAACTACAGATCATAACCACTCTGCCTCTGCAATGGAGATTGAAGTAAGACAAACAATAAATGAAATTAAAGATATTGCATCCACCTCCAATGAACCCTGTGGTGCAGTTTTAAGGGAGGTAGAGCAACACATTCCTCCACATGTTGCAAGTAGTATGCCCACAATTCCTAATTTGAGACAAATCATTCAACGTCAAAAACAGGCAAGTAACCCACAAAGAGTAACACCCCAAACCTATTCTGACATAATCATTCCACCTGAACTCTCTGTAACTGTTTCTAATTAACCTTTCCTTTTGCATGACAACCAGAACCCTCAAAAGAGAATTCTAATCTTTAGCACACCCCAATGCCATAGTTGCTGCTTTACCTCTGATTACATTGATGCATACCAAGAATTAAGTCTGGTCAATCCCTGTACCTTTCTCTTGACCTCAAAACTATGATGGTATGCCTACTGGTCATGACGAAAGTCTACCCACAAGTCAGAAATGGTTAATGAGGTGCTGATATTGGTATGCCGGTATAGTTTTTTAAAACTCTTGTTCAAAGGGTGAATGCTCAGAGCAAACCAATACATATCAAAGACATTTCCAAAAGACGTTCATCTTAAACAATCATGAACATTGTGGAGAGGTTTGTTAGTGCACAGCTTCCTACCATTGATCCCAAACTTAGTGATATGTCTGGTGACAGCCCCTCGATGTTTAGACACATTCCTTCACTTTTGCATAGCAATGTATGTTATATTATGTGTATTAGTATAGAGCACTAATCACCCGTCAGGGTATCCAGGCACTTTGTAGGTGAAAATGTCAGCTGCCTCCTCAGAGTGATTATTCAAAAAGCCAGGTCCTCAGCATGTCAAGCTTGTTGTCTAGGATGATTTCAAGACTTCTGGCATTGGTGGTGCTGGTGGGTTTGGTGCAAAGGTCCGTTGGCCACCAGGTGGAACCTGCTCTCTCCTCCAGTAGCTACACCGTTGTGCCTCCGCTGCCGCTGTTCTGGTAAAGGTTCGAGCCTGCCCCTGCGACCTTATACCTCATTGTGCCCGTTTTTTATTCCTGTGTCATCTGTGTTTAATTTTGCCCATTTTGTCTTTTTCTTGCCCAAATTGTACTGTTGTTCCTGTTTAACTGTTGTGCTATCTCAATATTGTTTTCTGTTTTTGCCGCAACCCCTCACCCCTGCTGCCCACGCTCCCGCCGCCCAGCTCAGCTTTCCCTCCCTCCTCCCCTACTTAATGGCGTCCGCTGCTGGGACGAGCGAGCAAGACTCCTGACCTCCGGTCAGTGACCTGCTCTCTCCCCCAGTAGCTACACCGCTGTGCCTCCGCTGCCGCTGCTCTGGTAGGGTTCGAGCCTGCCCCTGCGACCTTATACCTCATTGTGCCCGTTTTTTTATTCCTGAGTCACCTGTGTTTAATTTTGCCCATTTTGTCTTTTTCTTGCCCAAATTGTACTGTTGTTCCTGTTTATCTCTTGTGCTATCTCGATATTGTTTTCTGTTTTTGCTGCGACCCCTCCCCCCTGCCGCCCACGCTTCCGCCTCCCAGCTCAGCTTTCCCTCCCTCCTCCCCTACTTAATGGCGGCCGCTGCTGGGACGAGCGAGCAAGACCCCTGACCGCCTGTCAGTGACCTGCTCTCTCCCCCAGTAGCTACACCGTTGTGCCTCCGCTGCTGCTGCTCTGGTAGGGTTCGAGCCTGCCCCTGCAACCATATACCTTACTGTGCCCGTTTTTTATTCCTGTGTCACCTGTGTTTAATTTTGCCCATTTTGGCTTTGTCTTGCCCAAATTGTACTGTTGTTCCTGTTTAACTGTTGTGCTATCTCGATATTGTTTTCTGTTTTTGCCGCAACCCCTCCCACCTGCAGCCCATGCTCCTGCCTCCCAGCTCAGATTTCCCTCCCTCCTCCCCTATTTAATGGCGGCTGCTGCTGGGATGAGGGAGCAAGACCCCTGACCTCCGGTCAGTGACCTGCTCTCTCCCCCAGTAGCTACACCGTTGTGCCTCCGCTGCTGCTGCTCTGGTAGGGTTCGAACCTGCCCCTGTGACCTTATACCTCATTGTGCCCGTTTTTAATTCCTGTGTCATCTGTGTTTAATTTTGCCCATTTTGTCTTTTTCTTGCCCAAATTGTACTGTTGTTCCTGTTTAACTGTTGTGCTACCTAGATATTGTTTTCTGTTTTCGCTGTGACCCCTCCCCCCTGCCACCCATGCACACGCCTCCCAGCTCAGCTTTCCCTCCCTCCTCCCCTACTTAATGGCGGCTGCTGCTGGGATGAGCAAGCAAGACCCCTGAGACCTCTGGTCAGTGACCTGCTCTCTCCCCCAGTAGCTACACCGTTGTGCCTCCGCTGCCGCTGCTGCTGCTCTGGTAGGGTTTGAACCTGCGACCTTATACCTCATTGTGCCCGTTTTTTATTCCTGTGTCACCTGTGTTTAATTTTGCCCATTTTGTCTTTTTCTTGCCCAAATTGTACTGTTGTTCCTGTTTAACTGATGTGCTATCTCGATATTATTTTCTGTTTTTGCCGTGACCCCTCCCCCCTGCCACCCACGTTCCTGCCTCCCAGCTCAGCTTTCCTTCACTTCTCCCCTACTTAATGGCGGCCGCTGCTGGGACGAGCGAGCAAGACCCCTGACCTCCAGTCAGTGATCTGCTCTCTCCCCTAGTAGCTACTCCATTATGTATTTAATTTGCATACTATGAGATTGGATCATATTTATAGTGTATACTTGATTCATTCCAAATGTACACTAAGGGGTCGATTCCGATTCGGGCCGGAAAAAGCACCGACCGACTCGGATCCGGAAATTATACCGACCGACACGTACCTGTGGCGACCGACACGCCAAGTACGATGCAATGCGTGCAAAATCCGACCGACACGTACCGAACCCAAGTCGAACGACCGAGCCGCACGGAAAACAGCAATCCGGTCGGAAAAACACGCAAATCCAACCGACCGACACGCACCCGGAACAAATCCCACCGAAACGTACACGCGAACTCCAAACCGCAAAGTACGATGCAAGGCGCGAAAACCACGAGCGAGTCGGACGGAGGACAAGCCGTACGACCGACACGCATACAAAACCGAGCCGAAGCAACACAAAACACCGCGACCGACGCGTACGCAGCATAGAAAACTGCACAAACACAGCGTGAACGAAACGGATAATACCGTACAAGACAAATGCAGGGTCCGACTCGGTCACAAGAACGTTTCCAACATGCACAGACAGTACAAAGGAAAAATTACACAAAAAAAGGCCAAACAAGCAATTACTAAGCCAATAAATACTGGGGGTGGGGACAGAGAACAAAGACACACCCACAACTCCACCTATATAAAGGACACAAATCACAACCATGATCCTTTGCAAATGCCATTCCACTGCCAGCACCCAAGAGAAAGCAACCACACACCCACAGCTCATCCCTCACACAAGCCACACACCATCAGCACACCAACAAATACCTACCTCACATACACCCAGCAAAACACACACTCACACACCCCCACCTGCACACCAACACACACATCACTCACCATCACCACCCATCACCATGCCCCCCAAGAAGAATCACAAGTTCCTAGATTGTGAATTGGAAGTCATGGTAGACGAGATCCTCAGGGTAGAGCCACAGCTGTTTGGCACACTGGTCCAACAGACCCCCATCTCCCAGAAAACCAAGATGTGGGAGAGGATCATCAACAGGGTGAACGCACAATCACCATGTCGGCGCACAAAGAGCGACATCCAGAACAGGTGGTATGACGTGCGCAGGAGGGTACGGGACCTGCTCAAGAAAGACTACATCAACAGCCAATACACCGGCAGTGGCCCTCCTGCCAAGCCAATATACCTCAGGTCCTGGGAGTAGAAGGTGCGGGCCATCCTTCCGCCAGTGAGCGTATATGGACTAGAGGACATCCCAGAGCCTGGTGAGTACACAACAAATGTACACAATATACTGCCACAAAACACACACACATCACTGTCAAGGGAGAGTCAAACCATGCACTCATAGCAATTACACAGCAACCAGAACAGAATCATCCCAAAATGTGTATGTCAGTCAGATAAACACAACACATGCCATCAAAAAAGTCACATCCAACTGTGCCATCACATGTACAAACACAACTACAACTACAGCTAGGCAGTGGCACAAATAGAACTAACAAACACATCCAGACATGTAGCCACCACAACAACACCAACACACAGTGAAGACCACTCAAAGGAAGGAATTCTGTGTATGCTGGCCAAGTCAGTGTAGCCAATAGCATCATGGGAGTCGCAGTCACACATATTGCCCCCCACAACTGTCCCATCAACACCACCATGAACTATGCGCACATCACAGGGAGTGGAGGAGGACTCACAAGATGGCTGACACTGGCTACTGCTGTGGGGAGCACAAGGCCCTGCTGGGAACTGTGCACCAACAAACAGCAGGACACCACTGACTGACATCCTGAGAGACAACTTCCACTCCCTGCAATGCAAGCACGTTCCATGGTGGGATATCTGGCTGGCTGGGTGGGAAGGAGGACTTGCAGCACTGACCATAGTCACAAGCACCTCCCCTCACACACCCCCAACACAAACTCCACAGAACCCACCTGGTAGAATGCAATGCCCCCCATCCTAACACAAGATCCCACAAAGAACCACCACCCTGGGTTATGTTGTGTGAAGCACAGAGACACTCTTGGGACTGTTAGCCAAACAACTGCCAGGACAACACTCCCAGCCATCCTGTCAGCACAGCCAGCCCACCCCACAGGGAAGCAGAGTCAAAAGGAAGGAAGCATGGGCATGCTGGGAAGGGGGGTGGAGGCAATAGCATGATGGGAGTCGTAGTCACAGCTCTACATCCCCCACCACCTGGCCCAGCAAGCTCACACTCATGCATGCACATCCCACAGAGAGTGGAAAGGCCCATCAAAGATGTCTGACACTGTTGCTGTGTCGTGGAGAGCACAAGGGCATGCTGGGAACTGCACACCAACCAACAGCAGGACACCACTGTCAGCCATCTTGCCATTGCACACACACCCACACATACTGAACTCCCCACAAAAGCAAGTAAGTTTGGGAATGCTGGCAAGTGGGGTGGAGGCAATAGCATGATGGGAGTGGCAGTCACTGATATTGGTCACCCCCACAACTGTCCCATCAACACCACCCTGAACCATGCTCACATCACAGGGAGTGGAGAAGGACTCACAAGATGGCTGACACTGGCTACTGCTGTGGGGAGCACAAGGCCCTGCTGGCAACTGTGCACCAACAAACAGCAGGACACCACTGACTGACATCCTGAGAGACAACTTCCACTCCCTGCAATGCAAGCACGTACCATGGTGGGATATCTGGCTGGCTGGGTGGGAAGGAGGACTTGCAGCACTGACCATAGTCACAAGCACCTCCCCTCACACCCCCTCAACACAAACTCCACAGAACCCACCTGGTAGAATGCAATGCCCCCATCCTAACACAAGATCCCACAAAGAACCACCACCCTGGGTTATGTTGTGTGAAGCACAGGGACACTCTTGGGACTGTTAGCCAAACAACTGCCAGGACAACACTCCCAGCCATCCTGTCAGCACAGCCACCCCACCCCACAGGGAAGCAGAGTCAAAAGGAAGGAAGCATGGGCATGCTGGGAAGGGGGTGGAGGCAATAGCATGATGGGAGTCGTAGTCACAGCTCTACATCCCCCACCACATGGCCCAGCAAGCTCACACTCACGCATGCACATCCCACAGAGAGTGGAAAGGCCCATCAAAGATGTCTGACACTGTTGCTGTGTCGTGGGGAGCACAAGGGCATGCTGGGAACTGCACACCAACCAACAGCAGGACACCACTGTCAGCCATCTTGCCATTGCACACACAACCACACATACTGAACTCCCCACAAAAGCAAGTAAGTTTGGGAATGCTGGCAAGTGGGGTGGAGGCAATAGCATGATGGGAGTGGCAGTCACTGATATTGGTCACCCCCACAACTGTCCCATCAACACCACCCTGAACCATGCTCACATCACAGGGAGTGGAGAAGGACTCACAAGATGGCTGACACTGGCTACTGCTGTGGGGAGCACAAGGCCCTGCTGGCAACTGTGCACCAACAAACAGCAGGACACCACTGACTGACATCCTGAGAGACAACTTCCACTCCCTGCAATGCAAGCACAGTCCATGGTGGGATAACTGACTGGCTGGGTGGGTGGGAAGGAGGGCCGGCTGTCAACCAAACACAACCAATGCAGACCATGTTCACACCCCAAAAAATACATAGAAATGCCCAAATAATGCAGGACAATGTGCCACACCAATATCAACCCCTGACTGTGACGACTTAGGACAATGCAATGTACAGGCCCGCACCCAGAGGCACAGTCACAACTGTCATGTGTGTCAACCATTGATGCCTGCAGAAACATAACATACATTGTGTGTGTCTCCCAAAAACAGGTGATGATGGGGACACAGCAGCAGATGCTGAGGAGTCCCAGTCGCAGGCTCAAGAGGATGCGGAGCTCACTGGCGTCGTACAGCCTCTGCCCTCCTCGGACGAAGAAGACCAACCTGGCACATCCGGTGCAAGTCTACATGCAGCACCAGCAGGACCACCAGCTGCAGCACCAGCAGGACCAGCAGCTGCACCCCCTGCATCCACCCCTCCAACGACTGTCACCACAAATACCATCCCTGCCGACATGGACAGAACAAGGAGCAACACCAGCACAGGGACCCTGGACCAACCTGGGGCCATGGACACCAACACCACCACCAACCCCCAAGGTGGACCAGGGTCATCTGTGCATGCCACTGCACGCACTGCACATGTCAGCAGGGGTGGTGGGAGGGGTGGGAGACAGAGGTCGCTGCTTGCAGAGGTTGCTGGTGTGCATGATGACCCACAACTGGTACGCATAGCTGATGCGTACCATTCCAGCACCGGAGACCTCAGCCAGGTAGTGGGGCTCCTCAGAGACATGAAACAGCAGCAGGCTGCCCATCATGCCCGCTTGGACTCTCACATGTCCCACGTGGAGTCACACATGTCCCGCGTGGACTCACACATGTCCCGCGTGGAGTCCAAGTGGGATGCACTGCATGAGATGACGGCGGTGCACAGGGACATTTTACAATGCCTCCGCCAGATGAACAGCAACCAGTCCACACCTCCCTGTGTGCCAACAACATCTGGTGCTGAACAAACTGCAACTGCCACAGGGAGGGAGGATGACTCTGGCGGAGAGTCCCCTGCACCACAGCAGCCTGTACTTGAGGGGCCCCCCCCCAAGAAGAGGGGTCGTCCGAAGAGGGACAAGTGAGAGGCCGATGGCCAAGCGCAACTCCCAGGAAGCCTGAACCTGTTCTGGATGTTCACCTTTGTGCACAGACTGTTCACCCTGTTGACGGCAACACTACTCCCACACATTGCATGGGGAGTACAAGTTGGACCAATGTGTCAGACAACTGTGGCCCCGATACTGGGGATTCTGTCTACCAGGACTTTCAATTCACCTAGGAACTTCTGATTGCAAGATTTATGTACAGCACCACCCATCCTATGTACTATTCACACAAATGTATCACAATAAACACACTAATACACCATACTTGCCTCTGTTGTGATTCCAACGTGGGTGCTGTTATGGGGATGATGAACTGCAAAATTACACTGTGTATGCGAACTGCAACTGCAAGTACAACACAGGCATGTGAGTAAAGGCAACGTGACACATATGAGGGAGACACACCACCAGGGCTACACAACACATACACACCTAGGCCATCTGACTCATTGCCTACACTGATGTTGCCAGGGAAGACGGTGCAATGCACAGACACCACACCCATTCCCAGTTGTAGTCAAGTAGCCCACAGGTGCAGTAAGCAAATGGCAGTCAAATGTGTGACCACAGACAACGCACATCACAAAGTGAAGCACAGGTTTATTACACAGTTGCAACATGTCGTAACCACTACAGATGCAAGGTAATCCCACCTGGCAGCGGGCACACAGTCAACAACTGTAGATGGAAGGAAGTCCATGGGTGTGGCGCACATCACCTGTAGGGACACAACAGCTACCAGCCTGGAAGTGCAATCACGTCGTTGGTGGACACAGTTGACCAAACGAATCTGAAAGTACCCTGTGAAGGACAGAAATGACACACAGTCAAAAGCAATGGAGTACAGGACAGAACAGCAAAACTCATGCACAATACATGTTACAAGATACCCACCCAGAACCAAGTTAGCATGTCAACACTGTTGGGGAGTACAGCCCACCTGTAAGCACACATCGCAACACACATCCAGTCAAGTAGCCCATGGACACACTCCAACAGCACCAGAGCACCACCTACACATATCATGCCAACTCACATCATTGACATGACACCTCAGGATACTCACATTCAGCTAAAGAAGTTGGTGATGAGCTGTGTGCGGACATCACCCTCATCATCATCATCATCGTCACTGGCATCGTGGTCGAGGCCAGGATCCTCCACAGGTGGCGGATGTTGGTCATTGTCATCCTGGATGAGAGGCAACTCCTTCCGCACTGCCAGGTTGTGGAGCATGCAGCAGACGATGATGATCTTGCACACTTTCGCAGGGGCATATGGGAGGGACCCTCCGGTCTTGTCCAGGCAGCGGAAGCGGCTCTTCAGGAGACCAAATGTCCGCTCAATAACTCTCCTGGTCCAACCATGTGCCTCATTGTAGCGCATCTGGGCTGGTGTCACAGGGTTCCTGAGGGGTGTCAGCAACCACGGCATGTTGGGATATCCTGAGTCACCTACGGACAGACAAGTGCACATTAGCTGACTTGGAAAAGTGGGCGGAATACTACAGATCAGATCACACACAATGGCACAAAGTCAGTACACACCGACAAGCCAGGCACGCTGGTTCTGCATCTGTGCCATCATCCTGGGGATGCGACTACTCCTCATCACAAAGGCATCGTGTGCTGAACCAGGGAAACGGGCACACACGTGTGTGATGGTCATGTCTGCAAGACACACCACCAGTGCATTGACCGAGTGGTAGTGCTTGCGGTTCCTGTAGGCCTGCTCCTGGGCCTGTGGTGGTACCAAAGCCACATGTGTCCCATCAATGGAGCCAATGACATGCGGCATCCTCCCCAGGGCATAAAAGTCACTCTTCACGTCAGTGAGTCGTCGCAGTCTAGGGAAATAGATGTACCGGTTCAGGAATAGCAACATTGCCGCCAAAACATCGCGGAGCACACGGCTCAACATGGTCTGTGACATCCCACCAGCAGTCGCCACAGTATGTTGGAAGGTACCGGTGGCAAAGAAGTGTAGGGCTGCCATCACCTTCACCTTGGGGGTCAGCGCTGTAGGATACGGCCGGCCAGGCTGCAAATGTGGGGACAACTGCACCTCCAAATCCTCAATCAGCTGCCTGGTGAAGCGGTACCGTCGGATGCTGTCCCGTTCCACCATCGTTGCCAGGTCTGGGAATGGTCGATGGACAGCAGGAGCCCTGCAGTGCAGAGGAGAAGTAAGCAAGATTGTCAGTCAGCCCACATATGCGGCATTGAACACACTCAATATCCCAACATACATCATTATGAGGCACAACTACATGAAGTGTGCAGTTCCGTAAGGACATGTATGGTACATACATGGCCAACATCTGTCAACACGGTCCAACAGGTGGCATCAATTAGTCCCAGGTTGGCCCATTGGATATCATGAGGCCGTGTCACAGTTCCCATCTCCTGCTGCCGTGTCACAATCACCCCCACAGTGACATGTGAGGACAGATGTGCCTCAGGCACCACAGCTCAACGACAGGTACATTCCCAGGGACCCTGTATTGCCACATGGACACTGGCATTACATGGAGTATCATGTATACACCACAGCAAAACAACCATGACCCCCACAGGTAGTGGTCCCACTTGCCATGGCAGGACAGACATGGACGTCTGTGACACACACACGCACAACATCAAAGTCCATGCACACACAACGTGGATGTGGAGACTGTCTCCCATTGTGCACATGAAATCAGAGACATTGTAAACACTACATGCACAAAGACTGTGGAGGACCATCACAATTGTGCCACTGGGACACCCTGGCTCAAACATACCGTCCCACATGGGACTCACGGGGTATGTGACATGACATACACATACACCACCGTGAAATGTGACCATGACACATGCACAGATATGAACAGTTGCACATCACAGTGGTCATGTACACGTAACACCCAGGATCCTGTCCCCATGAACACGTGCACAGCCTGGGGGTGGCTGCCCACAGGTGACACCCACAGGACAACATGTACACCAACATACACACAATAGGAAATGCAGCCTTACATGCCTTATGATAAAGTTTGGACAGGCTGTCGTGATGTAGGTGTGCCCCTCACTCCCTGGGAGCTATCTGTGGCTGGCATATGTCCATCTGAGACAGGCATGCTGACATATGCCAGTCACATGTACAGTGATGCGTTGAACAGCAATGGACCGATCGGTGCCCCCGGCCGGCCCATTGCATTCAATGTGTGTGGGTACGCGTTGTACCCCTGTACGCGTTGTACTGCAATGGACCGATCGGTGCCCCCGGCCGGCCCATTGCATTCAATGTGTGCGGGTACGCGTTGTACCCCTGTACGCGTTGTACTGCAATGGACCGATCGGTGCCCCCGGCCGGCCCATTGCATGCAATGTGTGCGGGTACGCGTTGTACCCCTGTATGCGTTGTACTGCAATGGACTGATCGGTGCCCCCGGCCGGCCCATTGCATTCAATGTGTGTGGGTACGCGTTGTACCCCTGTACGCGTTGTACTGCAATGGACCGATCGGTGCCCCCGGCCGGCCCATTGCATTCAATGTGTGCGGGTACGCGTTGTACCCCTGTACGCGTTGTACTGCAATGGACCGATCGGTGCCCCCGGCCGGCCCATTGCATTCAATGTGTGCGGGTACGCGTTGTACCCCTGTACGCGTTGTACCGCAATGGACCGATCGGTGCCCCCGGCCGGCCCATTGCATGCAATGTGTGCGGGTACGCGTTGTACCCCTGTACGCGTTGTACCGCAATGGACCGGTCGGTGCCCCGGCCGGCCCATTGCATTCAATGTGTCGCGGTACGCGCTGTACCCCTGTACGCGTTGTACCGCAATGGACCGATCGGTGCCCCCGGCCGGCCCATTGCATTCAATGTGTGCGGGTACGCGTTGTACCCCTGTACGCGTTGATACCGCAATGGACCGATCGGTGCCCCCGGCCGGCCCATTGCATTCAATGTGTGCGGGTACGCGTTGTACCCTGTACGCGTTGTACCGCAATGGACCGATCGGTGCCCCCGGCCGGCCCATTGCATGCAATGTGTGCAGGTACGCGTTGTACCCCTGTACGCGTTATACCGCAATGGACCGATCGGTGCCCCCGGCCGGCCCATTGCATTCAATGTGCGCGGTGCACGCGTTGTACCCTGTACGCGTTGTACCGCAATGGACCGATCGGTGCGCACTCCATTGACAATGGCCTTGCCTGGCAACGGACGCGTTTCGAATTTCGAACGAGTCGGTTGCTGGAAAATCAGTTGGTCACCCACAACAATGTTGCAAAATCATGTATGTCATGAAGTTGAAGATTTGAAGGATGCTGTGGGCGTCTTTTGGTGCTGCTATTCCATGGATTGGCCAGATTCAGAAGATGCAAACGACTTGGACCTATCACTTTGGACACAAGGGACAGTATCTGCCTCTCCAGCACATATATATTGCTGGCTGTTCCCCTGAGAGCTCACTTGCCTGCACTACATGCTCCAGGACGACATCTGCCACTGCACTGCTGCTGTCTCTGCCCCTCTGGACCCTGCAATGGCACGTACTGTGGAGAGAGCCCCAGCCTTCAGCCTTGAGGAGAACCAGGCCCTGCTGGACAGCCTACTTCCACAGTACAGCAAGCTGTATGGGACACCAGGGGAGCAGGTGAGTGTTCTGTGCACTGCCTTTCTGAATGTGCATATTGTCTGACTAGCAAGGCTGAAAGTCTGCACGCCACTGGCTAGCAGGCTCACTGAGTAGTTGTCACCCCCATAGTGTGTAGTGACATGCACTGGACAGGTATGGTGCAGTGACAGTGCATTTGAACAAGGTTTTACTTCCCATGCAATGATACCATGTAGTGACGTCTGGCAAACTGTCCATGTGCAGCTTTGCACTGCCTGTGTACATCATGTGCCCCTGTGATTGAGACATGTATATACAACTGTGTCATGCACGGATATGTTGCATGTGTGGTAATGGCCTTTTCACTTTGTCATCCTGACATGTTAATGCCCATCGGAAGCAGGAGATCTGGAAGGACATCGTCCGGGCTGTCCGGTCCGTGGGGGTCTACAAGCACCGGATCCGCAACTGCCAGAAGAGGTGGCAGGACCTTCGGGGCTGGACCCGGAGGATTGCACGGGTCCAGCTGAAGCTGTCGCCTCCTCGCAGGAGGGGCGGAACACGGACCCTGACCCCCCACATGCTCCAGATCCTGGCGGTGGTGTTTCCAGACCTGGATGGGCAGCTGAAGGCCAGACAGCAGCAAGGAGGGGGTGAGTCAAAGACTGCACTGTGAACTCTGTATTACATGCTGTGTGCCCTCCTCTGGCCTGGTTCAACTGCCACAGTGCAGCAGTCATGTTGTCCAGGAGCCATGTCCCTCTATTGTGCACTGCCCACTGCTCATCTGATACCCAGGTGTGGCCCTTACATTCAGGGAATTGTGTCACTTGGGACTGTGTCCTTGCAGTTTGCTTCACTGAAGGTGGGGGACAGCATCTGTTTCCCTAACTCTGTTGTGGGCATCATGGGTGGGTCCATTGTTCACACTACGCCTGTGTTCGGACATGTAATCTGCGTGTTGCTTTGATATGCGGTCCACTTGCTGAGCTGACCCACCACATGTGCCTGGGGTATGTGGCACACGCCCATGCAGCGTGTGGGAACAATGTTTGGGCCCCAGGAGTGTGCAGATTACGTGTGTCACACATACATAGCCAGCTATCCACTGTCCAGGGCTCATCCCTCATTCATGTGGAGCAGGACAGTCATGCCTACTCTAGGCCATGCAATGCACTCTGTACTCCCACTCCCGTGTATCAGCTGACACATTGTGTGCAGTGATTTGACCCCTCAGGTGTCTGCCTCTGTGTCAGTGTGCTGTGGATTAGTTGCCAGGACTGCTGGGGTGTTTCTTGGTAGGGGCTCAGCATGCCCCTGGAGATGTGACCATAGGAGACGATACTTGTGTGTCACATAGGTGTTTGATCAGCTGCCCGTGCAGACTGGGGTATGCGAATGTGAAGTTCAGACAGCTGTTCCCCATTCACAGCAGATTGTGAGGGGCTCAGGTTCAGAGGGTAGTGTCACAGGTCTCCCATATGTCCAATAGGTATGACCTGGACAGATGAGGGTTAAGATGATGTGTTGTGTGGGGGATGTACATGTGCACTTGTGCAGCTCCAGGACTTGCATTCCCCATGACCTACTATTGTGACACAGTGCATAGTGTTGTTGTCTGGCTGCCAAGTCATACATCACTGAGACAGTGATGTATGACTTAGCAGTCATGCCTCTGCCATGGCATGTGTCTACTTATTGGTGATCCTGCAGGGGAGTGACATGTGCTACATGCACACCATTGTGGCGATGGCTATCAGGACATGGGTGCATCATGGTGTCTGTCGCTGGTATGCATCACATGCATTTCCTATTTGACTCTGGGCATCCCTTTCATCCGGAAACCTGTACTGACTCAGTGGCAAGAGCTGTGATGTGTGCATGTCCACATGCCACACCGTGTCCTCTGCACTGTCCAACTACTGTGTACTTGGTGCATGTGTCCACACTGGGGTGTTGCAATCCAACAGACACCAGACAGATGGGTGCAAGGCCATGTGGGATGTGAGTGCCATGCTTGGCATCAGACTGACAATTGGCTTCTCCTGTTCAGTTAGGGCACTTTTAGCAATGTACAACTAATGATGCCAGGGCTTGCTCTGTAATGTGCTGTGCTCACAGTGGTGTGTGCGTTTGGTGCAGGTGACTGATGTCTATCTGTTTCCCCATTGTTTGCAGATACATCCACGGCCACGGAAGGGGACAGCTCCACGGACCAGGAGGAGCCAGAGAGCCAGACTGGGTCAGCAGCCGAGGAGTGGTCGGAGGGACCCAGTGGCACGGAGGGCGAGGGGAGCCACACCGAGGAGTCCTCAGCACCATCCACCTCAGCTGAGGACCAGAGCAACTCGGAGGATGACTCCCTTATGGAGGCGGGTGTCAGCAGCCACCACACCCCAGCTAGTGTTGCTGTCCCCGCCACCACCAGCACCACCACCGCCCTCCCATCGGCTCCCATTCCCCAGGTCCGTGGAGGCTCCCATGTTCGGGAGCGTGTCTCCTTTGGGCCAGGCACCGCAGCCCCTGCCCCTGTGTCCCCTGCTGCCCTGAGTGAGGAGTCTGTGTACCTCCTTCGCCAGCTCCATGTAGGGCAGACAGCCATGCTGAGTGTCCTCCATGCGCACACCGCTCTGTTGACTCAGCTGGTGTCGTTCATGGAGGGCATCTCATCGGGCATGTCTGACCTACAGAGGGGCAATAGGTCCATGGACTCCTCCCTGACGGCAGCAGTGTCCCTCCTCAGACAGTCCCTCACCCCTCCTGCCTCTGCTCCATCCACACTCCCCAGCACCTTACCCGTCCCAAGCACACACACACACCGGCACAGGCACACACCAGCACACACACGTCCAGCACACAGACACACACGCCACAAACAAAACGCACACGCACGCACAGTCAGGGGACTGAAACCAGACTCACAGGGGATGGGGCCCTGGTACACACACACGCATCCACGGGCACTGCGCAGTCCTCAGTTGCCTCTCCCTCCAAAACACCCTCCCTTGCCTCACCTGAAACCCCAAAGACCCAGCGCCTCTTCCTCAGTGACCTAGGCCTCTTCCCCTCCGATCCAGCTGCTCCAGCATCCAGGGGGAAGAGGAAGCCCCCCCACACGGAGCAGAGTGCCCCTCGCCCCCGGACACCCTCCCCCAGGCGCAGACAGACTGAGGCCCCCACCCGCAAGTCCCCCGGAGTGGTAAGAGCAAGACCCCGCCGCCGCCCTGCAGCTCAAGCACCAGGTCTCCTTCCTCCATCCCTCAGGCCCCCACTCCACAGGTGCCCCCACCACACCCTGCCCCAGGTTCCCCCACCCACAGATATACCATCCCCAAGAGGATCCGGCCTTCTCCCCCTGCCACTTGCTCTCCCGGCACCACACCCCCGCTGCGCTTGTCTGTGCCACTGATGTGGTGAGGGTGTCCTCCCCTCTGTCCAGCCCACCTTGCCTGTTCCCCATTCTCCTCCCCTGGTGGTAGGCACTGCAGTGGAGTCCACTACCACCCTGTCTGACTTGGGCACTGCAGTGGCAGACCTGTCCACTACATCTGCAGGGTCCACTGCAGTCGTGCCGGCACCCACAACATCTGAGTCATGCCCCCAGTTGTGCCGGCACACACCATGTCAGACACCTCCACTGCAGTTGTCAGTGGCTCTCCAGCACCCACCACCCCTTCCCTGCTTCCTCCTGGTGAGCCCTGATCCTGTCCCTGCGGTGCCTGGCCTACCCCCCTGGTTGCCCCTCCTAGTGGATTGTCCCTGGTTTTGTGCAGGCATGCGTAGGGTGACATCTGCCACTGTCACCCTGTTTGGACTTTTACAATGGACTGGCCATTGGCCTTTGTGTTTTTTCTGGACTTTGTTTTCATTCCACACATATGCTGAATAAAGCAACTTTCTGTTCTCTAGTGCTTATGCTTCTGATGTACATGTTGTTGATGATGCTAACCATGCCCTTGCTGCAGTGATGGTGATATTTGGTCTCATGATAATGAAGTGTTACTGTGCAGGAACCCATGTGGTCCAGGGGGAATGTGTCCTATCCTGTGGTGTATCCATGTCATCCATAGCAGCATCTGAGGGTGTCATGTGTTCAGTATTTGGCAATGGGATTTCCTACTTAGATTGGCTATTTCACATCTGTGGCTTCCACCCCTGCACATCTGTTGTGCCTGCCATTGTTCAGTTTGTCTACTTCCCTGACCGTGTGGCCATCTCCAGTGGACATGCAGGTTTGGGCATCAATGGGGAAGGACTCATCTGTGTTGTCAGTGCAACATTGCTATACAAGTGTGTTGGATCTGTGCTGATGATTCCGTTGGCACTTCCATGACCAGGCTGATGTTACGGGAGCCCTCATTTGGTGCTAATTGTTGATTGTGTGACCAAGTGCTCAGCTGACATGATGGGGCCCTACTGAGGCAACATATGGCACAGCTTTCCTCACACAGGAGTGGAGTCCCCTCATGGCAGTGTGTACTCCTGTGACATTGCCTGCGCCCAAGGTGTGTGTTGTATGTGCATGTCTGTGTGTTCACTTCCGTTTAGCTGTGCATGCTGTGATCCCTAGTGTTGTACCTGTTTGTGATGCTAGCTGAGTTGACCTATGTTCCCC
>CAWUFW010018569.1:0-216509 GCA_963921515.1 Calotriton arnoldi
GTAGCTCATCCTTCTGTACCTCCTTTGTTCATCAGTGCCCAGGCTGGAAAATTACAGTCTGGGCGTGTCTTAGGAGTGTTGAAAATGTATATCTAACTTTACCTTGTGAACGGTGGTCAGTCCCACGGCAGCTATCTAAGGAGGCTGGTCAGACTGGACTCCGTTCGAGAGAATACTAATAAATAACTTGGTTTGTATTCTCTACTGTCTGACCCACTCTTCATTTGTATGGAAGGCTGAGAGGTGGTCATGAGTGACCCGGGTGGCCCAAATCGGGTCACTTCCTTCACTGTTCAGTGAGAAATGGCATGAGATATTATTGTGTGCTGATGAACGATGTAATATGGTTTACATGTTTGGGATAGGTTGTGTTGGAATTTGTGCTGTTGTGTAGTTTGGTGGTGTATGGTATTATTTTATTTGGCAAGTTGGTGTAGTGAAATGAGGGATGATGTGGTAGAGTTGAAGTGGAATGATAAAATGTAGTAGTGGGCTAAGGGGAAGAGTGGTATGATGTGGTGTTGCACGGTGTACCGCTATGTGGATTATTGTGGTACTACATGACGAAGTAGAAGTTGATGTAATGTTGCCATGTGAGATGTGTTAATTATTTCATAGCCTGTGATGAAGTCCAGAGTAGGTTCTACGAATGTTGTTCTGTGATGGCGAGCATCATGGTTTGGTGTGATTTGCTACTGAATGGTGTGGTGTGATATTGAGTGATCTGTAAGTATGGGATGTAGGATGAAGTGTGGTATAGTATGGGGTGGTCTTGGTGTAGTGTGATGTTGTTTACTGTGAACAGGGTGATATAGCATATTGGAATGTGAAATCATGTAGTGTGGAAAGTTGTAGCATGGAGTGGTATGGCCTGGTGTGGCATAGCATGGTGATGGGTATTGTCAGATTGTACCTTTTGGTTTGGTGAGGGCAGCTCTGTTTGCTATCGTGTAGAGTATTGGGTGTTGTGTTTCTGTGTTGTATGGAAAGATGTGGTAATATAATGAGGTCTTGTGCAGTTAGATGTGCTTTGTGGAGTGGCCTAATTTTATATGATCTGTTTTAGAGCAGTGTATTAATGTGAAATATGACGTGGTGTTTTTTTGATTTGCTTGGGTATATTGTAAGGTATGGGAGTGATGTTGTGTGTTGGAGAGTGTGATCTCTGGCAAAATGTGGTGTTGTATGGTGTGGTAAGAACTGGTGTGCAATAGGCTGACACAGAGTGAACTAATGGAAGGAGTGTGGTATAGCAAGTTGTAGTATGGTTTGAAGTTGCATGGTAGAATGTGATAAAAGTGGACTTATGGGGTGTGATATTGTGTGATGTGATATGGTGAGTTGTATGAGGTGATATTGTGCCATGTCTTGTGACATGAAACAGCATGGTAGGATTTTATATTTTGTGATGTGATGTGAAAGCAGATAAAGGAATGTACTATGGCATTGCGTGGTTTGTTGTTGTTTGATGTGGTGTGGCAATGGATTCTGTAAAATGGAATTGTACAGAGTTATAAAGAATGAGTAGGTACTGGATGATATGTGGTAGAGTGTATTGTGCTATATGGTGTGGTTTATTGTAATGTTGTACAGAGCAGTTTAGTGTCCGGTAGTGTATAGTGTGATGTGTGGTATGTTGTGTTTGGTGTGAGTTGTGTAACCAAATGTGTTGTGGTGTTTTATGGTTTGGTGTGTTGTGGCTTTAGATGGTGTTATGAAATGTTATGCTATGGTATGAAGTGTGGTATGATGTGCACTGATGAATGGTGTCTTATATGACCTGTATGTAAGTATGTTGTAAGTTGTGCAAGGTGTATGGTGTGCTCGGAAGTCATGGAAAGATGTGATGTAATATGGAGTTGTTTTAATTAGTGTGTAGGGTTCGAGGCGAGGGAAGTCCCTGTACACAATCTGGGGGCTGTGAATTCCTGCGCATGCCAAGCCCCTCTGGGAACTGCATTGGCCTCGACAACTGGACCGACGCCTTGAAGCCCCCCTGCTACAACTTATGTGTGCATTCCCGGCCTGCATCCCACGGTATGCCAAGGGCTCCCTCACTGGGCACCTTCTCAGACTGCTGTAACGCCCGCACATATTTGAACTGCTCCACAAAGAGAGCACTGGGCCCGTCTCATTTCCTGGAGAGACCTTGACCACTACTTGGCCTGTATCTGCTATCACCAAACTCTTTGAGGTAGCTGCAAAGCTCTTAGCCTACATCCAACGAGATTGTTTATCTGCGGGATTGCTCTGCTGGCCAGGCCCTGGGACTGCCCTGCAAAGCCACTGCAATGGACTTGCATTTGCTCTGTCGGAAGGGCCCTCTCCTTTTCATCAGAATCTTGTTCTGTTTCTAACCTCAGTCTTCTGAAGTACCAAATATTGCCTTGCGTTGCTCTTCTGCTATTCCAGAGACCGCTACCATCTGTCACTCTGCACAAGTCCTCTGAGCTGAGTGACACTGATCCGTCTGGGACTCCCAGTGCCGGTTGCCATGCCACTTGGCAAATCTACGAAAAATGCATCCAGTGGGCCATTTAAAGACAACCCAGTGACCACGTTGTGGCACAAAGCACCCCCAGCAGTCATGGACTCCTCCAACTTACAGCCCACCAATGCGGCCAGAGACACAGCCCCTGTGCCATCTCTCAGGCCTATATGGACCACATCCTGCAGGAAATCAGATCAGAAATCAGCTCTCTTAAAATGGACTTCAAGTCCTGCAATCAAGACATAAGGCGTGATGTCAACGAACTGGGAGGACGAGTAAATGACTTAGAACATACTGTTGACGCTCGATCAGAAGACCAAGAAACACTGTGGCACAAGGTCCTGACACTGGAAGAGCAACAGATCGAACTGCAGATGAAACAGGAAGATCTTGAAAAAAGAAGTCAGAGGAACAACATGCAAATTAGGGGATACCCAGGGGTGCTGAGGGCACCGATATAATGGTTTTCACTGCCGAACTGCTACACACGATCCGCCGAGATGCGGAGGCCTCTCCCCCTGCGTTGGACAAAGCTCACAGAGTGGCATCCATACCAGGAAACCCCGATTCAGTCCCGGATATTTTGACAAGGGTACACTTCTTTATTGAAAAGGAAGCTATCTTGAAGGCATCGCGGAGCAAAGCTGATCTGTTCTTCCTAGACCACACTGTTACAAGATTTGATGCCCAATACTCTGCGCCGGCTCAGGGACTTCAGACTTGTCACTGACAAATTGTGGGAACTTAAATTCCGATACCAGTGTGGCCTCCCCATCGCTTTCATCTTCACATGGGAGGGCAAATGCTGGGTCGTCCGTTCACTGATGAAAGCCAAGCAGCTTTTGAAAGTAACTGTGAGCCCATAGGAGGGGAGTCTGACCCCACCTCACTGTCCCTCTTGTGAATCACTGCACCCCATCTGGACCACAGTGAAATCCCAACGCTCCGCCAAGCAACTCAAAGCAGCTGCCTCTCATGGAATTAAAAGAGACATCATCCAGCACCTCCGCATTATGGACAGGGGCCCCTCCCCAACCCCTTCAGCCAGTGGATCCTCATAATAGCTTCCTCTTTTCATTCCACCCTGATCCAAGACAATTAATGCTATTGTCCTTCACCTATTGTGACTTTGGTCCCCAGGGGCAGGTGCTGCACCCACAGCATTGGACAGCCTAACGGGGGGCGAGTGTGTCCCCGCTTCTCTGCTAGAGGTCACAAGATCTGGCTTGCTTCTACAGACCCCTCCACACTTTCTCCCCCAGCTCTCTAACCGACAGCTCAATGGATGCAAGAAGTCTTGGGCCCTTAGTTGGCTCCCTAGCGCCTTCAAATTGACATCAGCTTTAATCTTCACCAGCTGCGAGGGTCCGGAGTAGACGGAGAACTAACTTTACCGCCCGACACCCCCCTCTCAAATCAACACTTAGGAGTGTGACTGCTCCAGCATGGCCGACGTCTCTGTTCGCTAGTCATCCCAAGACTTGAATGAAGCTGTTAGGCCCCGTTGGCCTATTGTTATGTGTTTATTCATTAGCTCTTTAATTTTTCTAGCCCGGATACACCCCAGGAAGAGACCCTTCCACACGCCCCTGGCTCATGCTGCGCACTCTCAGTCTCTTGCCACCTTGACACATCCTTCCTGGCACTTTATCCCATCCATCCTCCTAGCTACGGCTAGCCACAGCTTCTGCTCACAGCCCTCAAGCGGGTAGAGAGCACACCCTGGATGGATTCCCTGGGGCCCGCTGCCTGCGATATCTACCTACATATATCTGGTGGCACAGCTGACAAGCTTTTTGCCCTGCACTATGGGTACTAAATAACACACTAAACTACTTTCTCTGAATGCCTAGGGCCTGAACTCGCTTAATAAGCGATGATAAAAAATGGTGCTACCTTCTCTTGCAGGATCCCGATGTCATCTTCCTTCATAGGAAATACCCGACACGCTTCTGGGCACATGCTTTAACCAAAAGAGCGAGGGTGGCGATCATGTGGAAGGCGAGCTTTTGCCACTAACGTACTGACCACGTTACGGGACAGGGACGGCCGCAATCTAAAACTAACCTTTCATTGAGGCACCTGCCCGCTTACTCTCCTCAATGTTTATGCCCGCAACCAGGCGCAAGATGTGTATCTTGGAAACCTCCTGCAGGAGCAGTTGGCAAACGAGAAGAGCGATCTAGTGTTGGGTGGGGACTTCAATTTGGTCCGAGTCCCTGAGCTGGATCTTAGTAGTGCCTCTTTTTAGGGTACTGGGGTGATGTCTGCCACACTTAAACAGGCCCTCATAGATTTGGGGTTGGTTGATGCATGGCGCTATGGACATCCTGACATGCACGACTACTCCTTTTATAGGCATGTCCACACCTCATACTTCTGCATAGATTACCTTTTCCTCACCCACTCCTTGCTTTGCAATCTGGAGTCCATTACCATCTTGGTAATCTCCATCTCTGATGATGCCCATGTGGAACTAACATGGACCCACGGTGGCGGCCCGGCTTCCCCCCGCACCTGCTCAGGGACCCAGTCGATGCTGCTGATATCCAAAAGGGAATCACAGTCTACTTTGAGCTAAATGACCTCCCGGGTACTTCGGAACACACACTCTGTGATGGCTTCAAGGCGACCATCAGAGGGGTCATGACATCCATTGCCATTGCACGTGTGAGGGAGGCCAGACTGGTAGAGATGGGATTGACTGGTGAGATCAAGAACCTCGAGCGCCTTAATCAGTTCGCTCCTTCCCAGAGCAACAAATAGCAACTGGCCGGCTGAGGGGCCAGTTGCGGGCCCTCAGGACAAATAAGGTAGAGCAGTCCCTCCTCGCCCTAAAGCAACGGTTCTATGAAGGGGCTGACAAGGTCAGCACACTCCTCGCCCACAAGTTGCGACAGCAGCAGGCTCGAGCCCACTTAGCAAAATCAGAGTCTGGGATTCAACATGGGCTACTACTGAACAAGCGAAAAAGCAGGCATTCCACAGCTTTTACCAGGCTCTGTACACTGGGGAGGACGCTCCCCGAGATCTTATATAGTCTTACCTCAGCGCCTGTGACTGGGACACTTTAAGGCCATGCACATTGAACTCTTCGAAGCCCCCATCAACCTTGCTGAACTGCAGCGGACCCTGAGGGAGCTCCCTATCGGCAAGATGCCTGGCCCAGATGGGCTCCCACTCTCCTTCTACAGAGCATTCTTACCCTTCCTTCAAGACCACCTGCTGAAATTATTCAACTTGCTCACGTCAGATTCGGGTCTCACTCCCACGATGGGCGCAGCTGAGATTGCCCTTATCCTCAAGCCCTGTAAGGACCCCTCTCTGTGCGCCTCATACTGCCCGATCACTCCCTTGAATACGGACACTTAGCTCTTCACCAAAACTTTGTTGAATCGGTTGGAGCAGTCTCTACCCGGTCTCAAAGACCCAGATCAGGTTGGGTTAATCCACCATCGGCAAGGGGCAGACAATATTCATTGCATCACACACTTGATTTGAGAAGTGTCAATACCAGGGTATCCCCTCATGCCTTCTCTCGCTCACCGCGAAGAAGGCATTTGACAGGGTCGGCTGGTCCTTCCTGTGGGCTGTCCTTGAGCAGATTGGCCTTGGGCCGGGCATGATTTCTCATATCATAGCCTCCTATGTCTCCCCTACGGCTATGATCCGGGTCAATAGTCAGCACTTACTCAATCCCCCTAGCAAGAGGCACTCGGCAGGGAGTTCCGCTCTCATCCTCTCTTGCGGTGGAACCCTTGGCGATTTCCATTCGACAGTGAGTCCGTCGCGGACATCCCATTTGGTTGATGCCCACACAAGCTTAGTCTCTTCAGAGACAACCTCTTGCTTACCCTTACCCATCCTGCCACTTCCGTTCTCTCTGTGGTACTCGCCCTCACAGCCTTTGAGCGTGTCTCTGGCTTTAAGGTCAATATGTCCAAATCATATGCCCTGAATCTCACGATACCCGAGTCAGACCTCCCCGCTCTACAGTCTCTAGTGCTGTTCCAATGGGCATCACCAACTATCCGGTACCTAGGCCTCAATCTTACCCCAAGCCTGGCCTTCTGGACGCAAGCTAACTGACCGGGGCTCCGCAAGTTCATCCTTGAGGACTTCCGCCGGTGGAGACCAATCCACTTGTCATGGCTGGGTCGACTTAATGCAGTTAAAATGACCATTCTCCCAAAGATTCTCTACGTATCCAGTCCTTGCTCACTCCCATCCCGCAGGACAGCATACTGTGGGACATTCGCACTTTCATTTGGGGACGCGAACATCGCAGGTTCTCCAACACCGTGCTGATGCTTCCCAGGGACTGAGGGGGCCTGGCTTGCCCTAACCTTCTCAAATATTACTGGGTAGTGCAGCTCCGCTACATCTCTGAACAGGCATTGTAGAAAAGTAGGAACTGCTTATTATGGTTACCCTCACTTTTTGCTTGATGTTACACTGTTTTGACTAGTCTGACTGGGATCCTGCTAATCAGGATCCCAGTCTATCTGCTTTCTCCTTAAAATGTTATGCCGTGTACTTTGCTACACTTCAGATTGTATAATGGGGTACCCTTATAAGTCCCTGGTATATGGTACCCATGTACCCAGGGCATAGGTACCCCAGAGGCCTCCCATGGACTGAAGCATGTATTATGCCACCCATGAGAGGCCATGCAAAATGGAACTACAGGTCTGCCATTGCAGACTGTGTAAGCTGGTGCTTGCACCACTTACTTTAGATATAGGTTCAATATATCTATAGGTAACTACACTTAAAACTTATAAGTCACCCCTATAGCAGGCCTTAACAATCCTGAAGGCAGGGTGCTGGGTTTTACGTGAGAGGGTGCCCCTGCATGAGCAGAGCCCCTCTGCAGCCTTCGGAGACCATTCTCCCAGGTTGTCTGTGACTCAGCCAGACATATAGGTAGAGGTGCATAATACCCTCGCGGTAAATGCTATCTCAAAAACGGCTGAAACAAAACATGTCGAGTTTGGTATCAAACAGAAAAAAAAGGTACCCCCCTAAAAATGATTGTAAGGTCTTGGAGAAGGGGGAAAAACAACAATATACATAAGGAAACACTCCCACTCGACCCATATCTATTTGTCAATGGCTGCTATTAGCTCGCTGGGCTACCCTTTGCTGTAGGGATCAATAGATACAACAATATTGCATTTATTTACATCCTTGTTTATTGTTGTATTATTTTTAGAAAAGAGTCCCAAAAATTTTTTATAGACTTTTTTGGAAAAATACATTGCTTTTGTGCTCATATATACAATTCAGTTTATGTGTAATTCAACATCTTATAATTCCTTCATTTATATAGACAGTAAAGCATAATTATGCTTATCCCCATATAGTGACCAACCTCACTTCACATCACACCTCACATCACATCACAACCTTTCATGCCGAACTCATGCATTCACGCATCACATACATTTCATTTCCAGCTTAGATTGGCAAGCAACACTGAAATCATGGGAAGAGCCCTTCATTAATGTCCATGATTATGCTGCCAGCTGGGAGTCCATTAGGCCGACGTACGTTTCAGTGGATAACAGTTACTTAGATCCACCTTCTTCAGGACCGCTTCTTTTCAATATTTTTACAGCAGAGGATAATGGGGAATCTGAAAGCAAAGGGATTGATATCATTTGTGGCGCCCTTGGTAAGGTAATTTACTTTATCTATGCTGATAGTGACTACTGCTCCATGGTGAGAAAAAGAGAGCTGGAGAAGAGATAGAGATCCTTCACCCTTCCTCCAAGTGAGTTAAAAACAATTAAAGGTAAAAATAGAGACAATTTTAGAAAAAGACACCCCAATTGCTTGGGGTTCAGAATTTGAAACACTACAAAAGTGCAACATGCTTGTTTGTTTCTATTCTTTGAAAAAATATGTTGGTATGTTTATACCTTATAACCCTCCTTCTCATTAGGAGACGTGGATCCCTCATGCAGAATTAAAAATACCAGAGTAGCATTTATCTATAACTGACCGTTAGATCAACATATCTTTGTGCTCACAGGTATAGGCTGGTGTATAGGTAGTTGTACGGATCTGGAGAACTTTCCCAATGGTAAAGATGTGTATGATTCCAGTAATAGCTCTTAGACTGGTTTTGACTGCAACAATGTAGAGATCACAATATTAATGTCTGCTGTACCCCTTATTTTAGAATTACGTAGGGGTATCGCGAATACAAAAGGTGTGTAATATTATTACCTTTAGGCTGTGTAAGCAGCCACCAGTATTTCTGATCGTTAAAAGATGGACAATACCAGCGATTGGTTCGCTATATCCCAACTTGTGCTGTCGGGGGCCAGTACTGTATAAGGTTTCTACTGGTCGGGGGCGCTAGGTGGCGCACATCCAAGATGGCCGCACACCTGTGAGGCTCTGGAGGCTTGGCGACTAAATCCTTTATTTATCCTCGACCCTACCTCGAAAATCGGCACTACGCTGCGACGAACCTGACCCACTAACCTCTGGGCACGTCTGGGAACGAAATCGTGCCCTTCGCACTCACGGGGGCGCCGCTGGTGCGAGACCTCGGCGGCGGCTGCCTGCGGAGCTGCGAGCCTGGGTGACCTGAGCAGTGGACGCTGGTACCAGAGACCCGGGGATCCCACGTGGCTGCGGGCCCGGCGTGGACTGCGCTGCTCCCCGGCTTACCGCCACGGGCGTCTTTTCGTTGATGGCCTGGCGCAGGACGAGAGCGCACCGCTGGGAACCGAGGGACGTCTGACTGGGGCTGCCGGAAAGACGGTGAGGCGCATGGTCGTGGAGAAGCCCTGACGCCATATCTACCTGTCGGCAGATGGCGCGCGTGGCGGGGGCCGCTCGGTGGTGCGTTGATCTCGGACCTGCCCTGTGATCCTGCGGCTGACAAAGGCCGTACATGCTGCGGAGTTCCTGGCGAGGAAAAAGTTAAACGCTGCTCCCTGGGGGCGAGAGCCGTCGGAATCGACAACTGGGACCCCCTACCCGCACCGCCGCCATTATACCTGTCTTGTGGAATTGCTGGGGATGCGGAGACACGGCACTTACGCCAGCTGGTAGGAAACGAGCATTTGCTTCTTACCTACATTTCCCTGCGGCGGTTCCCAGCGGCGTCAGAGGCCAAGATTTACCGATTTCTCCCTGCTTGCCAGACAGCTGAAGATCGCTTCTTGCGGGATAGGCCCCCTGGTGGGAATATTTGTGCCTGTGCGCGGAGCCCTCGGTGACACTAGCTGAGCCCTGCTAATCGCGTCCTGCACTCACCGACAGCTGCTTGGGCCCTTGGTCAGGTACGGAGGAGCGGGTTGTGCGAAGGGGATTCTGAGACTCCAATGCGACCCCTGACGTGGATACTCACCTGCATACCGCAGAGGTTGGGCGCCACTCTGCATCAGCTCTGCTCCTGCACTCGACATTTCGGTCTGAGATCCGGGGAAAAACTGCTTGTATTCAGTGAAACAGATCCTACAGCCTAGAAGACATTGCTGAGCAGACGTCACGGACCCCCCTGGCTGTACGTACGCAGGTAGCTGTTGCCTTCGCTTGCCCGCTCGCTGAGGAGGCCTGCTTTCCGCCTCACGCTCCACTCGCCCTACATACCAGGGATCGCGCGACACAATGGGGAAACCTGATGGCCGCCAACCCCGACTAACCTTTGAAAATAAGAAAACGGCTACCAGATCCACGTCTGCTGATTCGGGACCAGCTGGCACGGACCAGTCGCAGACCTCCTCACCAACACAGGAGGATGAGGTAAAAACACTACTCCTGGCTATGAAGCATAGTCTAGCTGACCTGTCGGGAAAAATGGCCACAATGAATAACCGACTGGACTTCCTCGTCCAGAAGGTCGACAAGCACGACGGCCAGTTGAAGGAGGCGGAACGACGCATTTCGGAGACTGAAGATGTTACATCCCAGATGCAACAGCATATGTCGTAGATGGACAAGGTGCTCAAAGTCATCGCGGCAAAAAATGAAGATTTGGAGGCTCGCAGCCGCCGAAACAATATTCGAGTTATTGTCATACCAGAAAGCACAAGCACTGGGCGTATGGAGGACTTCATTGAGTGCCTTCTAACTGGTACCTTCGGAGTGGACTCTTTCTCATCGCAATTGGTGGTTGAGCGCGCCCACCGCTCGTTGGGTCCCCGACCTCCGCCAGGAGGACCTCCTCGACCTATAGTTGCACGTCTTCTAAACTATCGGGATCGAGATGCTGCACTCAGGAGGGCAAGGGAACAGAAGACATTACACTTCGAAGGTAACGAATTCACCATCTACCCAGACTTTACCATGGCGGTTCAGGAGGCGCGCCACAAGTTCCTGCCAGTCAAGATAAAGCTACGCAAGGCTCAGATCGAGTACGCCCTCATGTACCCTGCACGACTTCGGATTACGCACCAAGGCAAACATACTTTCTGCACTAACCCGCAACAAGTGGAAGACTTCCTGAAGACTACTCAACGCAGATCCCCGCGACAGGACCAGGCTTCCCGATCTCCTTCTCCAGCTGTAGACTGAAATGGGACATGGATGGTCGCACTGCAGACTCTCAGCTTTAGCCTCCTCCCCCGTTTCTCGAGGGGCAGGCTGTATGTTGTTGCTATATTGGAACACTCCAAGAGGCTTGTCTTTCCAATTTGGTTGATGAGGGCGCCCGGCGAGATGAGTCGTCACATTGGCAGAATGGACACAGACAGCTAAGTGCCCTCTGGGCTTAACCCCCCCTTTATAAGATATATGAATGCAAAGATTAATGCTCACTGGTAGGTTTGTCATAGGTTTCGCCAGGCACCCTTCCCTTACCACTCTATTCCCCCCCCTCACACCGGGACATATGGGAACTGCAATGCAGAAGAGTTGGGACATGGGAAGGTTTCGTAGCCCACTGGCGCCCCCCCCCCCTTATGGGAGATCCCCCTGATTGCTTTTTTTCTCATTTCCTCCTGTTGTTTTTCTGCATGCTGAGTTGGCCTTTTTTGACTAAGACAGTACAGTTCATTTGTTTGGGGAGAATGGGTGGGCACCTTAGTACCGGCACGATTGGGGTGCTGTTGTGGGTGGGGGTGGGATGTCTGTTAATCAGTCGGCCCAATGCCGACACATTAGGGGGAATGTTGGGGGGCGGGTTAGGGATGGGAATGTTATACACTGCAGCGATGTATTTGAGACAGCAGCTACTTGTCAATTTCACCTGTTTTGGACCACACATTTACTTTAAGACTACAGATTCATACACCTCACCATGGCGCTACATTTTTATACGCAATCGCCTTTGGAATGTCGCTGCACACTGACCCACAGCGAATTAAAATGATCACATGGAATGTCAGGGGCCTTGGGGACCCCCGCAAACGTCGACAAATACTGGTGTACCTGGACAGACACCACATTCAAGTAGCAATGCTGCAGGAAACACACACAGACCCCAGACGTCCGAATTGTTTTGGAGCCAGGTGGGCCTCTGCCCGCGTATTCTCCTCGTACTCCACATACTCGCGAGGCACGTTAATACTAGTAAAGAAGAATACACCCTTTATACTCGGGGGCACTTATAGTGACCCCTCAGGTCGCAGTTGTTTGCTCTGGGGTACACTGGGTACACAATCGATTACCCTGGCGTGCTGCTATGGTCCAAATACAGACAACCCTGACTATTTCACTACATTGTGGGGACAAATAATTAAAGTGGGATCCACTCATGTGCTATGGGGCGGCGATTTTAACACTGCCATGCACCCTTCCTTGGATAGATCCAACCCACTTCCGTGTCACTACACCAACACACGAGAGGTTCTTTCTCAATTATTTTTTAGATCAGGGGTTAATAGATGCGTGGCGATATGTCCATCCAGCGGACAGAGAGGGCACTTTCTATATGGCTGGGCACCTGACCTGGTCGAGCCTAGATTACTGGATATGCTCCAGGGGAGTTGGCACTTGGATTCACTCGGTAGAGCATATGGCCCGAACATACTCGGATCATGCGCATGTGTGCCTCGAGATAGTGCCACCTAACTCAATAGCTTCCCCACACTGTTGGAGACTTGTGCCGGAAGCGCTTCTGGATGCGGTATTCCAAGCAGAGATTGCTGAAGAAATAGCTGATTTTTTCGCTCGGAACAAAGGCTCCGTTACCTGTGTGGGCACGATATGGGAAGATACAGATCTGTATAGATCGCGTCATGAAGACCCCCCGGATATTTCACATTATCTTGAAGATATAGCGCTGGGTTGACTGGGCGATCACCAGCGTGAATTTTTGGCGGCGCCTTTTGAGGATGATGAGCTCCGTGAAGCTATCATGCAAATGAAATTGGGCAAAGCTCCTGGGTCCGATGGATTCCCCATAGATTTTTACAAAATGTACCTTGATCAACTGCTCCCAGTGCTGAAAGAGGTTTTCATGGAAGCCCAGGAGGCTCAGCACCTACCTGCGTCAATGACGGAGGCGCTCATTATTTCATTGTTAAAGCCCGGTATGCCTCCGGATCACTGCGAGTCATATCGTCCCCTTTCCCTAATCAATACGGACGCAAAAATACTCGCCAAACTATTGGCCAATCGTCTCAAACTCCTCATGGAGAACCTGGTCCTTCCGGATCAGGCCGGATTCATCCCTGGTAGAGCAACGTCCCATAATCTTAGGACGCTTTTCTCCATACTACAAAATGTAGACCCAAAGCTGGCACTAGTGGCGGTCTTCCTTGACGCCACGAAGGCCTTTGACTCGCTAGAATGGGAGTATTTGTTTACCATACTCCAAAGTATGGGACTACCCAAGGGCTTTCTGGCCTGGATCCGACTTCTATACGCGTCACCGACAGCGAAAGTTCTGATCAATGGCAACGTATCTCCCTCAATTACCCTCTCGCGTGGCACAAGGCAGGGATGCCCACTGTCTCCCCTCTTATTTGCTCTTGCCATGGAGCCACTGGCAGCTAAGATCCGGCAACACCACCAGGAGAAAGGACTCCGATGTTTTTTACGCCCAGTTCTCATATCTCTATACGCAGACGATGTCACCCTATATATAAAAGACCCGCACCACAACCTTAACCCAATTCTCCGGGAATTTGTTAAATTTGGTGGCTACTCTGGTATCCATATTAACTGGGCTAAATCCCAAATTTTCCCACTAACGGCTGCGGCTACACCCTTTGATACAGACTTTCCCATGACATGGTGCTCGGAGGAGGTGAAATACCTGGGGATAACTGTCACGACAGACCGCGAGGAACTCATGAGGGTAAACTATGGCAGTGCATTAGATCACATTACCGGCTGCATCACTCGATGGAATGCTCTCCCCCTCACCATGGCGGGCCGCATCTCCCTTATTAAAATGGTGGTGCTCCCGAAATTTTTGTATTTATTCCTAAACATTCCATACGACCCAGGATGCCACTTCTTTTCTGCCATCCGTGCGGAGCTGATAAGACTGGTCTGGGGGGGCAAACAGCCACATATAAAATGGGACACACTTATGCGCCCATACTCACAGGGGGGCTTCGATATCCCAGATCTGGAACTGTATTATGTATGCGCCCAGGCACACTATGCCCACTTCTGGTTCCACCCACCTCGGTATACACCTCATGTTGCTACCGAACACTGGCTCGCAGACCCTATCCCATTGGAGGGAGTTCTGCTATCACAGATCAAACCTCGAGAACCTCGTCCCACTTCCGTAGAATGCACGCTCCCAGCCTGGTGCCGCATTGCTGCCCGCCTGCAGGCACCGTGCCTATACTCACCTCTGCTCCCACTTGCATACCACCCAAAGATGCCGCTACTGCAGGAAGGGATTTTCAAAAAGGTTGTTAGGACACGGCAACTCCACTCCTGGGGGGGATCTATACTTAAATGGCAATTTCCGCACCCTCCAACAGCTCTACCCAAACCCCCCCCCTTCTACTATGGAAATGTTCTTATATGCCCGCCTACGCCATGGGCTCAAAGATTGCACCCCAACGTACCCTATGGAGCCCGCAGTGGTAGCCCCGCTGCATAACATACTCCGCGCACCCACTGCCTCTCACTTAGTGTCCACATTATATCACAGCTTATACACTGACACTGAATACCCTCAATGCGCTGCCCGGGACAAGTGGTCGGCTGAACTGGAACTCCCCATTTCTGACACACAGTGGGTTTTTTGCTGCAAACAAACTGAAAACATCTCTGCTAGTAGCCGATTACGAATCACACATTACAAATTCCTCCATCGCAGCTACTACACCCCGGCAAAATTACATAGATTTGGGTTGCAAGATACCAGTAGATGTGATAGATGTAGGGTGAAAAATGCCGACTTCCTCCACCTTGCTTGGGGCTGCCCAGGGGTACATACCTACTGGCAACAGGTTTTTACAGCCCTAGATTGCATGACATCTCTGTCCCTCTCGAGATCCCCCCTGGTGGCTTTGCTCGGGTATACTGAGCAACTTCGGGTAGCACACCGTAAGTTTGTGTCCTTTTGCCTCATACTGACTAAACGACAGGTGGCTTGTAGATGGGGCCGCGGAAGGGCACCTAAATTTAAGGAATGGATTGGAGACATGACATTATGGCAGGAACAAACATGCTTGTACGCTGAACTTCTCCCAGCCTCCTCACGTCCTCGGGACATATGGGGCCCATTACAGACATACCTAATGGAACACCCAACCGCCATTACCGCGGAGCCCTGACACTTACCCGAGTAAATGTACAAATCCAGCCTTATTACTACATGCTTTAATTGTTTATAGTTGCTGGTCGCTCTTACACAAGACACCCCTATCAGATAACACGACAATATGCCTTGACATTTCTCGAATGTGATATTAATGAAACGTTAACGCGGTGACGTACCACAAAGTAGCGAAGAGCCACAATGCATGTATGGTTTTGAATAACACTGGTCTATCTATTGTATGTTATGCTATGATTTGATGTACAGCTTGCTGACAATCTCTTGAATATGTTGTATACTGCTATCATGTACTATCAATAAAATCTAAATAAATAAAAAAAAGGTTTCTACTGGTCGATGGTTGAAATCCCTTGGTACCAGATTCCTTGTATGAGGACAGATTCTTTCTACTGTTGATACATAGGAGATAGGAACATGAGACAACATTTTTTTTTTAAGCCACATAGTAGCAATGCAATATTTCTCTCTTTTAACTACATAACGTCCATTGTTCACATTCATGTGGAATGTGAATTTTAAACTTATCTAGTGGATGCTTCATTAAATAAACGGCCTACCCTCATCTAGTATTGTGGTGTATATAGTGCCACTGATGATAGATGCTGTAGGGAATCATGTACGGGCAGTCGTGTTTAGCGTGGTGGCAGGTTCCAAATAGTGAATGACATCAACCCCAGTACCTCATACAAACTATTAGGTCTCCAAGCAATGGGTCGCTATAAGCAATTTAGTAGTCACATAAAAATAACAACACACTAAAACAATAGAAGTATGTCCTTATGACTAAATAATATCAAATTAACTAAGGGTACTCCATAGGTGCACATCAAGAACCACTCTAAGATGGCGCCCGCGTCATTAATCGGTAGACGCACAGGCCTCTGGGATAGACCACGTGATCCGCGCATGTCTCGTATTTTTTACGGTCCGTTAGTGGCATTCAGCGTCTGTTTGAATGCGGGACGTTGGCGGACCGGTACTATGGCGAGTTAGAAACTGGCAATAATTGAGGTAAGCGGATCACGAGTGGTGGCCACTGCGGGGCACAAGAGGAAATAGTCCACGTAAAGTTCTGTGCATAGATTCCTCTAATTGTACATACACAAGGGATTGCTTTGCGCTAGCCATTTTTCCGACAGCAACTTCGCAATGTGGTGGGGACGCTAAACACGACTGCCCGTACATGATGCCCTACAGCATCTATCATCAGTGGCACTATGTACACCACAATACTAGATGAGGGTAGGCCATTTATTAAATGAAGCATCCACTAGATAAGTTTAAAATTCACATTCCACATGAATGTGAACAATGGACGTTATGTAGTTAAAAGAGAGAAATATTGCATTGCTACTATGTGGCATTAAAAAAAGATGTGTCTTATGTTCCTATCTCCTATGTACCAACAGTAGAAAGAATCTGTCATTATACAAGGAATCTGGTACCGAGGGATTTCAACCATCGACCAGTAGAAACCTTATACAGTACTGGCCCCCGTCAGCACAAGTTGGGATATAGCGAACCAATCGCTGGTATTGTCCATCTTCTAACGATCAGAAATACTGGTGGCTGCTTACACAGCCTAAAGGTAATAATATGACACACCTTTTATATTCGCGATACCCCCACGTAATTCTAAAATAAGGGGTCATATAGCAGACATTAATATTGTGATCTCTACATTGTTGCAGTCAAAACCAGTCTAAGAGCTATTACTGGAATCATACACATCTTTACCATTGGGAAAGTTCTCCAGATCCGTACAACTACCTATACACCAGCCTATACCTGTGAGCACGAAGATATGTTGATCTAACGGTCAGTTATAGATAAATGCTACTCTGGTATTTTTAATTCTGCATGAGGGATCCACGTCTCCTAATGAGAAGGAGGGTTATAAGGTATAAACATACCAACATATTTTTTCAAAGAATAGAAACAAACAAGCATGTTGCACTTTTGTAGTGTTTCAAATTCTGAACCCCAAGCAATTGAGGTGTCTTTTTCTAAAAATTGTCTCTATTTTTACCTTTAATTGTTTTTAACTCACTTGGAGGAAGGGTGAAGGATCTCTATCTCTTCTCCAGCTCTCTTTTTTCTCACCATGGAGCAGTAGTCACTATCAGCATAGATAAAGTAAATTACCTTACCAAGGGCGCCACAAATGATATCAATCCCTTTGCTTTCAGATTCCCCATTATCCTCTGCTGTAAAAATATTGAAAAGAAGCAGTCCTGAAGAAGGTGGATCTAAGTAACTGTTATCCACTGAAACGTACGTCGGCCTAATGGACTCCCAGCTGGCAGCATAATCATGGACATTAATGAAGGGCTCTTCCCATGATTTCAGTGTTGCTTGCCAATCTAAGCTGGAAATGAAATGTATGTGATGCGTGAATGCATGAGTTCGGCATGAAAGGTTGTGATGTGAGGTGTGATGTGAAGTGAGGTTGGTCACTATATGGGGATAAGCATAATTATGCTTTACTGTCTATATAAATGAAGGAATTATAAGATGTTGAATTACACATAAACTGAATTGTATATATGAGCACAAAAGCAATGTATTTCTTTTAAAAGTACATACATTTTTTTTTTTACTCTTTTCTAAAAATAAGACAACAATAAACAAGGATGTAAATAAATGCAATGTTGTTGTATCTATTGATCCCTACAGCAAAGGGTAGCCCAGCGAGCTAATAGCAGCCATTGACAGATAGATATAGGTCGAGTGGGAGTGTGTCCTTATGTATATTGGTGTTTGGTATCAAACACCTTGGAATCATACCTCCACACCGGTAACCGGTGTGGGAGATATAATTCCACCCTTCTGAAGCAAGCTTCGTGGGGGCACTGGTCTTTCTGGTGCCAGCCTTCTCGACCCGGACAGCACATAATGGATGCTGCCGACCAGAGACACTTTTCTGCCCTCCTGCTGCTGAGCCAAGCTCGAGCACAGGAAGGCAGCACAATAGGCATCCTGTCACAGGGAGGTGTGACCACCTCCCAGACAGGATTTAGTGTATTGGGGCTGGGTGGGTGCACTTCCAAAGTGCCTGAAAGTCTGCATCTGGGGCACACTTGGTGTCCCTGTGCATAGTCCAGCTCAAACCAGTTCTGGGAGCCGTTGGCTCCTGCTCTGGCGCGAGACTTGACAAAGGACATGGGAGTAACCTCCCCTCTGTCCTAACCCTCCCCTAGGAGGGTCCCCTGAATCTGTCCAACCCTCTCCCGTGGGTACATAAGGGCTTACCTGGCTGTATGACTTTAGATTTGACGTGGACAAGATTCTGAGCAAGAAACCACTGACCTTCGACTGTCTGGACACTCTGGACTTTGCTGGACTTTGACTGGGCCTGACTTCGTCTCCCTCTCCGTCCAAAGCATCGTCTGTGCCCTTGCACCATACAGGCTCCGTGCAGGACCTGTGGAGCACTAAGGACAACTGAAGAATCTCCCTTGGGGTGAAGGAGTCACTCCCCTGCATTCGCAGGCACCGCAATGCAACTGACTGGTCTGTTGATCCTGAGCTCCTGCAGACTCTGAAGGCTCCAGCAACACAGGAGGTGGGTTCCAACATTTTTTGAGATTGAGCTGCCCTCTCACTAAGTTTGAGGCCAGTATCCCTCGTGGGGACTGCATAACCCAAACCCCTGTGCACCATGTACTTTTGCAAGTGCATATGCTTGTTGGCAATTTCCGAGCTTGTGCATTGGACTCCGTATAGTCCTGACCCCGAGCAGTATTTCCACCAAAGTACTCTGGCCTCCTTGCACTGAGTGCTCCGTGGGCTGGTACTTTGTGTTCTTGCTTGAGGTCCCCTTGCGACTCCTGGTCATTCGGCCTGTGGGTCGTCTTTAGGGTCAACTTGAATTCTGTTGGGTTTCCCTGGTTGCTCCAGATGTGCCCTGACTCCCCATTGCTTGGTGAGTCCCCTGGACCTTGCTGGTTCACACCGTAACCTGCTTGATCTTTCTGCATGGGTTGCTGTTGCCAAGGCTTGTTGGTGCCCTAGCCAGACACTGACCCCTCAGCACTCGACATCCTGTGTGTGCCAGCTCGCATCTGGCTCCTGGTTGTCCTTGACGGTTCCAGGACCTCGTGGCTGCAGAGTCAAGCAGCCCTTCTTCGCACCTGAAGCCCCCCCGACATCGGTGGGCATTCGTCTACCGAGCCCCTGGTCACCCTGAAGTGACCCAGACTCTGTCCCCTCTGCTTTCAGGTTCCTTCCATCATGAATCCACCCTTGGATTCCTACGGACACTTTCTTCCTTCCCGGCAGCAGCTCTTCTTTGCAACCCTCCATTGAAAACGACGGCGGTTTCCGACACCACTCCAGACCTATGCACCCGGCTCCTCTGGGATAGGTAACTTGAGTACTCCGGTATCCACGGGTGGGGTGGCTCTCTAACCTCCTAAGTTCCAAAGGGTTTCCTCGAAGTCCACCGAGAAGGGTCCTTAAACTTAAAAATTGTAACCGCGACTTCCCCATAGAATTGTACGGAGCCCGCGGTCGTGTTAGCACACTGCACCCGTCCTCCGTGGGGTCCCTGTCTACTCACCTTGGGTGGTTCTTTGGGGTCCCAGCGATACTACGTGTTCTAGACACTGTCTCGACTCCAGTCGTGGTTCTTATACCACTATTTTAGTATATGGTTTGGCCTCCCCCTGGAGCCCACTGTGTATTGTGCTACTTACAACTGTTTCTTTGCTAAAGTATTGTGTGCTTTGTGTTGTATCCTCATGTAGAGGATACTAGAGAGTGTTATATAAATAAATACATGTTTTTATAACTACTGTGTGGTTCTCCTTTCATTTGATTAATACTAAAGGTGATATTCTGGTAAAACAAGCTGCTTTACATTCCTTCAAGATTAAGCCTGAAGGCTGCTCTCCACAGCTACCACTAGGATAGCTTTCTAAAGGTTATCTTTGACTTCATACATCATAAGGGTCGTTTGGACTGTTGCAAGGTGCCCGCTTTAATTAGTGGACAGCATATACCAGGGCAACTTCTCACAATGGTGTGCAGCGGTTGGGATTCAAGCTTGCAATTGTTTTACCAGATAAATCGTGTATTGATTAACTGAAAACCACTAAAGTACCAGGTAATAACAGCTTTGAATAAGTAAGTTCTACTGAACTTGGGGTTGGGTGGTCAAGGGTCTAGCACACCCTTCCTCCAACCTTAGAGAGTTTAGTTTCCCACTAGGTTAGGTAGGTGCATACACCACACCACACCTAGTATGTCTTCTTAAGGAGAAGCCAGCAGTGGCTCTCTGCCTTCTAGGTACAATGAGTTTACATTCCAGGAATTGAAATCCATGTGTGTCTCTAGAAAGCTGAAGACAGGGAGAAATGCCAACACTTAACGCCTCATTGAGGTGTTACTGTTAGATGACCTTAGGAAGACCCCTGGGTCAGATGAACAGGAAACAGTGGATGGGCAGGGAATGAAGACAGGTCAGGAGGTGACACCGTCTATGACCTAGATTCAAACCCTGGCCAGGAGGATCAAGATGATTCCCACCTGGACAACTCAGATCTTCAGGGAGATGGTGGAGAAGGCCAAAATGGCCCTCTCTTCACTCCTCCTGGAAGAGTGCAGAGTTTACCAAGGAGATCTAGATCTCCCTCTGCAGAGACAGTATCTTACTGCCCCTGAATCTCAACCTGTACCCCTCTAACTGGGAACTAGGTACCATCTTCCGGGCTCTGGGAATGGGACTTCCTGCACTGGACTCCACATTGCTGCCACCACTGGATCCCACCCTTACTAGGGAATCCAGAAAACTCAAACTGCACTTAGGGGATAATCTACCCTCCCGAGCTGGTTACTCCATGCCAATTAAGTTACCACTGTAGGCCAACCCCAACAACACACAGCATATGGGTAGTATCCTCCTTCAGATTCTCTGGTTTCTGTCCTTGGCAGGACCCCCAACTCATAGTGCAACAAGAAAACACATTTCAACGAAATGATACTTAAAACAAACTCAGAAACAATAATCCCCAAACATGTGACTATCTAAAATGCAGAGCTTGTAGTGCAACCAGTTGTCGCTGTGGTACTGCGCAAACGCAAGTCCTATCCTCACCGCTGACCACCAATGTTAGAAATGGGATCTCTGGTTGGCTAAGGCTTGCGCCAAAGCCAGGCAGAGACCACCACTCTAGTCAGGGCAAGGGAGTTACACGGCGAAGATAACCCCTGCTCACCCCCTTGGTAGCTTGGCACGAGCAGTCAGGCCTATCCCGGAGACAATGTGTAAAGCGTTTGCGCAACCCCACACAGCAACAACATACTAGGCACACCACACAAGAGGAACTCCACACAAGGTTATATATAAAAATAGCCTTTGTATTGTCCTAAATACATTAGAATAGTAATCACGCAATATACACTATGCCAACTGGCACTAGGCAGTATTTACAGGGGATTATATACACCTGACAGGGCCAATTGGGCCACTGTCAGAACCATCACTTAGTAAAGATAATAAATGTAGAACATATAATAAACGTAGACCACAACCAGTAATTACTGGCAAACACTGTACTCAGCATTATCTCCTGCAACATAAACCATATTATGCACAGTATCACATCAGGCGTGAAATACATTCTGCGCCAACCTCACCAGCATAAACACATTATGCAGTAATCTCATAAGCATAAACACAGTACATGAATCATATTTCCTGCGCACCACATAAATCACATTAGGGCCTGGCGCCCTATTAACCTAACAGTCCCCCTGGCCAACTGGCCTCCTCAGAGGGCTCAAATGCCCTATGTCCCAAATGTCAGGGCGGCTGCCAATGCAGCAGAATCCACGTGCGCAATTGCACTGGGGCAGAGGAGTGTATCTCATCCTATCTCATAGCAGAATGCCCCCCAAAGAACTGATGGCCTAAACATTGTAGCTGCCGCTAATTGCCGTGCAGCTGTGAACAGAACGTGGGCCTGGGCACTCACTGTGCCCTCTGAACCACTATGCCCAAAACGTTGCAGCTGCCCTCTATCAGGCGGGGCAGCTGGGAACAAATAAAGAGCAGGTACGGGCACCTTGGCGCCCTCTGGACCCCCACTGGGGCCCTAGAAACAAATACGCCCACGTTGCAACTGCCCGCTACGGCGGCGCAGCTGTGACAATATCCATGAAGGGGGGGGCCCCAGCACCACTGTGCCCTCTGGACCCCCACGGGCTCTAAAAACAAATATGCCCATCGTTGGGGCGGCCCGCTCTCTTGCGGGACCGTCCAGACCAAGCACCGACACCGTGCCTCGAAATGCACCACAACAAGGGAGAAGCCCCCACTCACCGGGCTCTGCTTCTCCGGGCTTAGGCGATCTCTGCGGGACTGCCTCCCCTCTGCAGCCAGACTTCCTCCACACGCGGGGCTCTCTCCGTCTCTCGGGAGCCCCGCCTGGAATCCGCCACACTAGGAGCATCCACGCAGGCGTGGTGGGCTCCCGCCTGCCTTCAGCTTTCTGTCTTGCACCGGGGCTCCCACCAGCTCACGGGAGCCCTGCTCGGGCCGCAAGACTTCCGCCTCCACACGCGGCTTCCGGGCTACACGCGGCCGGCCCCGCCTCCAGACAGGCAGGGCCGCCTGGCTTCCTGGTCGGGCCGGCAGCCGCTTCTCCTCTTCGTGGCAAGGCGGGGTGGGCACCCGCTCGCCATTAAATAAACAATGCGGGGTGGGCACCCGCAAAAGGCACCATCATGCGGGGTGGGCACCCGCTCGAGCACACCATGCGGGGTAGGCTCCCGCTTTCGATCGGAGCACCCCATGCGGCACGAACGCGGGGTGGGCACCCGCAGGAAAAGGTGCATGAGAGCGGGGTGGGCTCCCGCTCCGGTCAAATCAGCAAAGATGCGGGGTGGGCACCCGCTCCTCACGAGTAGCACGGGGGAATCCCTACATCGGGGATTCCCTCTTCCACAATGGGCAGCTCAGCGCTGCAGGGCCCCCACGCTCCTCTCTCCTGGGGAAATTACAGCACAGCGCTCACGAGGCGCTAGAAGTCCCAGAAAGTCCAGGGAGATCAAGGGGCAATGCAGGGCCCAGGGAGACAAGCCCTCATGGCGGTTCCTCCTGGGCCCCAGCAGCAGCATGCCCCAGCAAGTACAGAACAGCACCCAAGCACAGAACCAACATCATGGGGTCACAGCCCCTATATTTATACACCAAATCTCTTTGTCTGCAGGACAGGGCATGGGGGAACCAGATGCAACTGGTTCAGTGGGGATTTGGAGCACTTCGTTTTCCAAGCTCCTCTTCCCCTTAGTCAGGTGGGGGCTGGGTGATCAGACACACCACAGGGGTCGGAGCCAGCATTGTGCAGGCTGGGCACAGTCCTATTCAGGGTCAGGGGATTACTCCTCCCACTACTCCCAGGGCAGATGTCCCATTCAGCCTACCGCTGACTCACCCTGCCCCTCCTGGAGCCACACACCCCTCCCAGCCCCTGTCACTCACAAGCCAGACATGCAATTCACATCAGGCAGGCAGACATACAGCACACAAAAATGCCAACTTCTAAAAGTGGCATTTCTCAACCAGTCATCATAAATCTGCGCACACCATTGCGCAGCATTTATTCTTACAATTTCATACATACTAAACTCGACCACGCTGCTCCTTCCAACCCAGGAATTATCACTGACACACTTTATCAGGGAATCCCCAATGCATTCCTATGGGAGGGCAGGCCAACCTTACCAAATGTACACAGAGAGCGCACGCACTTTACACTGGACCACAGTGCTAAAGTGCCCAGAGGCCTAAAACCACCAACACCATGTCAGAGAAAAGGCAAAAAGTTTAGGGGTGACCCTGCACAAAGGGTCAAGTCCAACACCAAGGATTCAACTCCAACCACCACTGCCCCTAAGGCAACTGCTCCCCCTAGTACAGTTTCAAGTGGTGGTACAGGGAACAAGAGATTAGTAGGGTTAACCTTGGGCTCTGAGGTGGGTTCTGGCCTAGTCAGAACTCCAGCTCAGGCTGTACTTGTCTGTGATGGTGGCATAGATGTGGCCACCTTATTTGTGAGTCCCAGTAACCTGGGAAAATACAGACAACAGCCTTTGATTAATGGTAAGGAGGCCATGGCATACAGGGACACAGGTGCAAGTGTCACTATGGTGACAAAAGATCTTGTGGACCCTGAACAGATCATACTTGGTGAGATGTACCAAGTGACCAATGCTAACAATGTCAGGACTGACCATTTCTTGGCAGTTGTTAATTTCAGCTGGGGAGGGGTAACTGGCCCTAAAAATGTTGTGGTTAGCTCAGACCTCCCTGTGGAATGCTTGTTGGGCAATGATTTGGAGACTTCAGCCTGTGCTGAAGTGGAACTCAGAACACATGCAGCAATGTTGGGCATCTCTGCAGATGTGTTTGCTTTGACTAGGTCACAGGCCAAACAGATGTCTACTGAACAGGCTCTGGATCCTGAAAAGATGGACCAGGTGCCTTCCAAGAGAAGGAGCAGGAGGGGTAAGGCTGTGTCTTCCCCCCAGACTCAGAAAGAGGATCAGTCTCTTGAGGGAGATGACCCCAGTCCCTGTGAAGGAACTGTCCCAGATGAACTGGAACCTGATCAGGTTGAGTTCTTGGGGACAGGGGGCCCTAGTAGGGCAGAACTGAGTCAGGAGCAGCAAACCTGCCCCTCTCTTGAACCCCTCAAACAGCAAGCTGCTGCTGAGGCTGCTGGGAGTATCAATGGGTCCCACAGGATCTAATGGGATGAGGGACTCCTTTACTCAGAGGGTAGAGACCAAGCCTGGTGCCACCAGGAGGTTGGTCATACCTCTGAAGTTTAGGGGCTTCCTACTCACCCTGGCACATGATATTCCCTTGGCAGGTCACCTAGGCCAAAGTAAGACTTGGGACTGCTTGCCCTCACTTTCACTGGCCTCACATGTCAGAGGACACTAAGGAGTTTTGTCGCTCCTGTACCACTTGCCAAGCCAGTGGTAAGTCAGGTGGTACCACAAAGGCCCCCCTAATACCATTACCTGTGGTGGGGGTTCCCTTTGAGAGGGTTGGGTTTGACATAATTGGTCCCATGAACCCTTCAACTGCATCTGGGCACAGTTACATTCTAGTGGTGGTAGACCATGCCACTAGGTATCCAGAGGCTATACCCCTTAGAACCACCACAGCTCCTGTGGTGGCCAGGGCCCTCCTGGGAATTTTTTCCAGAGTGGGTTTCCCTAAGGAAGGCTTAACCGACAGAGGTGCAAACTTCATGTCTAGTTACATCACTGCAATGTGGAAGGAGTGTGGAGTGAATTACAAATTCACCACACCCTATCACCCACAATGCAATGGGTTGGTTGAAAGATTCAACAAAACCCTAAAGGGCATGATCATGGGCCTCCCAGAAAAGCTTAGGCGAAAATGGGATGTCCTGTTGCCCTGCCTTCTCTTTGCCTACAGAGAGGTCCCACAAAAGGGGGTTGGCTACAGCCCTTTTGAACTTTTGTTTGGGCATCCAGTTAGGGGTCCCTCGTGTCTGTTGAAGGAGGGATGGGAGTTACCTCTCAAACCTCCCAAACAAGACATAGTGGACTATGGACTTGGTCTCCGCTCCAGGATGGCTGAGTACATGAAGAAAGCCAGCAAAAACCTTGAGGCAAGTCAAGAATTGCAAAAAGCTTGGCATGACCAAAAGGCTGTACTGACTGTCTATCAGCCAGGACAGAAGGTATGGATGTTGGAGCCTGTGGCCCCAGCAGCTCTCCAGGACAAGTGGAGTGGACCCTATACTATTATTGAGCAAAAAGGAGAGGTCACCTACTTGGTGGACCTTGGAACTCCTAGGAGCCCCCACAGGGTGCTCCATGTAAACAGGATCAAACCCTATGTGGACAGGGCAGACATGGGCTTGCTCATGGCTACCAATGAGGGACAGGAGGAAGAGAGTGACCCACTCCCTGATCTCCCCTCACAGAACCCTGATGATGGCTCAGTTGATGGTGTGGCCTTGGCAGGCAGCCTCACTGAGCAACGCAAACACAAGGAGATGATGGATGGAGCGATGAAACTTTTCAGACACTTACCCCCAGTCACAGATCTGGGTTGAATCCATCGTCATGCTTTAGCTCACTTCGCCACCTCAGTTCAGACCCAGCTATATGCAAATCAGTCTTGACCCTGTGCCTCATGGGAACAGTCCAGCCCGAACTGCCAATCCAGGTCTTCCCTGAACCGGAAACAAGCATCCTGGGACCGGTTTCTGGGTAACACCCTTCATCAGCCAGGCTAGCTTGAATCCAGTGGCAAAGTGAGCAAGGGACCCACGTCTGGGCATACCCTGCCAACTTAGGGCGAACAAAGCAAACACAAGGAGATGATGAATGGAGCGCTGAAACTTTTCAGACACTCACCCTCAGTCACAAATCTGGGTTGAATCCATTGTCATTCTTTAGCTCACTTCGCCACCTCAGTTCAGACCCAGCTATATGCAAATCAGTCTTGACCCTGTGCCTCATGGGAACAGTCCAGCCCGAACTGCCAAGCCAGGTCTTCCCTGAACCGGAAACAAGCATCCTGGGACCGGTTTCTGGGTAACACCCTTCATCAGCCAGGCTAGCTTGAATCCAGTGGCAAAGTGAGCAAGGGACCCACGTCTGGGCATACCCTGCCAACTTAGGGCAAACAAAGCAAACACAAGGAGATGATGAATGGAGCGCTGAAACTTTTCAGACACTCACCCCCAGTCACAGATCTGGGTTGAATCCATCATCATTCTTTAGCTCACTTCGCCACCCCAGTTCAGACCCAGCTATATGCAAATCAGTCTTGACCCTGTGCCTCATGTGAACAGTCCAGCCCGAACTGCCAAACCAGGTCCTCCCTGAACCGGAAACAAGCATCCTGGGACCGGTTTCTGGGTAACACCCTTCATCAGCCAGGCTAGCTTGAATCCAGTGGCAAAGTGAGCAAGGGACCCACGTCTGGGCATACCCTGCCAACTTAGGGCGAACAAAGCAAACACAAGGAGATGATGAATGGAGCGCTGAAACTTTTCAGACACTCACCCCAGTCACAAATCTGGGTTGAATCCATTGTCATTCTTTAGCTCACTTCGCCACCTCAGTTCAGACCCAGCTATATGCAAATCAGTCTTGACCCTGTGCCTCATGGGAACAGTCCAGCCCGAACTGCCAAGCCAGGTCTTCCCTGAACCGGAAACAAGCATCCTGGGACCGGTTTCTGGGTAACACCCTTCATCAGCCAGGCTAGCTTGAATCCAGTGGCAAAGTGAGCAAGGGACCCACGTCTGGGCATACCCTGCCAACTTAGGGCAAACAAAGCAAACACAAGGAGATGATGAATGGAGCGCTGAAACTTTTCAGACACTCACCCCCAGTCACAGATCTGGGTTGAATCCATTGTCATTCTTTAGCTCACTTCGCCACCCCAGTTCAGACCCAGCTATATGCAAATCAGTCTTGACCCTGTGCCTCATGTGAACAGTCCAGCCGAACTGCCAAGCCAGGTCTTCCCTGAACCGGAAACAAGCATCCTGGGACCAGTTTCTGGGTAACACCCTTCATCAGCCAGGCTAGCTTGAATCCAGTGGCAAAGTGAGCAAGGGACCCACGTCTGGGCATACCCTGCCAACTTAGGGCGAACAAAGCAAACACAAGGAGATGATGAATGGAGCGCTGAAACTTTTCAGACACTCACCCTCAGTCACAAATCTGGGTTGAATCCATTGTCATTCTTTAGCTCACTTCGCCACCTCATTTCAGACCCAGCTATATGCAAATCAGTCTTGACCCTGTGCCTCATGGGAACAGTCCAGCCCGAACTGCCAAGCCAGGTCTTCCCTGAACCGGAAACAAACACCCTTCATCAGCCCGGCTAGCTTGAATCCAGTGGCAAAGTGAGCAAGGGACCCACGTCTGGGTATACCCTGCCAACTTAGTGCGAGCAAAGCAAACACAAGGAGGTGATGGATGGAGCGCTGAAACTTTTCAGACACTCACCCCCAGTCACAGATCTGGGTTGGATCCATCGTCATTCTTTAGCTCACTTCGCCACCTCAGTTCAGACCCAGGTATATGCAAATCAGTCTTGACCCTGTGCCTCATGGGAACAGTCAAGCCCGAACTGCCAAGCCAGGTCTTCCCTGAACCGGAAACAAGCATCCTGGGACCGTTTTCTGGGTAACACCCTTCATCAGCCAGGCTAGCTTGAATCCAGTGGCAAAGTGAGCAAGCAACAGCAGATTGATTGCAGGAAGGTCCTCAATCAATACAGGCATATGTTCTCTTTGACTCCTAGTCAGACCACCTGGTGTACTCATGAAGTGGACACAGGTGAGAGCTTACCTGTTAAAAATAAGATTTACAGGCAGCCTGACCATGTCAGAGATTGCATCAGGACTGAGGTCCAAAAGATGCTGGAATTGGGAGTAATTGAACCCTCAGATAGCCCTTGGGCTAGTCCAGTGGTCCTGGTACCCAAACCTCATACCCAGGGTGGTAAGAGAGAAATTAGGTTTTATGTGGACTACAGGGGGCTCAATGCAGTCACTAGGACTGATGCGCACCCTAGTCCCAGGGCGGATGAACTTATAGACACTTTGGCCTCAGCCAAGTTCTTGAGCACATTTGACCTCACTGCTGGATATTGGCAAATCAGACTAGCTGAGAGTGCCAAACCAAAAACAGCATTTTCAACCCCTAGTGGGTATTATCAACTTATTGTGATGCCCTTTGGTTTGAAGAATGCACCTGCCACATTCCAAAGGTTGGTGAACAAAGTCCTTACAGGCCTGGAAGCCTATAGTGCAACATATCTGGATGATATAGCTGTCTTTAGCTCCACCTGGGAGAATCACCAGGTCCACCTCAAGAATGTTTCGGAGGCTCTGCAGAAAGCAGGACTCACTATCAAGGCCACCAAGTGCCAGATAGGGCAGAGTAAGGTTTTATACCTGGGCCACCTTGTGGGTGGAGGCCAGGTTCAACCATTGCAGAGCAAAATCCAGACCATCATGGACTGGGTTGCTCCCACTACCCAGACTCAGGTCAGAGCTTTCTTGGGCCTGACTGGGTACTACAGGAGATTTGTTAAGGGTTATGGGTCCATAGTGACTCCCTTAAATGTTCTCACATCAAAGAGAATGCCCAAGAAAGTTCAGTGGACAGTTAGCTGTCAAAAGGCATTTGATGACCTCAAGCAGGCCATGTGCACTGCTTCCATTCTGCAAAGTTTTGACTATTCCAAACAATTCATTGTCCAAACAGATGCATCTGAGTTGGGGGTAGGGGCTGTGTTGTCACAACTTAATGCAGAGGGTTAGGATCAACCAGTAGCTTTTATTAGCAGAAGGTTGACCCCCAGAGAGAAACGTTGGTCAGCCATTGAGAGGGAAGCCTTTACTGTGGTTTGGGCTCTGAAGAAGTTGAGGCCATACTTGTTTGGCACTCACTTCATTGTTCAGACAGACCATAAGCCCCTCTTATGGCTCAAACAGATGAAGGGTGAAGACCCCAAACTTTTGAGGTGGTCCATTTCCCTACTGGGGATGGACTATACAGTGGAACATAGACCTGGGAGTAACCATGCCAATGCAGATGGACTCTCCAGATATTTCCACTTAGAACATGAAGACTCGACTGGGCAAGGTTAGTCTCATCTCCTTACGTTTGGGGGGGGGTTGTGTAGGAAAGTAGGATCTGCTTCTTATGGCAACTCCCACTTTTTGCTTGATGTTACACTGTTTTGACTAGTCTGACTGGGATCCTGCTAATCAGGACCCCAGTCTATCTGCTTTCTCCTTAAAATGTTATGCCATGTACTTTGGTACACTTCAGATTGGATACTGGGGTACCCTTATAAGTCCCTAGTATATGGTACCCATGTACCAAGGGCATAGGTACCCCAGAGGCCTCCCATGGACTGAAGCATACATTATGCCACCCATGAGAGGCCATGCAAAATGAAACTACAGGTCTGCCATTGCAGCCTGTGTAAGCTGGTGCTTGCACCACTAACTTTAGATATAGGTTCACTATATCTATAGGTCACTACACTTAAAACTTATGTCACCCCTATAGCAGGCCTTAACAATCCTGAAGGCAGGGTGCTGGGTTTTCTGTGAGAGGATGCCCCTGCATGAGCAGAGCCCCTCTGCAGCCTTCGGAGACCATTCTCCCGGGTTGTCTGTGACTCAGCCAGACATATAGGTAGAGGCGCATTATAACCTTGCGGTAAATGCTATCTCGAAAACGGCTGAAACAAAACATGTCGTGTTTGGTATCAACCACCTTGGAATCATACCTCCACACCGGTAACCGGTGTGGGAGGTATGATTCCACCCTTCTGAAGCGAGTTTCGTGGGGTCACTGGTCTTTCCGGTGCCAGCCTTCTCGACCCGGACAGCACAAAATGGATGCTGCCGACCAGAGACACATTTCTGCCCTCCTGCTGCTGAGCCAAACTCGAGCACAGGAAGGCAGCACAATAGGGATCCTGTCACCGGGAGGTGTGACCACCTCCCAGACAGGATTTAGTGTATTGGGCCTGGGTGGGTGCACTTCCAAAGTGCCTGAAAGTTTGCATCTGGGGCACACTTGATATCCCTGTGCATAGTCCAGCTCAAACCAGTTCTGGAAGCCGTTGGCTCCTGCTCTGGCGCGAAACTGGACAAAGGACATGGGAGTAACCTCCCCTCTGTCCTGACCCTCCCCTAGGAGGGTCCCCTGAATCTGTCCAACCCTCTCCCATGGGTACATAAGGGTTTACCTGGCTGTAAGACTTTAGATTTGACGTGGACACGATTCTGAGCAAGAAACCACTGACCTTCGACTGTCTGGACACTCTGGACTTCGACTGGGCCCGACTTTGTCTCCCTCTCCGTCCAAAGCATCGTCTGTGCCCTTGCACCATACAGGCTCCGTGCAGGACCTGCGGAGCACTAAGGACAACTGAGGAATCTCCCTTGGGGTGAAGGAGTCACTCCCCTGCATTCACAGGCACCACAATGCAACTGACTGGTCTGCTGATCCTGAGCTCCTGCGGACTCCGAAGGCTCCAGCAATACAGGAGGTGGGTTCCGAAGTTCCTTGAGGTCGAGCTGCCCTCTCACCAAGTTTGAGGCCAGTATCCCTTGTGGGGACTGCATAACTTGAACCCCTGTGCACTGCATACTTTTGCAAGTGCATATGCTTTTTGGCAATTCCCGAGCTTGTGCATTGGACTCCGTGTAGTCCTGACCCCGAGCAGTATTTCCACCAAAGAACTACAGCCTTCTCACACCGAGTGCTCCGTCGGCTGGTACTTTGTGATCTTACTCGAGATCCCCTTGCAACTCCTGGTCATTCGGCCTGTGGGTCCTCTTGAGGGTCAACTTGAATTGTGTTGGGCTTCCCTGGTTGCTCCAGATGTGCCCTGACTCCCCATTGCTTGGTGAGTCCCCTGGACCTTGTTGGTCCACACCGTGACCTGCTTGACCTTCCTGCATGGGCTGCTGTTGCCAAGGCTTGTTGGTGCCCCAGCCGGACACTGACCCCTCAGCACTCGACATCCTTTGTGGGCAGCTCGCATTTGGTTCCTGGTTGTCCTCGACGGTTCCGGGACCTCGTGGCTGCAGAGTCAAGCAGCCCTTCTTCGCACCTGAAGCACCCGACATCGGTGGGCAATTGTCTACCGAGCCCCTGGTCACCCTGAAGTGACCCAGACTCAGTCCCCTCTGCTTTCAGGTTCCTTCCATCATGAATCCACCCTTGGATTCCTACGGACACTTTCTTCCTTTCCGGCAGCAGCTCTTCTTTGCAACCCTCCATTGAAAACGACAGCAGTTTCCAACACCACTCCAGACCTATGCACCCGGCTCCTCTGGGATAGGTAACTTGGGTACTCCGGTATCCACGGGTGGGGTGGCTCTCCAACCTCCTAAGTTCCAAAGAGTTTCCTCGAAGTCCACCGAGAAGGGTCCTTAAACTTAAAAATTGTAACCGCGACTTCCCCATAGAATTGTACAGAGCCCGTGGTCGTGTTAGCACACCGCACCCGTCCTCTGTGGGGTCCCTTTCTACTCACCTTGGGTGGTTACTTGGGGTCCCAGCGATTCTACGTGTTCTAGACACTGTTTCGACTCCAGTCGTGGTTCTTATACCACTATTTTAGTATATTGTTTGGTCTCCACCTGGAGCCCACTGTGTATTGTGTAGGCCTGGGCGGTAAATTCCACTCCGCTCGCGGAATTTGCGGAATTTCGGCAATTTCGCGTTCCGCGGAGAACGCGGAATTGCCGAAAATTCCGCGATCCGTGGCATAGCGGAATTTTTTCCTTGTTCACGCTTTCAAAATGCGTGTTCGCGTGCACGGGAGCGACTTACCGGGATCCCTGCGTTCGCCGACGAGTTTTCCTATCCGTTCGCGTGCGCCACGACATTTTGGTAGCCGGCCGCGCGATCCCGCGAGAGTGTGCGATCGCGAACACGTCATTCGGACGCGCCATCGGACATCCGCGTTCGCGAACAGAAAATACACATCGCGAGCGGGCGGGACAAGTGAAACATGATGGCCGCGCCAATTGGCGACCGCATGGGCAAGTTCGCGAGATATTTCCCCCCGAGCACGCAAACAGCGTCCCCGAACAGGAAAAACGCATCGCGAACGGGCGGAACAAGCAATTCCGCGTGCTCGCGGAATTCTGCGTAGCTCGCGGAGATTTTTTACCGTTTCGCAGAACTTTGCGTAACGTGACTTCGCAAAATCCGCCCACCCCCAGCTATTGTGCTACTTACAACTGTTTCTTTGCTAAAGTATTGTGTGCTTTGTGTTGTATCCTCGTGTAGAGGATACTAGAGAGTGTTATATAAATAAATACATATTTTCATAACTACTGTGTGGTTCTCCTTTCATTTGATTAATACTAAAGGTGATATTCTGGTAAAACAAGCTGCTTTACATTCCTTCAAGATTAAGCCTCAAGGCTGCTCTCCACAGCTACCACTAGGATAGCTTTCGAAAGGTTATCTTTGACCTCATACATCATAAGGGTCATTTGGACTGGTGCAAGGTGCCCACTTTAATTAGTGGACAGGATATACCAGGCCAACTTCTCACAGGCATTCCACGAAAGTGAGAAGCACTGGTTCCACATGAAATGGGCCATGGCTTGCAGCCCCCTGTGGGATCTTGCCTAGCACCCTAAACATGCTAGGCAGCGAAGCGCCTACATCTCCACCCCCACCAAGACTATCCTAGAGATATGAGACAAGATAGTGACCAAAAGGGGACTTTCCCCTCTCCAAACACCCCAATTGCCTGCAAACCGAACTTTATGCCTGCCATTGAGGCACAATCATTCTCCAGCTATGATGAGGGCGAATGCTGCACCTTGCGCAACTTGTTTGAGGCGAGACAATCAAGACATTTGACCACTGCAAAACAGAATTCAATAGCCCCGAAACGGCCCGGTTACAGTACTGTCAACGACGTCACTGGGCGCTTCATCCCTCCAACGTCCAGGTAGCGACACAAAAATACACCCCCTTTGAGGTACTGGTCAGAGCTTGATGGTACTAGGGTATTGATATCGTGCACTTATCAGGTGGTTCAACACGCAGGTCAGGACCTACCCATACCAATCGCTATGGCATTACAACACTTCTGAGGGCATATGCCAGAAGCAATGGGAAACACTCTGGAGAGACATCCCTAAAATGTATAGAAGCATACCGCAGCGCGACTGCATACAAACTGATGACCCTGTTTTATTATACACCGACCCGCCTATGTCCAATTTACCCTTCCACTCTGACCTATGCTGGCGGTGCGGGCGGCCCCCGGAGACTTTTTCATATATGTAGGTCATGCTCCCTTATAACAACTTATTGGAATGAAGTCCTCGGTCACATTAAAGGCATGATAGGCCTTCCTCTCCGTGCTCCTACGGCACAGTTGTCCTAGGCATATGCCCACTAGACTTGAAGGCAAGGACTCACACTGATTGGTGCCTAGTAAGCCATATGTTAGGTGCTGCCAAGCAGCTCATAGTACTTCACTGGAAGAAGCCCTCCATCCCTCCCATTGCTCTTTGGTTCACACGCCTGTGGCATGTAATGGCAATAGAGCTCCTATCTCACAAGATATTGCACACTGATACTAAATTTGCTCATACTTGGCAACCACTGCTTGACAATTTCACCTACATGGAACACTCCTGCTTTACGCCTCTCAGGCTCAGAGCACTCTAACTCTTTACTTAGATAACCACTTGACAAAGTGCACTAGGCGCAATAGCTGTGGCTCCCTGAACCCCTGGCATCCACCCTGCCCCTCCCTCACCCCCCTCCTCTTTTCCCAGGCCCCCCGGACTCTCCCTCTTTGCACGGCCTCAGGCTAATCTTGCACTTGGGTGGTCTTGTGATGTACTTCTCTGACCTTTACTGTCTCACTGTTTGACTGTAATTTTTGTTCCATTTTCTAGTCACCGAGCTTGATGCACCCCCTTGTTCAACCTGTTGGGCCTGAGCGGCGCTGGCTGCTTTATGTTTACAGTGTCATATCTCCGTCTACTGATGTAAAACTGCACTCATGGAGACGTGGGGGATTCATTATTACACTACCAGTGTCTTAAGCTGTACCCTGTTTTGACCTGTTAAAACATTCAATAAACAAATTTCTAGTAAAAAAAAAAGACTAATATCCCTTACTAGAAAGCCACAGGTCATACCCCAGCTCAGAGGCATTTTAAGGCATGGGCAAAGTGGGCAATTACCCAGGGCCCCCACCTTCCAAAGGGGCCCCAGGGGAAAGTAAACTTTATCTTCATCTAGTTCACTTCTGTCTATTTCTGTATCTCAGTGTAGGAAAGTGGAATATTATGTGGTATGGCTGGGTAGCCTTACCATGTAATATTATCGCAATACCCCAAAGATGGTCCTTGGATTCACACTAATAAATCCGTAGCTCAGTCCTGGCAGAGTGGCAAAGAGCAGTCAGGCTTTACTAGGAGAACATGTGTTAAGCATTTCAGAGTACCAACATGGACGATAAGTAATTGACACGACTCGAGACAATTCCAACACCAATTTATGAAAATAGAGGGGCTTATTTATGAGAGGCTTGCACCGCCAAAGCATCACTTTTTCTGAAGCCCCTGCCATGGCCGTTATTTGGGAGTAGTCAGGGGTCGCTGCTGTGACCTCTAGCTTGCTCCCTGCTACTCCTGGCACTTCCTTCACGACCCCTGGCCTCAGAGGGGGCAAACCTTTTGCCTCCCCAGATCAGGCGTAACAAGGAGAAATATTTTTATTTCTCCTTGTTTTTTTCCTCTTTCCATGTGTGCTGAATTCTGCAGCTCCCATAGAAAAAGGAAAACATCTCTCTGGATTGTTTTGGTGCAGGAAGGTGCCTACTTCTGCACAAAAACAAGCCTGCATGCAACGCAGACACCTTGCACCATGGTGCAAGTGTGCCTGCGTTGGCGCTAGGCAACAAATTGAGTGCCAGCGCAAGGGGAAAGGAAAGGAATGCACCGTATTTCATAAATGCGGTGCGTTCCTGCCCTCTCACATTGGCGAAAGCAGCACAGCAAGAAGACTTGCAGCGCTACCCTACGCCAATTCCTCATAATTGAGGCCCAGAGTGTATTTTTATCTTACTTTAGACACCAAAGCAAGTGAATAGCATACATATAACCGGAGTTGTAGATTTCTGGAGCAATATTAAATCAGTGCAGTAAAATACATAGACAAAATAACATTGCGGTCAATGACAAAAACCACTAGTGACAATTGGTCACTTGCAGGTCGAGTTACTTCGAACCCTAATAGGGTTAAAGTCATGTGGGCCCCAAGACCAAGCCACAATAGTCAGATCAATTTTACCTAGTCCGGGTGCAGAGTTGTTCTGACTGTCCTTAGTGCTGAACGGGAGCTATGGGTGGTGCTGTTTTTACCGGTTACACGGTACTGCAAGAAACAAAATGCAAAAACACAACCAATACACAGCCACTGACATCGGCTGATGGTTGCACGGTGTTCCCTGCAGATGGAGCGTCGAGTGTGGGGGTCGGTTACCAGATTGGTGACCAGCAAGCCTTGGCAGCGGTAAGAACAGCAAAAAGCTTCTGTAACTTCACTGGGTCCAGGTAGTAACGAAGCGGCCATGCGCACTTTGCACGTTCCCCACCAGGCTGCATTACACAGCCAGGTGAGGAGCATGCAAAGCCTCCCAGTCCTCATCTGTGCACCGAGTCACAGCACTCAGACCAATCACAACACTGCATTGCAGCATTGTGATTGGCTTAGGGCAGCCTGGGAGCCCGGCTGTTTCCTGCTGCCATCGGAGACAGGAAGAAGGAAGTGGATTGAGGAAAGATGGCGGCTGGCCAACCCAGGTAAGTGTTTTTTATTTTTTTTATTTCCTTCCCCTGCCCCCATCCCACCACTCCCGTCCGGTAGCAGCCACTACTGCCCAAGATACTTAAAACATTAAATGGAACCTTAGTCTCCTACAGACAGATGACTGACAAGGAAATTAATTTACTTGGAAAGGAGGCTAGGCCACATGGGTATGGTGAGGGTGAGAGGCCCAGTGGGATGATTGCCTGAGCCATAAACAAACAATTGTTCATTCTGTGCATATTGCTACTGCAGGGGGGGGGGGCAATTGAGGATAATGAGGCTGTATTACAGGGATTTAAGGCCCACTGTGATGAATTATATCCACCTCACCCTATTTTGGACCCCATCCACCAGTGCCTGGATGGGGTCACCCTTGCATGGCTAGAGGGGAGCATCAAATTTTACCTCCAGGATTGAGGGTCCAGGAAATCATGTGGCAATCGAGAGCATGCCTGGGGGAAAGCCGCATGGCTCTGATGGACTCACTACTGATTTCCATAAGGGATTTAAAACAATACTTGCCCCACAGCTGGCCAGTGTGTATTAAGCAGCTCTGGAGTTGGGGCGATTGCTGCCTACAACTAGAGTCCGTTGTTTCAGAAATCCTTAAACTGGATAAAAATGATCATTTTTGCAAGTCTTATGGACCACTTTCTTTAATGAACCGTGACCATAAAATACTAGCCTGGGTGGTTATTAATCACCTTAATCCTTTAATGAAGAGCCTGATACCTTGAGAACAGTCCGGGTATATTCCTGGAAAAGCACCACCACCAATTTATGAACCTTTTTTACACTTGTGTATCAGATCCATCCTGATATTAAGACTCTAGCAGTCCTATTGGACACGGAAAGGGCATTTGACTACCTTGAATGGCCCATTTCATTTGCAGTCCTGTGAAGTATGGCTATTAGCCCCAACATTATAGGACTCACTGAGTTACTATACGCAGATGCTATTGCCTGCGTACGCATTAATGGTTACACCTTGCAGCCATTTCCTATTTGTGGAGGCACAAGCCAGAGTTTCCACTTTCTCTCCTGCTCTTTTCGCTAACCATGGAGTCCCTGGGCACCTGTTTAGGAAAAGGACACTCTCATATAGGGATAGTGTTTCCAACAAAGCATTTGCTGGTGAAATGCTAATCATGACGAATCATGAGAACAATCTTGCAGCTGTCATTAGAGAGATAGCCAGACTTCGGGGACTATGGGGAATATGTATCAACTGGGGAAAGTCAGAGATGTTCCCTCTGAAGGACGTGACAAACAGACCAGCTATTGAATAGCCCTCTGACGGTGCGAAGTCATTGTTAGATATCTGGGAATCTACATTGATAGTTATAGGCAATTGCTGTGGCCTGGCGATGGTAAAGCTCAATGGTAAGATTGAAGGATGGATACAATTGCCGCTGTCTACGACAGGCAGAATTGCACTGATTAAAATGATTAGGTTACCCAGATTTTTATATTTATTTAATAATATTCCCATCCCACTCAGCGAACATTTCTGTGTTAAACTGAGGTCTTTATTGACCAAACGTGTTTGGGGTGGTAAAAGTCGCAGATTAATCTGGGAGACTCTCACACTGCCATTCGAAAGAGGGCGTTCTGCAGATCTTGATTAATAAAAATATTTTCAGGCTGCCCAGTCCCACTATGCTAGATATTGGTTTTACCCATGGTGTCACTCCCCCTCCCTCCTGGTGAAAAGGGACCATTTGGACGCCGGAGACTTTAGCACCTGTATCACAATTAAATTGCCTAAGGGCCTGATTATGACTACGGCGGTAGGATGAACTGATGTAGCCACGGTGGCAGTGCGGGCATCTCCACACCGGCGGTCTGACCACCCTATTAGGAATTGGGCAGTCAGATCGCCATGGGACCGCTGCTACCCCCAGGGATCCCTGTCGGTCTTGCAGTGATCTGAGGCCCACAATATGCTGGCAGTGCTGGTGCAACACCACCAATGATATAATAAGAGTTTCCTCACCGCCATAGTTTTCATGGCGGTGAACCCGCCATAAAAACTGTGGCAGTGAGGAAACTAAGGGGGCTCTACAGGGCCACCTGGTGCCTCAGGGCCATGGGGATGGATGCAGGAGGGCACATGGTGTGCCCTCCTGTCTGCATGCACACCCAGTTCCTGCACGGCATGGACTTAAAAGACCATGCCGTGCAAGAACTTGCTTTGGCGTTCCCACTGCGGTGCCTTTCTATGGCTCACCGCCTGGGACTGCCAAAGCACCACATTCTAGACCAGAAGAAAACTCCTAATCTGGCGGTGAGGCAGCGGGCGCTGGCATGGTGGCCAGCAGCCACACCGCCAAAGTTGTAATCGGGCCCTAAGCCTGTTCAACTCATTCAGACTGTTCGTTGCACAAACTGGCCAAGTCGGACGGAATTACACATCTACTACCTGGCTCTTAAGCTCCTCTATAACCCTGCACAGCCCCCAACTTTAGGTAAGGGTGTTATTAACAGCATGGAATGCCTGGCCTCTTGCAGGTGGTACATTTCTAATGTTAGAGCCATTCTGGGTAAAAGCGGTATTAATGCGCTAGAGGTGTTTGCATTTTTTAGAATCAGGCATGCAGTGCAGTGTGGGTGAAACGATGAGCCAGCTGTGTTCCCTCCTCTCACACACTTGATTACGGCTCCAGAATCCTGAGGTGGGATGCCCGACTGTGTGGGTCATATGTGAACAGTACAGTGACCGCTGCCAGTTTGGCCCTCAACAATATGATTTAGACAAAGACATTGATGCCAGAATCTGAAAAAACAGTTTTAGCCAAACACATTTTGCATCCATAAACGACAGTCCCAAACTCATACATTTTAAATTTCTGAATAGATTATACTGGTCCCTAAGCTATCTGCATAGAATAGACCCCCTTAAACCCCTAACCTGAGTGAGATGTTCCAGATTCTTCCATGTGGCAGGGGAGTGCCCACCTGTAAATGCTTACTGGTCTAAAATTTCACAAGTCATATGAAAGATAATGAACACTCATGTGGAGTGCTCCCCCAGACTGTTATTGCTCGCCTATGTTAAATCTCTCACAAAATCGACCAAAGAGACTGGCTGCGATGCTGATATTTTTGGTGAAACGCAGACTGTTACGCTCTTGGATGAAAGGATCGCCCTCTAAAATGAAAGACAGGTTGAAATATGTCATGCTTAGTAACGAGATGGCAGAAGGATGCAATGATTGGCAAGTAAACCAGGCAAAACCTAGAGATATTTGGGACCCACTCAGACAATATCAAGATGCTACAGCCTCAGCTGATGCGCTTCTGTAGAAAGTTAGTGAGTTCAAAGGGTAATATGTTATAATTGCTGTTCCTGATGGCTTGTCATATCTGGGACAGCATGTGCTCAAATTTACAATGATCTCTATGAGGGCGATAGACAAGTTTCAAGTTACCCACACCTGTTGATATATGTGTGATATCTATACCTGATCTTTTGGCAACAAATTCTGTGCCGGTTTGTTGACGCTTTACATCTGTGTTTATTGTCGCTGCTCGATTTATGCTTGTAGTGAAAGTTTTGTTTATTTGTATTGCCATTCTAGATATTAAATTAAGAAAAATTGTGGAATGATATTTGAGCAAAGTATGATTTATGTTTAAGCAAGGAAACTGTGAGGTGGAGTATGAATTCCTTAAACTCGTGACTTACCCTGCCTCATGGTGAGTTCACTAGTTTTGCAAATGCTTATTAGGTCTCACAGGACAGTTTCCCAACAAATTACCTTTTTGCCCGCAATAAAGACATAAGCCAAGTTTTCTTCTCTTCGACATTTCTTCCTCATACAAAGCGGGTTAAACCTAGCTGCGTAAGCGTTTCTTAAGTGCTGTCAGCCCTTTGAAAACCTGGAGAGGAGAACTGCTGAAAATTTCTGGAGAGACCTCTTTGATTGAACATGCCATCTTTTTATTGCATGACTTCCTTTATACACATAATGTCCCATGACACTCCTGGAACTCAGGACTACCGGGAAAATCCTGAGAGAAATTAGGGTCAGTTGAAAAAAAGAGCCCAATAAATGGTCCCATGGTGACCAGCACATAGCTCACATTTTTTATTTTTCTTTGTCCTTAATAGATGTAAGCATACACCTGATGTCAATATCTATGGGCCTGATTCACAAAGCTAATTTACACTTTTGAATAAATGTAGTACTTTTTGGCTACTCACAAACTCCGAGGGTAAGTTTACTCCAAAAGTGTAACTTGCATGTCTCTTCCAAATTGAAAGGCCTGGGAACTATACACTTTTGAGTAATTTACACTTTTCAGTTAGCTTACTATTTTTGGCTATTCACAAAATCCAAGAGTAAGTTACACTTTTGTAAATTTAAACTCTGATTTTGTGAATAGCCAAAAAGTAATCAACTTTATCAAAACGAAAGTTAACGAAAGTTTATAGCCCCCAGGATATTTAATTTGGTGAAGACATGAGAGTTACATTTTTGGAATACATTTACACTTGGGCAATATCAGGAAAATAAATTGAAGCAGATTGTACAGCAGTTGGAACTTTACTCATAGAATAAAAGTGTGCCATTTTCATGAAGTGATCTACGGTTACTATAATAACAGTGTTTCTATTAGATTTTGAGAGATCTTTAATGAAATCTGTAGAGACAGATTCCTACTTTTGGGTGGGAATTCCGGGACCTAGAGATAGGAAGACTTTCCTAAGGTTGGATCTTTAGCTTGAGCAAACATTTTGCAAGATCGTACACAGTTCTTTGATATCTTTTCTTGAAGATGGCCTCCAGAAATTTCTGAGGATAAGTTTCCTTGTATTTTGTTGCACTCTATATCCAGCAAGCTTGAAACTGAGTTTATGCAGGTTTTGGGTAGGAACAAATAGCTTGTAATCAACAAATAGAAGACCATCCTTTGAGGAAAATTTCTTATTACTTGCACAAGAATAGAGGCGACTTTTCTTTGCTTGTGTCCTTACTTGTTCCAAGAAGGTGTTAATCACAGTAGTCATTCCAATTTCTTCTCAAGAATAGAGAATACAAACTATAGAAGAATATTCTTCTATATCTGGAAACATCCTGAAAAAACAGTTGGCAACTTCATTTTGCGTACCTGGAATGTAGGTAATTATGAAGTCATAGTGTTGAAAAAAGTATGCCCCAAAGGGTTGCCAACTTTCATCATTCAGCTTGTTATAAAATGCAGACATTACAATAATCTCTTCTAACTGGATGAACTGCACCAAGAAGAAACTGCCCCTGTTCCTTGAATGCGGACTTAATTGCCAAAAGTGCTTTTTCCAAGACCGAGTAATTCAGAAGGACTTGGGGCCTGATTGTTATTTTAGCGGTCAGAGGTTAAATCCGTCAGTGCAAGGGAATAAATTACACCCTCATCCTGACAGAGTTCCCGCCTGCCATATTTAGAAATGACCGGCAAGCTGGTGGTCCTTTCTTAAGCATTGGCGGCTCTTGTCAATGCTTTTTTAAGGTTTACGCACGAATCCATCAACATGACAGCCGTCTGTCAAATGTATTTTTTTTAGTTTTCAAAAAGAAAATTTAGAATTGAGATTTTCTTTTTGGAATTAGAAAAAAATGCCCCCCTTTGCCATGGGTGTAATCTATATAGGGGTTGGGTTCTCTGTTTGTATTACTGTACCTTTTGCTGGCTCCCTTGCCTACTGATTTCCTTTTTGATTTGCGTCCCTCATGTCTCATATCAAACTGTCACACTTAAGGGGAAGTCTCTCAACCAGACGTGGCTTCTGTCATCGCCACCTCATACAAGGGTGACAATGAGCTGTAGAAAACTTTTCTCATGCATCAAATGGCAGGTCTGACCCAATGCATTAAGTTAGTCTCCTTAAATGTGAAAGGTCTGAATCATCCAGTAAAGAGGAGAAAGATAGTAGATTATCTGAACAGGCTAAAAGGGGATTTAATTCTCCTCCAAAACCAAACTGGATAGCACACTACCCGAGAGTTTTGCTAACTGTCAATCCTTTGATAGTGCCTACTCAGCAGCTGTAAGCAAGAAAAACGGAGTACTTACACTTATTACAAAAAACTCCAGAATCAACTTACTCTCGAATTCATCTGATTCGCAAGGCAGATGGGTCATCTCAAAGTTTACCAAAGATAAGGTTGAGTTTTATGTAGCTAACATTTATGCACCTACTAAGGACGATCCGTCTTTCTGGGATGATCTATACTCACAATTAGAAAAAATCCCTGATACAGCTACCATTATCCTAGCGGGTGACTTCAACTTACCTCTTGATCCACATTTAGACAAAAACTCAAGATTCCCATTTCATCCAAATAAGTCACATAAAGCCCTGAAGAAAGTTTGCTTGAAATTCAATTTAGTAGACGCTTGGAGAATCCAAAACCCTACAGAAAGGGATTATACATTTTACTCTTTTCCCCACAAGTCGCATTCACGAATAGACTATATCCTGGCCTCCAACAATACACTATGTAATGTAGACCAAACAACAATTGAACCTAGAGTGATCTCAGACCATTCCTGTATTACACTGTCTATCTCTGACCCCGCACCACATATAAAATAAACAAGCTGGCGATTCAATGACGAGTTACTAGCTGAAAAAGGCAACCTCCAGGCAAATAAAGAAACAATTCATAACTTTCTTGATGAAAACAAGGCTGGTGAGACATCCGATCTGACAAGATGGGAGGTCCTAAAACCAACAGTAAGAGGGGAAATAATCAGGATTAGATCAAAAACGAACAAAATAGCGGACCTAGAAAAAAGACATATCATCAGTAACAGGGCGGGGATATGGGTCAATAAACAAAAAAGCATCAAATTATGTGAATCAAACACGGCAGGCAAATCCCTAGCATCTTATCTAAAATTTAAAATACAGAGATACGCCATTAACGCCATAAAGGACAAGGAGGGGAACATTAATACTAATCCACAAAAAATAGCTGACATTTTCAAGGACTTCTATAAAGATTTATACAAGGAAAATACTAAAGTAAATCACTCAAAGTGTCATAACTATCTAAGTAGTATCACTCTCCCTAGCCTTACAGATCAAGAAAAAGCCTCAATAAATGGACCGATCACAGAAAATGAGGTATTAATGGCGATCAATAAATTGAAAACGGTTAAAGCCCCAGGACCCGATGGGTTCAATGCCAAATTCTTTAAAACCTTCTCTCCGTCCCTACTGCCACCACTTCTGAAGCTCTTTGTTCACTTCTCAGAATCTGGCCAGGTCACTGGCACACCAGCAGAAGCAACCATAGTCGTCTTGCCCAAGGAAGGTAAAGACCCCCTCTTACCTAAAAGCTACAGGCCGATATCATAAATAAATCTCGATTGCAAAATGTATGCAACAATTCTCTCGAATAGAGTTCAACAACACATCTCCAAACTAATACACCCATCTCAGGTGGGATTCTTAGAATACAGGCTCTCCAGTGGCAACACACGTCTATTATGTCATACCATAGAAAAGGCTAGACTCCTTGAATCGCCCACGGTTGCCATCACATTGGATGCGGAAAAAGCCTTTGATAAGGTTGATTGGAGATACCTAAAGGCTGTTCTGGAGAAGTTTAATTTGGGCGATAACCTGATCAAAATGATAATGGCTCTCTACCACAAACCAACTGCTAAAGTCAGGGCTGGAGGTATAGTTTCCCCTGCATTTAACCTGAACCAAGGGACAAGACAGGGCTATCCTCTCTCGCCCCCCCTTTTTCTCTTATCCTTGGAGCCCTTCCTCCTACATATCAGGGAAAGCAAAGACATTACTGGTGTCTCCTTTGGTAATACAAACATCAAGCTTTCTGCATATGCAGATGATGTATTAATTGTCACTGAAGAAGCCTCCACTGCCATCCCAGCATTGATGAATACCATATACCAATTTTCAGAAATATCTGGATATTCCCTAAACAAGGACTAATCCGAGGTAAAACTCCTCAGTCGTTGCGGTGATAAAAGCATTCTAGGCTCGTCAGGCCTAACCTGGCAACAGGACTCCTTCAAATATCTAGGTTTCGAGTTCACAAATGAACTAATCACTACTTTACATACTAACAAAAAAATTCTGTCCAAAAAAATAGACTCACTTCTAGACAACTGGTCTCCTAAATTTTTATCATGGTGGGGTAGGGCAGAGACTCTAAAGATGATGATTACCCCCCTTGTCAATTATCTTATTAGCATGCTGCCCATGTTCCTATCAGAAGAATTTAAAAAAAATATTGACAAAACCTTTAGCAAATTCCTATGGCAGGGCAAAAAGCCCTGAATCTCTATGAAAAAGCTCAAGCTGGCCAAGGACAAAGGGGGCCTCTCCCTACCCATCTTCAGAAATTATCAAACAGCCTTTCTATGCAAGCAGGGTGTAAATTGGTTCATTGATAACCCATCATATGAACCACCCTGGGTGGCGATAGAGAAGTCCCTCTTACAGAACATCCCTCTCGCCGCATTAACCACGATGAACATAACCCATTCACCGCACTCTAGAAACATTATACAGAACAACAAAAGAGCCATCCTGTTCCTTGACTCATGACTGGAGGTCAAGATACAACATTCTTACCTATCCTCTCTATGGTATAATCACACACTCAAAATTGACGGTTCCTCATTTTTCTGGGCGGATTGGTCACGTAAGGGCATTAACCTAGTGCAAGACATCTTCGAAGATACTTCTCCTCTACCTTTCTCATCCTTGAAAAATCGGTTCAATCTTGTTAATCTAGATTTCTACAAATTCCTGATTCTTAAAGTAGGACTTGCCAAAAAGAATCTCTCGGGTGCCAGTCCTTCTATCACTACCCTCCTGAACCACCTATCCAAGGTAGGACACCTGGTCTCTAGCATATATAAAATTCGCCTACCGAACCAAAACAAAACACTATCTCGTAACCAATGAAAATGGGAAGCTGAATCCATCAAGATAGACATTGCCTTTAACTGGACCGCCATCAATAAATCCCCTTTCTCACATAGAATCTCACCTATCTTACCACACACTAAATATATGATAATAAATTGGACCTTCTGGACTCCCGCCACACTCTTCAAGGTTGGTCTTACAAATGATCCCAACTGCTGGTGCTGCGGCAAACAAGAGGGCTCCCTGGCTCACATGCTATTCGAGTGCCCCCTCCTCCAAGACTTTTGGAATCAAGTTTTTGACTGCATTAGACATACCCTAAATATTCTTCCCACAAAAGATTTCTCATACATTAATCTGGGTCCCTTGGATCCCCAACTCAAGAAAGGCAACAATCGTGTTTTTGCTGGACTTAATGCTCATTCTAGCTTGCAAACTAATTCTAAACAACTGGAAGAACTTTAAAGCGGTCTCTTTTTCTAGGTGGCAAGAGTGGTTAACTTTTCTCAGAGGCGCCGATAACATTGCTCTCCAAATATCCCTGTGGAGATCTTCGCGTTGCTCAATTTGAATGCGCTAGATACAAGTGCCTTTATTTATAAGCCCCCATGATCTCTCCTCCAGGTAAATTCACCTCCCCATCAGAATTCTCCTTTCACGCCGGATAAAAACTCGCCCATGCAACTACTACACCAGGCCCTGTGGTCACCCTTGACACCATCTTCCCTCATTCATGTGAGACAAAATCCTTTTATTCACACCTGTGCATACCGATGTGCCATAGAAGTCAATGTATATAATTCAGTTTACATCTATTTCTCAATGGCATCAAAAAGGTTTTGTATGAACATGTATGTACTTCACTGTAGTACCAATTTTTCGAAATGTAAAGCTCTCCTACGAATTCATTGTGGTATTTATGCCTTTCTGCTTATGTATTAACTCATATGCAAAGTACTGATCTATACCAACTGAAGATTGTTTACTGTATCATCTTATGCACAGCCTCCCCCTCTCCCCCTTGTTGTATCCTGCCTTTCCCACTGTATATTTATTTCGTTGACCACTGTCTATTTCTTTATGTAAACTTAATAAAATACATTGAACTTAAAGAAAATGTAAATCATATACATACGTATAGTCTAACTAATTCATGAATAACCTAGATGTGCAAAAAACCTCCATAACTTTTTCTGTTTGTTTTTACATTAACGTTCCAAAAATCGCATTTAGCAGGCATCAGCACTTAATAGGTCTGCTTGTCTTTTATGCATGCAGCTGTTGCGGTGAAGCACAGGAAGTCTGCATAAACACGGCCTGGTGTTTGGATGTTCACCAGTGACAGCGTAAATAGCCTACAATATAGCCATCATGCTGTACAGTAATTGCATACTCAGCGAGGCACACACTCCAGGGGAGAGGATTCTCAGAAATGAAGCGCACCGAGAGAACGCCGTTTTCTTAGCACAGTAATGCCAGTGAATTGATACCACTGTGTGTTTTTTCTCTTCCTGTATTCCATTACTTCCTGGTTAGGTAAGAGAACCGAATGCACGCCAATCTTTATGTCCACTTGAAGATGCACATTCCTGCAGAAAAGATGCTAGTGGTGGATGTGTCATTTTCTAATAACGTGTTTTGCACCGCTGAATTTAGTAGTTGTGTAAAAAACATTTGATGATGCTACTGTGTCTAATTAATACTGAAGTTTTTGCTCAGCCAAATGAAACTCCTCAAAACCTTGCTATTCCTCCTCTGCAGAAAGTATTGTGTGGTTGCTGGTGCCTTTGTCACCCCCCAAGTTGGTTATCTGCCAGTCTCGCTTATCCACTGGGTGGACCCGTAGCTAGTCCCGGCTTTACCCCGTTAGAGTGATGTAGGAACACTCCAGCCCGGAATTGGGGGAAAACAGAGGGAAGGCGTAGAGAGAGCTGGAGCTGACTTGGTATTCTTTATTCACAGCGCATTGTCGGTTAGATGGAATTTAGGACACTAGACAAACAGAACTTATACACCAGTGGCGTAGCTTGGGGGGGGGGGGGGGAGGCCAGGGCGGTCTGCCCAGGGCGGCACTGTTTTGGGGGATGGCGGAGGTGAGCATAGTGCCATTTTTGGCAACACACCCCACCCACACAATAACAGAGCATGCATAATGGATAAATAAATACACAACACAACTTTTGTTTGGTAAAATATTGCTGCAGGTTTATTACATACAAAAGTATGCAATATGGTGGGTTATCTTACGGGCGATCCAAGGGCAGGCAGCTGTAACCAACCTATGCTGCCCTGCCCGCCTGATGAGCCAAGCACTGTGGAGAACCCAATCAGTGCTACACATTATGGGGTGATCCTCTTTCCGGATCACGTGACACATTGGTCCCTTATTACTCACGCCCCTTTCAGGGCGGAGCGTAGCAAGGCAAGCCCCCGGTTGTTCAGGCCCACAACCGCCCGAAGGATAACGGGGCGCCGACGCGGTTTTCCAGGAACCTGCCATGAGGCTCCTGGTATTTGGCTCTGGCACTCCTATTGTGCCCCTGCAGAGGTACCCTTCTGTACCCATCTGCTTCCAGATCGCCCTGTAACTCCGCCTGCAACACAAAAGAAAACATTATAACATTCCATGTACCTTGCCTGCCACCCCACGCCGGGTAAGCGGTAGGGTGGGAGACGGCGTAACAGAGGACGCCAGGATGGCCAGGGGAGGCATAAATACCCTCCCCACCTCCTCGGCGCGCCGGAAGTGACGCGCCTAGCGCGCCTAAGGCAAGGGGGACTCCTCCCTGAGTCCCGGCATTAGAGGGGGTGGGTTAGTGCCCAAATGGCACTAAAGGGCCGCCCTTTTAGGGGGCCCCCTGCGTGGGCCGCGGGCAGCCGCATAGTGCCATTATTGGCAACACACCCCACCCACACAATAACAGAGCATGCATAATGAATAAATAAATACACAACACAACTATTGTTTGGGAAAATATTGCTGCAGGTTTATTCCATACAAAAGTATGCAATATGGTGGGTTATCTTGCGGGCGATCCAAGGGCAGGCAGCTGTAACCAACCTATGCTGCCCTGCCCGCCTGATGAGCCAAGCCCTGTGGAGAACCCAATCAGTGCTACACCTTATGGGGTGATCCTCTTTCCGGATCATGTGACACATTGGTCCCTTATTACTCACGCCCCTTTCAGGGCGGAGCGTAGCAAGGCAAGCCCCCGGTTGTTCAGGCCCACAACCGCCCGAAGGATAACGGGGCGCCGACGCGGTTTTCCAGGAACCTGCCATGAGGCTCCTGGTATTTGGCTCTGGCACCCCTATTGTGCCCCTGCAGAGGTACCCTTCTGTACCCATTTGCTTTCAGATCGCCCTGTAACTCCGCCACAGCTCTGGAGGCGGCCCCCGTCGTCGCCAGAGCCCCCACCAAAACAGCTCCTTTCTCACCTGCAACCTGCTATTTCCCGGGCCTCCTGCATATTCAATAGGAACAGGTCCATGCCCACATGTGACAAGTGCACCTCCTCACTGTCAAAATAACCTTTGCTGCTCGCTTGAATTAGGCCTCCCATCGTACGGGAGCGCAGTGCCAACAGGAGATGGGACCCCAAGTGCATAACCAACTACTGCTCTACTTGAAAACACAGTCCTGTGTGCTATAATAGTTGAGCCCAGTGTGCAAGGATATGCAAATACCTTTGGGGGTTGGTTACCATGGTTCACCCCACACCCTACTTGACGGGTCCCACCTAGAGAGTGCAAACTAATGACCAGCTGAACAATGAGCAAATATGAGCGATTTAACTTGCCCCTCCATAAAGTTGACTGCAATGGTTTCGGAATTCGGCAGCATCTGTGCTCCAAACCCATATTCTAACCCAGTAGGGGGTGACAGCCCTTTGTTCGAAAATGGCTGTGTCAGCAGATACGCAAATATTTGTGCTCAGTTAACCCACACTCATCTTTACAGTGTTCAGCTTCTTGTCCTGTCGCACACCTTCGAGGACCCTGCACCTTTTATAACCTGGCAACCACTCCTACTCACCTGGCTGACCAGCTAAAGCAGGCAGCCTCCAACTAGAATTGAAGCGTCCTGGCTGCCAAAAGGTTAGCCAATGTATTTGGATAAGAGGACAGGGAGTAAAACAGAAGCAAATCTCCTGCCCTTTCTGAAATAAGAATGTCAAATGTACTGGTAATTGTCGGCATTTGTGCTCCATCCACATCTTACCATACTGTTGAAGGACAGCACCCTTTTATAATGCCTGCTAAGTTCCCTCGGTGGTGAAACCCCCTAGGCTTCCCAGCTTAGTGATTCTGTCTGCCTCAATACAGTGTGCACTGTCTGCAATCTAGTGCCTAACATTCAGGATTGACTAAGCCCTTGTTTATCCCCATAATAGATTATTCCAACATTTGGGGGGGGTTCACACTGCCCACCCTGTGCAGCCCTAGCAGAGGAAAATTTCCTGCTCCGTTAACTTACTTTTGTTGAATACTGGACATGCCAAATGTTCTTTTTACATAGTAGCCTTTTGTGCTTGACACCTTGTTTCCCCAATTATTGGGACAGCAGCACCCTATGCTGGCTGGCAGCGTCCCCACCCAACCTGGCTAATATAGCTATCAGGGCGGGGCATTTGAGCTTAACTGAAGCAACATGTCACCTACCCTCGGTTCTCGGGTGCACTTACTTCGCCCCGTTGATCATACAATTGCACGGACCCCTTTGATTGCTAAACCTTGGTGAACACCTTAATTGTGTCAAATCTGGTTTGAATGGATATATGTTTTGTGCCCACTATAGGCGACACCTCACCCTTTCGTGGAGTGACAACTTACGCAGCTCAACAGGCTTGCTTAACTGCCGTCCGATCACAGATGCACAATACCTGCTATCCATCTTTGACCCTGGATGCTTAAACCAGCAAAAACGTCGGAATCCCAGATTCCCAGTTTCATGTTTTAGCTGCAGCACACCTTCAGTGGCTCCGCTGGGAGATACCACAAACCGCATTGGTCGTGAGAACCTTAAGAAGCACACAATTATCACCTGGGCGTACCTCCAAATGAGACTGGCTCCACACAGCCGTAAGGCCAGAGACACACATATATTAAACCTATTTACTGGTTTTTTGCCGCTTGGCACCCTTCTGGTTGGTGATGCGGAACCTCCTACCCAGCATAAGCTGACCGTCTGGCATTGCCGTCACTCCAACCGTGTCCCTTGAATCACCCTCCATTCTCCTGTGCAATAGCCATACTGCTAAGTGGGCAATCAATTCAACATCCCACCTATCCTGCCGGACTGTTGCCTGTTCAGTTAGATCTGTGGTGCTGCACCCAGACTTCCCAGGCAGCTGCATTGCTGACAATGTGGGCAGTTGACCTTGGGGGAGTCTCACGCTTGCAACTTGTAACTACAGCGATCATTTAGATTAAAATGATACTGTGCATCTAAATGAATTATGCCCAGGTAATTGAAACTCTCACATGTGCGGTTGTTGTGAACAACAAGGTGGATGGCCAGGATATGTTGGGGGACCTCCCCCCTACCAGTCCCTGGAGTAGTTTGTGGTGTAGGCTGAAATGTTCCTATGGAACCTCAAGATTTAAAGCTTGAAGCCATGTGGTGCTTTACGGGGACCCAGAAGATCCGGCAAATGGAGGACCCCTGTGCCTAAACTATGCCCCTATGAGCTTTTGCATTGTAGGCCAACGTGATACACCTTGTTCTGGGTACTATCAGGGACCTAAAGCTTTCATCTATCTCAAGCAAGGAATGGCCACCTGCAGCGCTCAATCGCTCCCGAATAAAATTATCTTCACTGGCAAGTTAGCATAGCTAAATTATTACTTGATGTCCAGTATGGGTCCAACACAAAGAAATGCTTGCTCCCTTGGTGTAGGTGATGCAGCCTGCATATACTACGCTAAGAGCAGAGTGCACCTGCTCTGTGATCCCCTGGCTGCTTGTCTGGCCTTCCTTTATGCCCAGGGATACCCAAGGCAACGCTTCAATTCCGAAAAGATGGGACTGTGCAAGAACTGTAATGAGTCACCGCCTGCCCCAGTGACCCAACATGCAAGTTGGCCCTGACTAACCTTGTGTTCTGGTGCCAGATTTGGGAAGGCGTTTCCCATGTTCTGTTGATTACTGTGCTGTTGGAATGCTGAATGCAAGGTGCGGATGCTAACCTGCCCCAAACTCTGCGGACACAACAGCCTGCGCAAGCTTGCGACAAACATCTGAAAAGCTTGACAACCAACAAAACAGTCCCCAGAACCCGGGGGCCATGCCGCCATTCCTTGGCCTGTAACTATGCACAGATAATAGAAAATTTATACACGTTCACTTAATTTGACACATTGGACTTGTCCCTCCAACCTAAGCCATGCACCCCTAGGTGAGGTCTGGCTCTCCCAAACTTCTGCTAATGTGTACCAGGGAGCAGACCAGTTAGTGGTAACAATGGGGGAACAGTATGTCCAGCTACCTGCCCTTTCCTGAATCTGGGAATGCCTAGTGTTCCCTACTACGTTGTGCCCCTTTTGCTCTAAACCAGTGTTTCCCCACTTTCTAAAACACAGCGCACTTGTAAGGTGACAACTTCCCACACCCGCCAGGCTGCCATGGCTAAAGGGCGGGTGATTATAGCTTAACTTAAGCAACATGCCCATCATTAGCGGCATCGACCAGACATCAGCGCAGGCAATTTTGGTGATAAACTACGGCGCCAATTGAATGGTGTCACTCTGGTTTGCGAATGTATGTCTATTGTGCATCAGACACAGGGTGCCCTGCTTTGTTTCGGCTGGGTCAAACGTGTTGCCTGCGCCACCCAACCGGCCTATGGAAATTGTGCAAAACTGTCACTTACTACACTGCTGAGTGAGCCCCCAGCATTTCACAAAATTCCTTTAAAATTTCCATTTCTGACTAATTGTGAATACGTTCACCCCATGGTATCTTGGCGCTGAATAACATGGTTATTGTTACCCATCTCAATGGTACTTGTTTTATCGACCTCTGAAGGATGAAATGCTAAGTGGACCTACCAGGCTCTGAACCTGTGACCAGGAGGACGAACCCAAGCCCCCTTCTGCCGCTCCAAAAACCTGTGAAATTGTATCCCAGTGCCGACTTCAGGCACTTGAACCCTTGCTTGGACAGGCCCGAGTTAGAAACCTACATCTAGAAGGCCTGCCAGCCGGCTGACCGCCTCCAACACCCGAGTGTCACTCAGCCACCCCTTAGCCTGGATACTAAACCAGGTATAGATGATATTATAATTGACAATGGCACATTACCAAACTTTACTTACTATGGGCAGGGTCAAGCACCATGCCCCCCAGGTTTAGGGGACATACCTACAGAGCTGAGTCTAACATAGCATAAAATCCGCGCTCAATCGTGCGGAATAATAAGTATCTGCACTGGCAAGTTAGCATAGTTAACTTGTTCCTTCCTGTCCAGTATGGTCCTTCTTAACACTTAAAGACCTGCCTGCTTATTTGACGTGGTCACGTGTCCGCTGGAGGCTACTAGTGCTACTTAGCCTGCATATCCTACGCTCAGTCTTGAGTGTACTTGCTCAGAAACCTGTGGGTTTGTGTCTGGCCTTCATCTTAAGCCCAGGTATAACTAAGGCACCGCTACAATGCTGAAGTGATGGATCTGTGCAAGACTGTAATGAGTTGTAGCCTGCACCAGTCACCCCCCATCCTGACCCGACAGCCCATAAAACCCGCAGAGACAATAAAGAGCTGGTTGTAGTCACAAGATGTGACAATGAGGTGTTGACCCTGCACCATAAAACTGCCAAACTGCAGCCTCCATTGAAAAGGCAGTACTGACCGACAGTGAAATCCTCCCCACACCAGCAAACAGTCAATTCTACACCACACCCGGGGGAGCCATGAAGAAAAAAACAAGGATGGTGGAACATGCACAAGATATAAAGCGGCCTCCTCAGAAGGAAGGCCCCCCCCCACAGCTCTACCCTTTTCGTCATAGGCAACCACCAGCGCCGCTGAATCCTCACTCTCAATGCACAAAATGATATAATGCCATAATCATCGTAACCCGTTGGGGGGTTCCGAAAACACCTCCACAAGCGACTTCTTTGTCCAGAAAATTCCACAGGCTGCAATTTAAGTTTCAGTGAAAGCCGGACCCGACCCGCATCTGAGAGTGTCCCTCCACCCCTCCATGGAAATGCCCAATGCGGGCCTATGCACGTGGATGCCGAGCCGCAGCTGGGGTTGGAACCGGTAATACACACGACACAGCCAGCAGCCCAAGTCCCCAGGACAAAACATTGGGGCCTGCTCACACAAGCGCATCCCGCAAGCATTCTGCCCGGCAGGACACCCTAGCAATGTCCGCCCAACATACCAGACAAGCCAACAACGCAATCCCATGTCAAGCACCAGCTTCCCAGCTCCACGGCCGGCAGCCCTGGCCGTAAAACACTTGTCCCGTACCCATGTACTTTATTATTACCTCACCAAAGCCTGCTGTGCCACGAACACGCGTCCGATTGATCCGAGAGAACCACTTGCTGTACTGTCCCACGTTCGACAACGCAGTCTGAAATAATTAGCATACGTTAGATCACCGACTGGGCGGTATATACCTCCCACTGACTTGTCCTTCATGTCATCCCCCTGTTGCAACCCTGCGAATGTCTCATCTCCCCATGACACCGTCCGGCATCCCGCTGCCACGTGCCTGCAATACAAAGACAGCATTTAATAATTTCCGACACTTGCGCATCGCATAGCCAGTGGTGCACGCGGCCGCCACAGCCATCTGCCCCCCGGTTGGGGTCTGCGGTGGCCAACAATTGGCCCGCATGTTGTGGGCGCTGTGGGGTCGCGCTGTGACCGGACATGCTCCGTGAGCACGCCATAGCCGGAAAACAAAACTGGCCCCACACCGGCACTGGCTCACCTCAGCACACCCCCCAGCACGCGAAAACAAGCTGAGAACAACCAGAAAACAAGCGTTTCACGGACAGGCGTCCGTACACAGGACCTCCGACCAGCCAAGAAGAATCATGCAAAAGGTACCTCAGAGTTTTACATATGCCCAAAATCCGCAACAGAGACATATTTATTTCCAGGCGCAGGCCAGCTCGCCGCCCCTATCATGCTCTCCACCGAAACGCAACGCACCACCCAGCTTAGGACCCCTGTCGCTGCCCGCTCTGTCGCGCCCCCACACACTCGCACCCGCTCAGCTGGGCCCGTCGCCGGATGGGCCGAGCTGAAGAATCGCAACCCACGTGGCCGATACTGCATCGGACCCGTGAACTTGGTTTCTGTGCAGCACTAAATAAACACATCAATTGAAACACCAGGATTTGCACATTTAACCTTTAAAATAAGATTCAGCAACCTTAATCGTTAGGCCACATTGACTTTTAATTAACTGGGCCCACAGCCCGGTGCTCCTAAACGCTACACCCGGCCTCCTTGAACGATGTTATGTTATGTTATGTTATGTTATATGCATTTATTACGCGCACGGCTACTCAAGAGTGTCCCGGCGCAAAACCTTAAATGAGAGCTGGGGGGCAGCAGAAAATTACACAAAAAGCAGAGTTTTCAACCATTTCCTGAAAAGCTTTGGATCCTGGATGCTACGCAGATCTAGGGGAAGTGAGTTCCAGGCCACCGCTGCCTTGTAGGCCAGGGAACTACCACCCATTCTTGTAAGGCGGAAGCGAGGAATGACTGCCAAGAGCTGTGCCGCTGAGCGCAGTTGTCTTGGGGGTGCATAGAATTTGAACCGTTTCCTAAGATATACCGGGCCAAGTTGGTACAGAGCTGCATGCGCCAGAGTAAGAGCTTTAAACGTAACCTTTTCTGCCACGGGAAGCCAGTGAAGATCATGCAGATGTTGACTTATGCTAGATCTTCCTGGAATGTTAAGTAAAGACCTTGCTGCTGTGTTCTGTACTACCTGCAGTTTCCTCAACTGGTACCCAGGTAGGCCAATGTACAGAGCATTCGCGTATTCAATGCGCGAGAGGATCAGGGCGCGGGTCACCATTTCTTTGGCGGCCCTAGGCAGGAGAGGGAGAAATTTCTTGAGTGATCTTAGGGTGCCGAAGCATTGCCCCGCTAGCTTCTTGATCTGAGTGGTGAACCGGAGATCTTCATTGAACCAGATCCCTAGGTTTTTAGCAGACTGACCTTCGGAGATGGGCAGTGGATATTCAGCCGGCCAGAGTGATTCCTTAAACTGCGAGGGGAAAGTCCCATACAAGAGGATTTCTGACTTATCCTCATTGCACTTGAGCTGTGCAGAAAGGAGCCATTGAAAAACGGCCGTAAGGCAGGCTCTAGCCCTAGCAGGGGATGAATCATTTTTCCTCCTTGTAAATAGGAGCTGATAAGCGATGATCTTGGCGCCCAGCTCCTCCGCCAAATAAATCAACGGGGTGACATATATATTAAAAAGGAGGGGACTCAGGATAGAACCCTGTGGCACTCCAGTGGTCACAATCTGTGGTAAAGAGGAGGACGAGGCAGCCAAACCTGCTGCGATCTGTCTTCGAGAAATGATTTAAGCCAGTTCCATGCAGATCCAGTGATACCAATATCTAAGAGACGGGCCAATAGCAAGGAGTGAGGTACGGTGTCAAAGGCCGCAGAGAGGTCTAATAAAATCAGAGCCGCTCTGCCACCAGCGTCCAAACACTCTCTAATTGCTTCAGAGATTTCAACAAGGGCCGTCTCTGTACTATAGTTAGCTCTGAACCCTGATTGGGCAGGATGGAGCAGGCCAAAACCTTCCACAAAGCTGGAGAGCTGTTTGTTCACCGCCTTCTCACAGACTTTCGCCATGGCCGGGAGAAGAGAGATAGGGCGGTAGCTAGCTGGAATCGAAGGATCCAGAGAAGGCTTTTTCAGCAGCAGCAAAAGTTAGGCCTGCTTCCAATCTAGGGGGACAGTAGCAGTCTGCAGGGACATGTTAATCAGAGTATTGACCTCTGGATTAACTGCCTCAGCAACTGCGGCTAACAACTTGGCCAGACACGGATCTGACGGGGAGCCAGATTTGAGTGATTTTAGAATTATCAGGGAGTCAGGCCGGGCAATAGGTAAAAAGGCCGTCAGGGAAGGTGATCTGTGGGCGCTCGATGTAGGAACTTTGAGGGCAGAATTCCCTACTAGGGCGGACGTACTAATCCTAAAGTTCTCCTGGATCGCCTGGATCTTGTCTATGGAGAAGCTAGACAGTTTCTCACACCAGGCGGCCGAGGTAGGAAGAGTAATAGTCTCAGCACTAGGGGCCAGGAAGCTCTGCATGATAGAGAAAATTTCTTTAGCATTGTTTTTGGAATGAGCGATCCGCTCTGCATAGTACAGGCTCTTGGCTTGCAGCACGGCTGCATAGTACACTTTCTGCGCTTTCCTTAATGTCGCTTTTGCTAATGGACAATATGTTAGTCTCCAACATCGTTCTAATTTTTTGCAGTTACGTTTCTGCATTTTGAGCTCATCAGAGAACCATGGTTTCGAGGGGGAGTCCCTAGCTCGCCTAGGAGGTGAGGGGGGGGGAGAGGTGCTCAACCGCCTGTGCAATCCAACTAGTAAAACTCTCCAAGGCTCCTCCCAAATCCTTAGCCAAGGCTGGCCGAGTCTCTGTCAGGGCCAGGCTAAAAGCGGCTGGTTCAATTTTGTGAGACTGTCTGCCTTGGCAAGGCCGGTTCGAGGGATACCGATTCTCTATGGTCCATGAAAATAGGACCACACAGTGATCGGTCCATGTTACTTGGAGGGGGACTTTGACCGAAATGGGGAAATTTGAACATATTGGGTCCAGGATATGTCCTCCGCAATGCGTGGGGAGACTGACCCATTGAGAGAGCTGGGCAAGATGTAGAGAGTCGAGAAACTCCAGAGTATCCCTGGCCTCAGCACAGTCCAGATGAATATTGAGATCCCCCAGAAATAAAAAATGGGAGAAGCGAAGAGCACAGGGAATGATGACCTCATCCAGGGCTTTAAGAAAAGCACCTGCAGGACCTGGGGGTCTGTAGACTAGTGTTCCGCCCATCGTGAAATGTGGAGAAATGGTAATGGAAAAGTCAAGTGCCTCCCCCTCTCCAATACACAAGGTCTCACCCCTGTGGAAGGACCACTTATCCGTGAACACCACCGCTATGCCTCCACCTCTTCCGGTTTTGCGATCAGCCTGGGACACTTTATACCCCCCAGGAATGGCCAGTTCGATAACTGGGTTGGAGAATTCATTAAGCCAGGTCTCTGTTATAAATAAAAGGTCTAGAGACTCATCCAGGATAAGATCACAGATATCCTGAGAGTGCCGGGCTAGCGAACGGGCATTGATCAAGGCTGCCAGAATGTGTAGTCCCACCCCGTGTTCCACCGGGGAGGTACCTGGGGAGGAGGCACTTGCAATACTAGGGCACAGGTGAAAGTTACAGAACTCACAAATCGTGGAAAGGTTGTCTAAGACCTCCCATGAACTCGAGCACTTACAGCTTGGAGGACGAAGCAACAACAACTCGGCCCGACTGTAAGCCTGTTGAGAAGCTCGAGACTGGGAGGCGGAGCGGGCAGAATAACTGGCCCTGGACGCTGACGGGCGCAGACGGGCTTGCCTTAGGCGAGCCCGCTGCGCGCGTCCACTGCGCGTTCGCGCAGCGCGCATATTTGTAGTGCGGCCCCTTTAGCAACTAGAGCACGCACTGCCAAAATGGCGTCTCTAGTTGTCAACCCCGGAATTAGCAGCGTGAGGAGAGCAGAGGTGTGCCCCTACCCGAAGTGCAGAGTGCAGGTAGGTGCGCGCACAGCACAGAGTCAAATTCACCCCACAGATTTAAAATGCGTTTAAAATTGCATCCAGATTCAGTTTGTCACATAAAACAGGTTAAAAAATGCTGCGAGCGCGGTGAAGTACTCCGTAACACTTCCAGCCCATTAAGGTACTGGTGTCCGCGCAGCGCGCATATTTGCAGTCCGGCCCCCTTAGCAACTAGAGCACGCACTGCCAAAATGGCGTCTCTAGTTGTCAACCCCGGAATTAGCAGCGTGAGGAGAGCAGAGGTGTGCCCCTACCCGAAGTGCAGAGTGCAGGTAAGGTGCGTGCACAACACAGAGTCAAATTCACCCCACAGATTTAAAATGCGTTTAAAATTACATCCAGATACAGTTTGTCACATAAAACAAGTTAAAAAATGCTGCGAGCGCGGTGAAGTACTCCGTAACACTTCCAGCCCATTAAGGTACTGGCGTCCGCGCAGCGCGCATATTTGCAGTCCGGCCCCCTTAGCAACTAGAGCACGCACTGCCAAAATGGCGTCTCTAGTTGTCAACCCCGGAATTAGCAGCGTGAGGAGAGCAGAGGTGTACCCCTACCCGAAGTGCAGAGTGCAGGTAAGGTGCGTGCACAACACAGAGTCAAATTCACCCCACAGATTTAAAATGCGTTTAAAATTACATCCAGATTCAGTTTGTCACATAAAACAGGTTAAAAAATGCTGCGAGCGCAGTGAAGTACTCCGTAACAATTCCAGCCCATTAAGGTACTGGTGTTCGCGCAGCGCGCATATTTGTAGTCCGGCCCCCTTAGCAACTAGAGCACGCACTGCCAAAATGGCGTCTCTAGTTGTCAACCCCGGAATTAGCAGCGTGAGGAGAGCAGAGGTGTGCCCCTACCCGAAGTGCAGAGTGTAGGTAGGTGCGCGCACAACACAGAGTCAAATTCACCCCACAGATTTAAAATGCGTTTAAAATTACATCCAGATTCAGTTTGTCACATAAAACAGGTTAAAAAATGCTGCGAGCGCGGTGAAGTACTCCGTAACACTTCCAGCCCATTAAGGTGATCGCGCCACTCGCTGGCGGTGCCCGCCCGGCACACTAATTAGAACGGGGCACGCACTGCCCCCAGCCGCCCCCCACGCCCACCCGGCCCGGCCGGAGCCGGAGCCTCGACGGTAGCACCCGCTGCGCTAGAGAAGTAAAGGGGGGCTTGTAGCAGCCGCTCGGAGGGCTGCCCCCAGATTTAGCGCTGTGAAGGGGAGGGGGGACCCACAATGCAATCACTTCTTCTCGCCAGACAATCGGCCACCACGACGCTAAATGCTAACCAGCCCCAGCCCACCCGGCGGGCTCCCACTTACGCAGGCCCGTGGCTGGGGCCGGGGGATGCAAACCAAAATTAAGTCACATTTCAAGATTTTACTCTTTACATATCCATAATTTTAGTGACCGGGACAAGGTTCCATCATCGGCAAAGACGCTTAACCCCTAGACTACGTAGGTCACCTCCCTCTACGACTCACCTCACAAACACGCAACCTCCCGACCAGCGAATCGCGACACGACGGCGACGACGATCGAACCACCCTTCATGATGGTGTGCCCGGCGCAACAGAGGACGCCATGATGGCCGGGGGAAGCATAAATACCCTCCCCACCTCCTCGGCGCGACAGAAGTGACGCGCCTAGCGTGCCTAAGGCAAGGGGGACTCCTCCCTGAGTCCCGGCATTAGAGGGGGTGGGTTAGTGCCCAAATGGCACTAAAGGGCCGCGCTTTTAGGGGGCCCCCTGCGTGGGCCGCGGGCAGCCGCAAGTTGTGTCTGTCGACTTCCACCATTCCCCCCCCCCTCTCCCCCGGCACAAGTCGTCCATCGGCAGCCGCCGAGCTTCTTTGTTCCCCCCCTCCCCGCTCTAACCTGAAGTGTGGTTGGAAATAACAAGGAGGGATGTCTCCCCAGATCCTGGGTGATAGTGTGCTGTAAGAAGCTCCAAAACTAACTGGCAAACAGGCATGGAACCCATGATGCCACAGGGACTCAAGGCGACTGCTATGCAGGAGGCAAGCGGAGTACACTAAACAAGGTACAAGAGCACTTACACAATGATTGACTAGGTCTAGGAAAATAGAACCGAGGGGACTGAAAGTGAAAAAAATTATAAAGGTTCAGGTACGCAGGGGCAAAAGACGAGCTATGTGGTAGCGAAATGCCAAATGCAACTCACGAAGAATTGCCAGACAAAGATGTATTGTGTGAACTGCCTTTTTGTGCTAACTCTAACCAGTCTGCCCCAGAATTAAAGTTGCTGACCCAGATAGTCTCTTCACATGGTCTCTGGTTTGCCAGCCACCACAGGCCTGTTTCCACAGTCTCCACGCTCGTGTACTATTAGTCAGGGCTTTAAGTGGAATGAAAAAACTGGGGGGGGGGTGTCTCTCAAAGGGGTGTGGCTGACATAATTAAGGGCATGGCTTAAAAACACATAAGCTAAAAATCTGTGCTTAGCAACCTGAATCCCGCACATATGGCAACTATGCGGCAATGGTATTGAGGACATGGCACATTTAATCTGCTCCTGCTCCAACTTAAAGGATGATGGGGTACGTCTACTCAAACCGCATTTTAATCTTCGAGGGATCCGCACCCGGAGACAGGCTGTGCTCGCATGCTGCAACTCCAAGGATCCACAGCTAAACGGGAAATTTGTGAAATTCCTGACACTAGTTGAAGCTAAGCAGGGAAGAGCTGCACTCCGTTCAATCGGACAGACAGTATAAATACGTTTCAAATCCCACAATCGAAAACTTTACACTCAGCCGCAGGAGTTTCCTTGGAACAGGTTCCAGTTTTGCCGACGAACAAACAATAATGAGATAAACTGAGCAAGTCGGTGCAAAACTTTGAGACTTTTATGGCTTTTAGAAACCTACTTTTAATATACTTCCTTTTTTTCCTTCTCAATATATCCCCTCCCTTCCACTCTCCACTTTCCACTCTTTTCTTAAAAAGTATGAATTTTAAAGTGTATTTTTGTAACGGTTTTAATTAATCAATTACAATAAATTACTTACCCTGGGGGACCCTAAGGCTTCCTCCCATTCACTGCCCTCCAGTCCCTCCAGCTCTTGCTCTCACTGCTCTATGATCTTCCCCAAAACATCTGGCATATGATTTAATAGCTTTTTATAAGTCAGTAATGTGGCCTTTCTGGGCAAGTAGTCATCTAGAGGATTCCGGATGGTCGGTTCCTTTGGGCACCACCGCACTGAGTGTGTGTCTAAGTTGGAGGCATCAGTATATCTCTGTGGGCGCCAGTTGGTATTCTTGCTGCAGTTCAGGCCAGGGAATAACATCTCCTTGTGTCCACACTTCACCCTTTATGGAGTTCCCTATCGCGTCCCGCCTCTTGAACGCCAGTAGTTTCCACAGGGGCACCTAAGAACTCAGTGTCCCATAGCGGGGTGGCTTGCGTGAGCATGTTTTTCCATCTGAAGGTGGACAAGACTGTCGGCCGTAGTCACACCACTATCTGCGTAGGCCCCGGTTTGTCACCATGACGAGCCTTTCCATTTAGAGCGTGGGGGTATGCCCTTGGGCGCAGTCCCAGTCTGTTCATGTGGAACACCGGTTCCGTAGGTGGACCCAACTGTTGATGGTCGCCAATTGTGATGCCCAGTAATATTTTTTGATGCCCGGTAGCACGATGACATCATACCACCCCCTTGTGAGCTTGGATATTGCAATACGTGCTTGACCTCCATCCCACAGTAGCCTTCTACCTTCGCCGTCAATGGTCTTAAAGTAAAGGGTCGGTACTATCTCTTGGCGTTTTGAAGGTCACATAGAAAGCAGGGCAATGACATCATTTTAAATAGTGCCGCTCTCCATAGCAGGGAGAGGGGGAGTGTTCTCCACTGCCACACGTCTCATCTAAACCTGTCTAGTAGTGGGGCCAGATTATTCTGAAAGACGAGGTCTGCGTCTGGTGTAATATAGATCCCCAAATATCGGATACCTACAGTTGTGACTGTCACTGTGCAGTCTGGGGGCATTTGTGGTATAGGACCCACAAGAGGACATAATATGAATTTGTGCCAATTTATGGAGTATCCAGAGTATTTCCTGAAGAGCGTTATGATTGTTATATTCTGCATTAGTCTATCTAGTGTTAGGTCTGGGTCAGTTACATATAGCAGCACATCGTCCACATAGAGGGACACTCTGCCTTCCCATTGGTCCTCCCATTGCAACCCTCTGACCAGTGGGTCCTGCCGGATCCATGCTACCATGGGCTCCAATGCTTCGGCAAAAATCAGCGTGGAGATGAGGCAGCCCTGTCTAGTGTCCCTATGGAGCACAAATTGCCTGGATTGTCCAGCGTTGACCCTGACCTGCGCAAAGGGTTCTGAGAAACTGCAAGTTGAAGCCCAGCCTGGCCAGGATTGTGAATATGTAGTCCCATTCTACTGTATCGAAGGCCATTTTGGCGTCTAGAAACAGGAGTAGGGCCCGCTCTTGCAGACTGACCATTTGGTTCATTACCCCGTGAGGGCGTCGGAGATTAAGAGTCGTGCTCCGGTGGGGCATGAATTCTGATTGGTCAGGGTAGACCAGGGAGGGGATCACCATAAGAAGCCGCAGGGCTAGGACTATAGGTGGAATTTCCACCTGAGCATTTAGGAATGAGATCGGCCTGTAAGCAGTGCAGTCTTCGGGGGGTTTCTCTTCCTTATGAATGACTACTATTGTGGCAAGTTGCTGGTCTTGGAGTAGTACCCCTGTTGCCTGCTTTCTCTGTACATGTTTAGGAGATGAGGGGCAGCTTGGAGGACATCATTTTGTAGAGTTCAATTGGAATCTCCTTGAGGCACAGGGATTTACTGTAGTGCAGCTCTCTGATAGTCCTCGTCAATTTGTCCTCTGATATATCAGACTCCAAGTATTCCTGGTCGGTCTCCAGTAGCCACGGCAACCTGATGTCTCCTAAAAACACTTTGGAATCCTCAGCCATCGTCCTCCTAGTTTGTTCTCTTTTGTTGAGCCACGCTAATAGTTTGCTTGCCTTGTTCCTCACTTCATAGAGGCAGTGTTGGGTGGCACAGTGAGCTGCTCTAGTGGCATCAGTTGCCAGGTCTCTGTATTCTCTCCGTTAAAGGGTGAGGGTGTGTCTCGTCTCTAGTCCTCCAGTCATTGCGTGGAGGCGCTCATGGGCTAGAACTTCCTGTTCTAGTTTCTCTAGCCAAGCCCTTTTGTCCTTTTTATATCCTGAAATGAGGGAGATTGCCTGGCCCCGGATTACAGTTTTTTAGGCTTCCCAGAGGGTGTGTGCTGAAGTCACTGAGGCTATGTTTTCAGTAACATAGTTTTCAGTCGCGTTTCCTATTCACTCCCTCATCATGTGTTATTGAGGGTACCACAGGTTGATTGACCCTTTCCCCTTTCCGGGTCTAGGGTGTGAGCTGAATACGGCCCACACCGGGGTTTGGTCTGATATTCCTCTCGCCAGGTGGCAGACCTCTGCGTAGTATGGTATCTGTTGGTGGTGTGTTATGAGGTAGTCTATGCGTGAGAGGCTCCGTGGGTGCCTGAGTTGAATGTGTACTATTGGTCCCTGGGGTTATGTTTTCTCCATACATCTGTCAGCCAAAGAGCCGTAGGGAAGTCAGACAGTGTGGTCTGGGCTGTCTCTAAATGTCTGGAAGGCCAGCGGTCTTGTCTCTCACTCAATGTTAAGTTGAAGTCCCCTCCCATGAGGAGTGTTCCTTCCGGAAGCTGGAGCAACAGAGCGCTCAGGTCTGGGAAGGTGGTGGTGGCCAGGCATGGTGGGATGTATAAATAATGTTATAATAATAATAATAATACTGAGCAGATGTTGATTATTAGACCCTCCCATGACCCCCAATATTGCCACAAATCTCCATTGTGGATCTGTCTAGGAACTTTTTATTATTAGTTGGAGTGATCGTTTCAGTAGGATATCCACCCCCTATGAGCCTGATGTCTAACCTGCGTGAGCCACCATTCTGTAACCCCATCTATCTAGTTCACAGTAGTTGTTTCCCATCAGTTGGGTCTCCTGTAGGAGGACCACTTCTGGTGCATGGATTTTAAGATTCTGTAGGACCACCCCTCTCTTAATTTAGTCCCCTAGTCGGTTCACGTTCCAGGATATTTGTTTTACAGAGGCTCTTCCTGCCATTGTATTGGGATATCTCCCCCAGGCTCAGGTCCTTAAAGTGTTAGGAGTGTCACTGTAGGGGGTGAGTTGCGCCGGTGGACATTTGTAGTCTATATAGTGCCTCCCCATGCATACAAATCAACAAGAAACATAACAGATAACCAACTCAAAACAAAAACCCCTGTTTGTCTGCCCCCCTCCCTGCAGCCCTGCAAGGCGGACGTTGAACTGCCCACCCCCTCCAACTTTGTAGAGCACCCGTCGCCCAAGTAAACATCTACAACCATGTGCAGCGGTGGCTAGCACCAGAGGCTGCCCATGCCTCAACCGCAATATGTCTTACTGTATATTATCATGCCCTGCAAGCCCTTGGTAGTCCCGGGGCAGTCGCCCAGCAGGTATCGCTGGTGCAGTTGAGTCTGTAGCGCCAGCCAGCCTGCATCTGGCCCAAAATGATCAGTTTGACGATGAGTCTTGGCCTCAGCCCGCGTCCTCGGATCTGGTCCTCGGTGGGTCTCCAGATATGCTGTCATGCAGGACCTGAGATTGTGGGAATCTCAGGGTTCGTTTTTCTCCATTGGGGCCATTACCTCGCCCAGGGCCAGCCTTGTCTGGACGTCTCTGGGAAAGGTAGTTGCGGTTTCTCGTTCCCCCGGCCAGTCGATAGCCCTCGAGCGAGCCCTACGCCTCCTTTGGAGAGCCAAAGAGCCAGGTTTACTCCTCCACCACCACTCGTAATTGGGCTGAGAACATCATTCAGTACTGAAGCTTCTGACTTCTCATTATTTTCTTTACATCCACACAGTTGCTGCAGAGTCTTTGAACTTTGAGAGTGAAATCTGGGTAAAAACTAATGGTCGCAAATTCGTATTTAAGTGGGGAAGCCCATTGCGTGGCCTTCAGGGTCACATCCCGGTCCCTGTGATTAAAGATGCGGGCTATGTTGGTGCGCGGTACCGCATTTGGTCTCGGAGTAGCACCTAGGACCCTGTGTGCGTGCTCAATGGAGAAATATTTCGACAGGTCCTTTGGCTTGAGTACATTGAGAATTAGGTCCTCCAGGTAGAGATCCGCACTTGGCCCTCCGCTCGTTCTGGTACTCCAACAACCCGGATGCTATTTCTCCTTGAGCGGCCCTCAAAGTCCTCTAGCCTGGCTTCCACCACTTTAATACTTGTCCGTAGTTCTTCGACTTGCTTTGTTACAATTTTTGTTTCTGCCTTAAGGTTTGCACTCGATTTTTAGCTTCTTTAACCTTGGTTCCTATATGGAGAGGTCAGTCTTCTACATTGTTAATCATATGGAAATACATTTTTATCTCATGCTCAGTTCTCCCTGCAACCTTTTTCAAAACTGGGTCATGGATTAGGTTTTTATCAACTTCTTTCTTCTTACAATTGTCGCCATTATTTAAGGAATTTCTAATTGGCATGTGATCAGTATATTACATATACACAAGATGCCCTAGGGAATGAACTGGGCCCAGGCTCAACGTTATAAAGCCCGACCCTGTCATTAGTGACCTAGTCTGAAACAATATGGGCTATTCCTCCTAGCAGAGACAAATTATTCCTCTGCAGTACATTTTCACACTACTGCCTAGTGGCAGGAATAAAGTCACTAATCAGTGGGTAAAGTCTCATTGTCCTTAACGTTGAGCCTGGTTCCACTCCAGGGTATCTTGTCTGCTTTGTATGGAAAAAAAATATACCTCAGAAAGGCATAAACCGTACAGGCGCAGTAGTAACAGTATAGACCATCAAGCTAAGGAGGAGATGTTGCCTAACCGCCAGAGCTGCCAACTTTGGGCCTGGGGAACCAGGTTCGAGTCCTGGCCTCGTCTGTGTATCATGTAATTCTGGGCAAATCACTTAATCTCCCCGTTCTGAAAAAACAAAAAATCTGATCTTGTATAATGTAATTTGGTACTCATGTAAAACACTCTAATGCCTTTGGGCCGAGTTTGTGCTACAGAAAAACAGCAAAAAACTCCAAAGGAATTTTCCAGTTACAATGAGAGGGCCTGGTTCGCAGATTGGTGAATCCCTGAAATTGTGGTGTTTATGTATGTACTGTGGAGATTTCGGACTGGTTAAATGAGTCACAAAACTAGCACGCATAGATGAACAGAATCTGTGATTCACAAAATAAATACATGTAATTGTATGCGACTCACATACGTCCCTGGATCACTCCTGTTTCACCTAAACCTAGGTACGTAGGCCCAAATTTGCTAAGATTTGGGGTGGGGGTTGCGTCACTTATTTGGTGCAGCTCAATGCAAAATCAATTTTAGGATTTACAAAGCCACACAAATCCTGATTTGTGTGACTTTAAAAACAAAAATAATGCAATGCTGCCCATGGCGCTGCCTTGCCATACCCTGCTTTAGGTAGGCGTTACATTGGTGGTGCATGGGCGTTCCCACGCATCCACCCATGTATTTTGGCACAAACCCATATTTAGAAAGACTTGTAAACAAGGAGTTTGTGCTAAAATGGTGTGCCTACCTGAGGCTGGTGTACAGTATGTTTATTTCTCCTCGTTATTTCCTCTTTGCATGTGTGCTGCATTCTGTAGCTCATAGTAAATTAGGAAATAGCCTCAAAGAATAGTTTTTGTGCTAGAAATAGCAGAACTGCACCATATCTTTGAAAGTATGGCACTGTTCTGTTCTCTCTATGTCATGCAGCGCAGAAACTTCTCTTGCTGCTCTGCGTTGCATGACATTTTAGTAAATATGCCCCTAGTCTCATCTGCATGGCGATTCTGCATGCTCTGGGTTCGAAGATTTGTGAAATTCTGAAAATAAAATTCTTCAAGACTCTTCTTTCCTTTCTACATGTCTCCAATGAAAATGGAGAACACTTGTGCTTTTTTCACATATTCTGGCCACTGTCTCGTGGGTCATTCAGATGTTATTGCAAAAGTGCAGAAGAGCGTTTGAAGAAATGTTTTACAAATATGTCTGAGGGTTCATTTGCATTGAACTTCCATGACCACTCTTCAGACACATTCTGGTAAAGACCCACATCCACTCATCCATGGAAGTCACACAAAATGTGTGTGACATCCACTCGCATAAAAGTAAACTCTGCATGCTGCACTTTGGCATTGCTGCCTTTGTGAATGATATTTTGAAACAGATGTGTGGTCTATTGGGAATATTTACTGGGGCACTGAGCTTCCCTTCTGGGTTATGACCTGTTCGAAGTCAGAAAAATGATGGTGTTCATATCCGTAACCCCCACAGTGTCTCTGTGTGAAACAAAAAAAATATTGCAGTAACAGTCCTAAAGAATACATGTGAATTAGCACCACATGCTTAACTGTAGAGGGAAACTGATACACATTCAGCTTTTCCTCCAATTGTGTACTCTTTCTTTTTTATCTTCGAGCTAAAGATTTTGTGCATTTTATATTTTGTGCATTATTAACAATGTGCAGAACATGGATTCACTTTCAAATTTACCTGTATACACTGACATGGTGCTATTGTATTTGAAACAAATTTGCTATGACTTGTTAAAGTGCCTTTTTCCGACTTATGTTAACTAGACCTCAGGCCTAGATGCCATCTAGTTCAAAATGGATGTCCCTTCCTACATGTTCACTAGACATCATTTCTTCAGCACACAGTGAGGCAGAGTCATGTTTATTTATTTCCATTGTCGTTGTACTTGCTGTTCTCGAAGAAAACATTCCAACATGGATACAGCAATGTTGCGGTTTACCAAGGCCCTTCCGCTAGCTCACTTAACTGCATTCATTCACAATTGTTTGCTATAGTTTTTAGGTCGAGCATTCGAGACCTCTTGTATATACTTTAGTATATACTTTAGTTTATATACTTTAGTATATACTTATATGTGTATGTACTTTGTGGGCTCTGGAGATCAGCCCTAGGACTTGTCTGCTTCCGCTTATGGACTTTTTTTTTCTGTCCAACTGCCTCTATTTAACTGTCTTGATAGAAAACGACCAGAAGAGGTCAGTAAAATACCAGAATTGCTTTCTGCTGAGGGACTTTCTTTTTTTAATTTTTCTGGCAACTGCCTCTATTTAACTTTCTTGAGAGAAAACGACCAGCAGAGGTTAGTAAAATACCAGAATCACTTTAGCATTCTCTAGATTCCATTCCATATAAATTGTCTTCCACAAGCAACCGTAGACAATATTTTTTTCAAATCTTGTATTTTCAGTGATATGACCACCAGAGGCCCTGCTTTTATATTAAAAACAGAGCTTTGGACTATACCAGTTCTCGCTGAAAGGCAACATTTCTCTCTATGTGTTCCCAAACCTGGCGTGTCACGCAGTTTGGTGCTTACTTTCCCTCCATGTTAAAGAACAGTAGATGTTTCAGCACCCAGGCTAATGTGCTGCATAGCTAAATACATATAAGGTCCCAAAGGCGAGACCGATTGCATTGCAAATGCATGTTATAACTAGTTTGTGCTGCCATCTCTGTATGACATTAGCACAGAGTGGGCAGAATCAATATTCATGTTGTGAGATAGGGCTCTTTCAGACAGGAGCTCCAATGTCATCACTTCTGACATGCCTGTCTTTTCTAGAATGTGTAATCATCACTGTCCTCTGTGGAGCCTATTCACCAATTCATTTGGGAGTACATAAAGTAATACTCCTGTAGTACGTTTATACACACCGTTACAGGACTTTGTGAATTGGCCACAAAAGATCTACAATTTGAATAAAAAGAGAATATTCAGGGGATATTAATCTGCAATTAGTACAAATAGAAAGGATGCCCCCTCTTTGCAAGTTTACTAATAGGGATTTGGGTGTTTCTAGCAGATTTACAGAGACATGCAAGAGTAATAAAAGAGTACTCCTGTAGCACTACTTCCCATAAACATAAATGCGTTTGTGTATAGGTCCCTTTGTATTAAAACAAATACAGTTAAAAGTGACCCGTTTCCATCTAACCGTCGATTCCCCAAAATCTAAAAGACCCCACAAGTGTTAACTCCCTTTTCATATGGCCAAAATAGTGGCTATGTTTGGCTAACTTCCCTTCAGCATTTCAAGCTTGTGAAGTTCATGTCTAGAGCTTGTTGATCTCTTGATCTTGGAGATTAGGTTTTTCCTAGTTAGAAAATCTTGACTGTCCTTTGGTCTTTTGTCTGTCAGCTTTCAACTGTTCTAAGTCTCCTCCCATCATCACCTAAGTTAGTGATTGGCCGAATGCCTCTTGCAGCTCCAATGACGTAGTGTATTGTTTTTCAGGTGTTCTTGTGCCACTTGGTCCGCTTTTAACTATTTCAATTCCCCTCATAAAAGCCTTGGGACATCTTTTACTTCTTTTTCCCCAGGGACTGTTCTGTGTCCTTTAGTTTGACCACACGGGCTGATTCTCAAAACCATTTGTGCACCAATGACTGTCCGATTTATTTATGTATTTATTTATTTGAGGGTGGTTGTAAAGCACTACTAGCCACCCTATGGTCGCATCAGATCAGCTTTGGAGTATGGGGGGGGGGGGGAGGTGGTACAGTGGTGAGGTGCCTTATAGTACACTTGATAAACTGCTAATGTGGGACCAGTTTATGATTTAGCTGCACCAGACAGTGCCTGGAAGAAGTCTACTGTTAAAACAGGTCACATGTACAGCGATGCACAAATTATCTTTTTAACAATTTCTTTTTTTAGAATCTTTTTTTGGTTTTCAGTTACAGAAGGGCTGATACTCAGCAATAATAAAAAAAAATGCCAGTTACAATTCAATGTCACAGGCGCAGCTGCGGAGTGATGAGCATATACAAATTTATTCTCATAATTTTCAACTTCTATTAACTGCCTACTTTTCTTTTCGATATATATCTCGATCTAGGGATCCATTCTGTGCACCATTTCAAATCTGGGATTAAAGATATCCCTATATCATTTCTCTAGTAACTAATCAATTTATCATGTTTATCCTACGCTGGTCCTACACATTAACTGTTACATATAAGAAAAATACAACTGTGAAAAACCAAAAGTGGGGATTTCCAAGAGAGAATTGTTGCAATTGTAAATTCATGTTCTCTATTCACAAAACATGAATTTACACCACAATATATTGCCTCACAAGTACAATTATAGTACTTTGATGTAATTTTCGTGTGAGGAAATAGCTTTACATGGCCTTGAAATGGGCATTCCAGGGTGGGGGTGCAGTGAAAAGTTGGTTCTGTGGGCATTCAAAAACAACGAAAGGAGAGGAAACATGCTCAACACTGGTGGTCGAAATACTGGAGGAAAACACTGCCCGGTGGTAGAAAAAAGGAATTTCAAATGCATTTTACTCAGCATTTATTCATGCACAATTTTACATCTAATACATTTATGTTTTTATAAACATCTATGGTTGGAGCACTCACCTGGAAAATCTGTAATAGTCACAGCTTCCAGGTATATAGCTGGACCGTTCGTGAATACCCAAAATGATTAATTTACTACAGACATGAGCGTAAACCTACAAATGTACATTTATGGTTTCATGTGTTTTAAGAATCAGTACATCCGGGAGGCGTGGCTAGGACGCCACTCAAGATGGCTGCCAAGTTTCAGAGCTCTGTGTCGCTCTGGAACCGCCGACACAAACCCAGTTCAGGCTATGCTTCCCTAAAGAAACAGCATTCCTCAAGCAGGAGAACATCTCCTGACCCGCAATATCCCCGTCCAACCGTTGTTCGTTGCAGTTTACCCTATTTAAGAGCAGATGGCGTGGCCTGGATTGTTGCGGCTGCCATTTTGAATTGTGTTGCGTCTGGCAATTTCTCTTCAGCACTTCAACTGGCTCTGAGGTAGTCTGAATGTATGAGCTTCTGTGGTTTTCCTGCGATGTTTCTGCAATTTTTACCTCACAAGTGGTGCTTTAATGCCTTTCTTCTCTGCCACACAAGTTTCTTATAATCCTTTTATCGCAGCATATTGGTGAAAAATTGTTTCACACCCACAGATTTTTTAAGTCACCTATGTTCCAAATTTAGACCCAGCGGGAGCCGTTGGGTCCATTGACTAAGTTATTCTGTCCAGATTCTCATTTGCTTTCCTGAATGCCATCAAGTTATATTTGGGCAGAATTAAGAAATCATTATATTCAAGTAAAGCTCATCCTCTTGCCATAGCTAAGTCTAGCCTTTCTTCTACAGTACAATTAATGGATGGTTCATGCGCCTCTTTCGACATGGCTCAGTCTGGCACTTCTTGCTCGACAGTTTCAGCTCTTAGCTCATTGAAACCGCACTCGCCCTCCTCTTCCAATAAAAGGCTCAAACAAGATCCTCCTCCTCCACAAAAGTTAACATCTCCTGTATCTTTAGAAATGGTATTAGAGGAAATTCGAGCCTTAAGACCATTTATTGAAGAAACGAATAGTCGCATTCATACGCTTGATAGTAAATGGGCAAATATGGAGTCTAGAATAATATTGGTTGAGCAACGTGTCAGTGACATACAGGATGAATCTACTAAAATAGCAGTTCTGGAAAAGGATGTCCTATTGTGGAAAAAGCACGCAGAAGACCTAGAAAACAGAAATAGGCACAACAACCTACTTTTATATGGTCTTCCTGAAGGTATTGAAGGCGAGGATCCTGTTTCCTTCTTCACCTCATTTCTGCCAAAATGTCTAGACTTACCTTCATACACCAGTCTAAACATCCAGTGTGCTCACAGACTGGATCCTCACTTGTCTTCCTCAACTAATCTCTGACCAAACCCCGTAAAGTGATCATTTTATTTTTGGAATTCACAGACCTCTTGAAAGTTCTAAATGCAGCCAAATCTAAGAAGCAAGTTATGTGGTCTGCTGGCTGCAAAAATGTTTCTTTCACAGGATGTCTCCACGGCTAAATGAAGAAAAGACTTTCTCGATCTTCGCCCTGCGTTTATTTCATCTGTGCACATTCAAAGTCACATTTCAGAACAATACTGCCACTTTTGAAGAACCAGTTGAACTTAGAAAATTTATGAATTCTCACTCGATGGTCTCTATGGACATTGCTGGTCCCTCCTCCTCACGTCGGCTTTTTATGCATTGCTTTATTGTCTCTCTAATCTTTATTGTCTCCTACTCAGGTTGTTAAATGCTGATTTGTTTATTATTTGTTCACATCACTTCTTTATCTCCCCTGCCAGTCATCAAGAGTGCTTTAGCTTTATCAAAAAGTTATTAAACTATGTAATACAACGCAATTTATTCAAGGGAACACAGGGCTCCAAAGAGGTGTTACAGATAAGACAATAGCTTTCTCTTAAGCAAATGAAAGAGGATAAGAGAATAGCGAACTCTTAAGCAAATAAAAGGTGTATGTTCTGTGATTAGCAATAAAGCCCATAGTCCCAGTTTTAAGGGACTAGTTCCTCGCTGGATGCTCGGTGTGTGACCCTGCCTTTTCTCTTGGTGCTGCTGGTGGGACCACAGGTGCCACAGACTTTGTGAGGTAGCTGCAATCTTACGTGGTGCTATTCAGGCCCAATAACAAGCCACCCCACCAAAGAATAGTGGTGGGGCCCTCCCACTGTTGACTTGTGAGTCCATGGGGGGGGGGGCTAGGAATTCAAAGGTTATGATTAGCACCAACATGCAACACAGTTCTTGGGAGCACAGCACAAGGAAGATCTTCACAGAAGGCAGTCAGGCTTCTCTTCCTTGGTGGAGTGTAATGCATATACAGGAGAAAGTCAGGGAGACATACTCCAGCACTCAGGTGGACTCCTGTGACACTCTTCCAGCCAATACTCTCCTTTAGGCAGTTCCTTCCTTCAGGTCACTGCAACTGGCCTTCTCCTCTGGGCAGACTTCCTCCTACCACACCAGCATGCCAGGTAGATTCCTTTTAAAGGCAGAGCCACAGCTGTCCATCAGCAAGTAGTTGTAGACCTTTAAGGTGATGTCCCCTCACCTGTGGGAGACTGGCAGAGACACTAGCCTAGATCACAAAAGTTTGCCTGACACACTGTCCACACTCTTATACAGTAATGTCAGGTGCTTTACAAAAGCTTTAGTAATGTTAGCAAAATGCTTTCCTCATCTCGGAAGTGGTGACCAAACCTCCTTCTTGAGTCAAAAAGTCCCTGGTCTAGTACACCTTGTATGCTATAAGGATTCATAATACCAGTCACATGATGCTCCTTGCACAAATACCATACATGCAGAGTGTCAACATATTACCCAGTCATGGCACGGTAGCTGAGCTTTGGAGAGTGAGACCGGTAGGCTACTTGCTCACTATCAGAGACATGGAAAAGGCCTTGCTGGTACTAGATGTTCAAAAACAGTATGCTGCCACCACTGCTAAGCATCTGTGAACCAGGATATGGACAGTAGTCCCATGTAAAAAAAAGAATGCTTAGTGTGCCCCTCCAACCCACACAGTCCCAATGTGGGTCTTAAGTGAGTGAGTGACATATTTATAAAGCGCACGATTGCCGAGGCGTCTTGGCGCTAGGAGTGACTTGCTGCAGTTGCCCAGGCGCGACCAAAGTTTATTGTGGGGGGGGGGGGGGAAAGCCAGGTCTTAACCAGTTTCCTAAAGAGAAGCCTGTTGGACTGTAGCCTAATAGTGGTTGGTAGCTTGTTCCACAAATTGGCTGCTCGATGAGAGAGGCTTTTGCCTCCCCATCTGGCTTTACACATAGGAGGCATCCGTGTATATGTATGGTTGTTGCATGCTCTGAGCACTAAAACTAAAAACCACCATGTTTAGTTGCAGTTGGGTAACTCATGGAAGGTGTGCATGCTCACCAAACGATACAGGGGACCTTCCTGTTCTAACAGGCCGATCACTCTTAGACCTTATTTGATTTATTAATTTGTAAAGCACATAAATACCCCAGAAAAGGGCATCCTGGTGCTAAAAATGGTAAAAGGTAAGAATGGCAACACCATTAAATCAGGTTGCAAATGGATGTGTTTTCAGCAGTTTTGGCAATTTTAGGTTAGCGTTAGCACGTAGGTTAACAGCCAAGAAATTTCAGGCCTTTGCTGTCACAACAGAAAGAGCATGTCTTCGAGGATTGACCTTTCTATGTCTATGAACAACAATTAGATGAAGAGTACAGGAATGAAGAACCCACATAGGGGAATACCAAGAAAACAGAGAAGGCATACAGCTTCCATCGGAGGGAGAATAGTCTTAAGAAAGGGGCACCAAGCCTTAAATAAACTCTTTGTTGAAAGGTAACCAGTGAAGATTGTAAACACTCAAGGCGGCTGGGTGATATGGTCCAAACACACACTTAGTAGACAAAGTAGGTAAAATAATGATAGTAGCAGTAATATTCCGGGTGCTCAAGGATGAAGAGGAGCCACCAAATCATCTTCTTTAGGAACAAAGTCCACAATGTATAGGCAAGTCCCAAGCACTCCCAAATAATCAATACAGAAGTTACTGCATATACAGTTTTCTGAAATCCTTTATTTGTAGCAGAGACATTAGTCTTGACGTTTTCTAGCCAACATGTGTTTCGTCTCTCATATGGTACATAAACCTTCAGATTTCATCAGGGCAAGCAGTGTATAATCAAATCAAATCCGACTTTGGTTCTCATATGTAGTAGTCACAATCCATTGAAGAGTACTCCATCAGCACCGCATGTTTTTTTTCAGGGACTGTATTGGCGTTCCCACCGGAGATATGATCCCTGAAAAGTCTGAAGGTTTATGTACCATGTGAGACGATTTGCCTATAAGATGTGGAGGTTGTACGACATTACAACATATGCCTTTACGTGTTTTTTACAACGCATGCCTTTAACAAGCAAGCACGTATAAACAAGTTAAGCTAAACTACCCTCTCTCTTATATATATTCTGAAAACTCGCAGTCTACATCTACTTGAACACACACATATGATCTTGTCTATGATTGAGTTATGTTTAAATGAAAATGTTTTTAGGTTTGAAAATGAATACTACAGGCAATCCAAGGGACTTCGATGGGCACCTGCTTCGCTCCCAGATACGCCAACCTGTTGGTGGGCTGGTGGGAGAAGCAGGTGCTCTGGAATGACAACACTGAACATTGGCTATACAATGTGCAATCGTGGGTGAGATACATAGATGATATTTTTTTCTTATGGGAAGGTGAAGAAAATGAAATGAAATTGTTTATCAGTACCATAAATGAAAATGCCCTTAACCTTAAATTTACTATGCATCACTGCAAGAAGTGTGTAGAATTTCTAGATCTAAAACTGAAAGTGGAAGATGGAACAATTCATACTGAACTTTACAGGAAAGAGACAGCAGGCAACTCTATTTGACATGCTTCGAGTTGCCATCCCCCATGTTTTCACTGGGGGATACCTTACAGTGAGTTCTTAAGGGCAAAACGCAATTGTAGTACAACAGAGGATCTACCAACGTACTAAATTGGGTATGATCAAACGATTTAAAGCTAGAGGTTATTCAGGCAGAGCATTAAAACAAGCAGATACCCGAGCAGAAAAATACAGCAGAGGATGTACTTTTCCAACCACCAAACCCCAAAATCTCCAAAGATCAAGAACAGCAACCTATACGTTTTATCACCAAATTCAGTAGCCAAGCAGAGGAGTTGCGTAAGATACTGAAGAATAGATGGGGGATATTGAGACAGGACCCGATATTACGCAATAGAGTAGGTACCAATCTATCGACAACTTACCAGAGGAATGCTTCCCTTAAGGATCTTCTAGTCAAAAGCCATCTTGCTCCAAAGAATACCAGTTGGCTCAAGCAAGTTAAAGGATTCCGCAAATGCGGGAAGTGCAAAGCATGTAGGTATAGTGAGAACATGACCCAAGTCACACTCGAGAGAGTAGGTACACGCTGGGCAATTCCTAAGTTCATCACATGCAGTACTGATCACGTGGTCTATGTGGTAACCTGACCCTGTAACTTATGGTATATAGGCTCTACAACATTTCCAGTAAAAAAAAAACGGATATTGGAACATTGGAGAGCAATTACCAATAAAGACTTTAGTTATAGTACGGCCAGACATTTTGCTGAGAAACACGACGGAGACTGGACCAAGGCTACATTTTTTGGCCTGGATACAATCTTGGTACACCAGAGAGGAGGCAATAGAATTGCGGCTTTACGTAAATTAGAATCTAGATTTATTTTACAGTCTGGAACTAAATTTCCTAATGGCCTAAATTTTGACGAGGAAATGCATTCTCATTTATAAACTTATACCCTGTTCGTTATTGTCTGATCACTAGATTGTAAGCCTTCCATCCATTTAATTCAATTTTCCTAATTCTTCTATCACTTTGTGCACTTTTTTCACTACTGTTTCAGCCTTCCGAGTATGATTTTTTATTATGTACCCTTCAACCCCTTACACATATTGGAGATTTTGATATGTATCTGTGACATTATTTTTTGTGATATTGATTACTTACATGCTTTTGTTATATTATATTCCAGGGAATGTTCGTGCAATTGAATCCAGGATCCCAGTGTAATCATCAGTAATTAAGATTAAGAGCACTGAGGCGCACTGTTGTTCGAATGAACACACTTCGTCCCTAGTAACTTAGTCAACTCAAGTCCAACTGAAATTGTTTTTCTGGGATTCTGTTTGATATATGGGTACTATACCTTAATTTGTTTTCTTATCTAGCACACACGTTATGAATTTCGCCTCATTGCTGCATTTGTGTACATGAATGTCTGGGTACTACACCCCGCATATCTTTTTGTGCGACTTGATGTTTTGTAACTATACTAGTTACTCTGCATCACTGCAATTTATTCAATGCAAAGCAGAATGTGACACTTTGTCCCTGGACATAAGCACTAATAAAGTTTTGTTTTGATTAATGCACTAGGATGGTCATAAAGACATATCTAATCTATTTGATATTGATGACAAAAGGGGTTGATTGTGACCTAATTGTAATTTCACTATTGACAGTGAATGTACTTTGTATCACAACTTAATTTGGTCTGAATGTCAGAAGGTTTATCTGTAACAGAAATGTTTCTTTTATGTTTACACTTTCACGTCATGTTGAAACGTCACTTTGTATCCCTTTAAAAACTCCATGACCCCGGCCGGGAGTCATGTGATCAAAACCACATTTGTGGTCGAAACGCGTCTTTTGTGCTGCTGAATAAACAAGTTTACCCCCCTTACCGGAGTGGCTCGAGAATCCTTTTGTATTGTGTGGATTCACCGTGGAGATGGAAAATGCTACTTACCAGTATGCATCTGTTCTTGGCATGTAGAGCTGCAGAATGACATACTTGTGCATAGATCGCCATCTGGTGTTGGGCTCGGATGATTGCAGTTTGTTGTTGTCTTGGAAGAAGTCTTTGTACTCACGAGATAGGTGACTCCTCCCTTGGACGATAGTGCGCATGGGCATCGACTCCATCTTTAGATTGTTTTTCGCCATGATGGGAAATGATGGAGTTTGTAAGAAAGAGAAAGATGTCCATGTGTAATGTATCTAAGTAAGATAACACTGGAACAGATAGAGGTTCCGGGAGGCGGGTGGGCGTATGTCATTCTGCAGCTCTACATGCCAAGAACAGATGCATACTGGTAAGTAGCATTTTCCGTTCGAGGCATATGAGCTGCAGAATACATACTTGTGCATAGACTATATAGCAGTGCTCTCCCTAGCGGTGGTCACCTGTATCTGTTGCAGTGGTCTGAAAAAGTGTTTTAAGAACAGCCTGGCCTACAGAAGCTTGTTGTTTTGCCTGCACGTCTACACAATAGTGTTTGGTGAAGGTGTGTGGCGTAGACCATGTTGCTGCCTTACAAATGTCATTTAAGGGAATATTCCCTAAGAATGCCATGGAAGCCCCTAGTTTGCGTGTTGAATGCGCTCTAGGGGGAACTGTTAATTTACGTTTTGCTTTGTGGTAGCATATTTGAATACATTTGACTATCCACCTAGCAATCCCAGCTTTGGAGATGGGGTTTCCTTTATGAGGTGGTGAGAAAGCTACAAACAGTTGGTTTGTTTTTCTAAAAGGTTTAGTTCTGTCAATGTAATAAAGTATAGCTCTTTTGACATCCAGTGTGTGAAGAGCTCTTTGTGCTACAGAATCTGGTTTTGGAAAAAAACAGGTAATTCCACCGATTGATTAAGATGGAAAGGCGAGATTACTTTGGGAAGAAATTTTGGATTTGTTCTCAGAACCACCTTGTTATGATGTATTTGTAAGAATGGTTCTTGTATGGTTAAAGCCTGGATCTCACTTACTCTTCTGAGAGAGGTGATTGCGACTAGGAAAGCTACTTTCAATGTAAGGAACTGCAGTTCGCATTTGTGTAAATGTTCAAATGGAGGACCCATGAGCCTAGTAAGGACAATGTTTAAATTCCACACTGGAGAGGGTGGGATTCTGGGAGGGATTATCCTTTTAAGGCCTTCCATGAATGCTTTAATAGCAGGTACTCTAAACAATGACAAATGTCTGTTTTGTAAGTAAGCGGCAAGGGCCGCAAGATGTAATCTTATGGACGTGTATGCTAGATCACATCTTTGTAGATGCAGTAAGTAGCAAATGATATTTTGAATTGAAGCATCTAGTGGGTCAATTTTGTTGTTATTGCAGTAAATGACAAATCTTTTCCATTTGGCTGTGTAGCAAGCTCTAGTAGTAGGGCATCTAGCTTCTTTAATAATGTTCATACAGTCCGGTGGGAGGTTGAGGTATCCAAACTCTAGGACTTCAGGAGCCAGATTGCCAGGTTCAGTTGAGCTGGATCTGGATGCCTTATCTCTCCATGGTTCTGTGTAAGAAGCTTTGGGGAGAGGTGTAGTTTTTGGTGTGGAACGACTGAGTTCCAGAAGTGTTGTGAACCATGGTTACATGCATGTCTGCGTAGTAAGACACTGGTGTTGATAGATCTAGAAGTGGTGTCTGCTGCATCGAGGGCACATTTGATGGATGCATTTGTAATTAACTTGCCCTCCTGGACCAGATCATTGGCTTTGGCCTTGTATTGGTCAGGCAAATGTTGAATTAGGTCTTCAAGCTCATCGTAGTGAGCCCTGTCATACCTGGCAAGTAGTGCCTGTGCATTAGCTATCCTCCAGTGATTGGTTGCTTGGGAGGTAACTCGTTTGCCTGATGCGTCTATCAGTTTAGACTCTTTGTCTGGAGGTGGAGCATCACCAGAGGTTTGTGAATTAGCCCGTTTCCTTGCATTGGACACTACCAGAGAATCTAAAGGGAGTTGTCCTTTAATGTAGGTGGGATCGTTGGGGGCAGGTTTATATTTTTTATCAATTCTAGGATTGAGAATCCTGGTCCTGACAGGGTCTTTAAATATGTCAGGTGCATGTTTAATGACACCTTTGAACATAGGCAATGTATGCATTGTCTTCTGTGACTGGGCAAAAGTATCTAGTAGGAAGTCCTCTTCCATGGGGTCTGAATGTAGTTGAACACCATGATATTGCGCAGCCCTATTAATAAGCTGACTAAACCCTATACTGTCATCTGGTGGAGGTGGTCTTGTTGGGTATGCATCTGGATCAGGAAGGTCTGGAGGATCTGAAGGATCGTTATAATCTTCCCATGTATCCTGTGGTATAGGAGTGTCATCAGGGTTATCTAAAGGGTCATTATGGTGTGCACCTCCGCCCCCTAAATCATCCTCATCCTGTGGTGGTAAGGGTGAGCATGGAGAGAGTCTAGGAGATTGTATGGGAGAGTTTGTAGGAGACAAAGGTTTAGTAGGAAGAACAGGAGAAGAGGGTCTTAAGGGGGAAGTTGCAAAGTCTCTTTTCTTGACAGGCACCTCAGGAGAGTGTGAGGTATCTAATTTCCTCTTCTTTGTTGGGAGGCTGACAATATGGCCTGTTTTAGGGTCCACATGCAATGTCTTTTGTTTCGGATCGATAGGATCTGGTTGAAACAGTTCTTCCTCCGTGTTGTCTCCTTTCGGTGCCGATTTTTTCAGATCCGAACGCGGTTTCGATTTCTGTTGTGGAGCCGTAGGAGAGGTTTTGTGCTCCTTTGGCTTCGATGTCGAGTCGGAAATCTTTTTGGGATCCGAAGGTTGTCGATGTTTGTTCGGATCAGAGGCCTTTTGGTCTTTTGGTGTCGAAGAGTTCGATGCCGAGGCCTTTTTGGGCGTAACGGGAGTAGGGTGTATTCCCGATTTCGGTACCGACGGTGTTTTTTGGGTACTGATATGCGGCTTGCTCAGTCCCGAGCTGCCGGAAGGATTTTCCTTTGTCTTCAGAGCCGGGCCTGGAGGCGGGGCTTCTGAAGTTTTCCCTCTGTCTCGACTAAGGCCTTCAGGCGAAGTATTGACCGGAGCCTTCTTCTTTTCTAAGGGGGCCGGGGTATTGGCATTTGTACTCACTCGTTGACCTGGAGTGATGTGGTCATCGGAGTCATTGGCTTCGGAGACGATGTCGAGATCCTCAAAGTCTTCTGCCTCTGGAACATCGGGACCCTCGTCGAAGATGTCGTGTGGAACCTGTGAAGCCTGTTGAGCCATAACGTGTCGTCGAGCCCGGCGATCACGGATAGTCTTTTTAGATCGAAAAGAGGCACAGGCTTGGCAATCCTTTTCTTTGTGCTCTGGCGAGAGGCAAAGGTTGCAGACCTTGTGGTGGTCACTGTGTGGAAATTTAGCTCCACACTGGGGGCATTTTTTTAATGGAGTCCTTTCCATTAGCCGTAGGCCCGAATGGCGCCGATAGGCCCAGTGGCCCACGTTGACGACCGGAATCGAGGAGTTTGTGGGTTAGCGCGTCGAAGTCACGCGATCGAAACAATACCGTTGAGTAGTGATGGTTTGCGCGTCGAAAAGGTTTGGAAACACGGTACGGAACCGGAGCGCCGAAAGTTACATCCGAACCCGATGGCGGAAAAAAACAATCTAAAGATGGAGTTGATGCCCATGCGCACTATCGTCCAAGGGAGGAGTCACCTATCTCGTGACTACAAAGACTTCTTCCAAGACAACAACAAACTGCAATCATCCGAGCCCAACACCAGATGGCGATCTATGCACAAGTATGTATTCTGCAGCTCATATGCCTCGAACATATATATATATATATACACATCCTGCTGGGAGACTGCACCTCCGCGATATGGGGGGCCAAGAGACCTGTGACTTTGGATCTCAATATGGAACTTTTTAGCACGGCGAAACATTTTTTAGCGAACAGCAATATGGATATAAATTGTGCTGGTTATATACTTACCTATTTCAGGAGTAATATATTATTGCAAACTACTGATCACAGAATGCATAGTGTTTACCATGCCGAGACTCACGAAGAGTGAGATGTGAAAGATCATGTGATTATTAAACCAGTAACTGCAATATGATTTGTTCAACCAGCTGCCCGCGATCAATCAGTCTGATAAGTCAGAAACGCGTTGGGCCATAATTTTATTCCTGCTTGCTGCCTGAATAAAGACGCTTGAGAGAGAGTGCGTCTACATTTCTCTGTAGGCAGAGATGTGAAACATATATATATATTCACTGAAAAAAACAAACGTTTAAGGGGACGTTGTAGTTAGGTTCAGATTTTACACACACAACCATAGAAATTCAGCAGATATAGTTACCTGAGCTAACGATAACTTACGCTCCCCACAATGCACTTCTTATGACCTCATAGTTTACATCACTGATGACATGGTCAGTGATGTCACTGATGCATCATACAGTGAATGTTTCATAAAAAATTTCTGACACTGAAAGATATATACTGAGCTACTACATAAGTTAAATCTCTATTCTTTCTGTACTACTAATGACTGTTATTATTTCTAACGCACAAGTTACTAACTTGTGTAACGATATATCTGTAAGAGACAGTAGTTAGTGACAGATTCCTTACCTTAGAATATCCCCAGGCGTCAGGCTGGATCCGGAAAGTTTTTTGCGTAGCAGTACCCTTGCGCGTCGGTAGGCGGCGTCGTGCGGCTCCGCGTCCGTCGTCGGCGTCGTGATCGCCGGGATGACGTCGCGGGCAGTACTTAGACGCCGCCCCTGCGCGCTGACGTCAGTTCTGTACACGACTTTCCGCGCCAGGAACGCAGAGCCATGCAAGAAGCTGACATAGGTGTCTGAAAAATACTAGGGCCCTGAAAGGGATGTCCTTAACCCTAGAAATCAGTTTGCAGAACGGGGAGGATGGGTGGGGCGGTAAGGAATCTGTCACTAACTACTGTCTCTTACAGATATATCGTTACACAAGTTAGTAACTTGTGCATCTGAAAGAGACACGTTAGTGACAGATTACTTACCTTAGAATAGATACCCCAGCAATACCAACCCCGGTGGTGGGTCTGCGAACAAAGATCAGACAAGGAAGTCCTGGAGGACAGAACGGCCAAAGAAGCCGTCCCTCCGGACCTGACTGTCAAGGCAGTAATGTTTTGTAAACGTGTGCAGCGAGGCCCACGTAGCTGCCTGACAGATAACCGGCAGCGGAACACCGCGGCCCAAGGCCGTGGTAGCAGCCGTTGCCCTGGTGGAATGGGCACGCAGCCCAACAGGAGGCTCCTTCTTAGCCAAAGAATAGCAGGTCTTGATGCACAAGGTAACCCAGCGGGAGATGGTTCGTTTGTGCACCGCCCGACCTTTTTGGCGCCCACGTAGCCAACAAAGAGCTGGTCATCCACCCGGAAGTGTTTTGTGCGGTCGATATAGAAGGAGAGCGCACGTTTTAGGTCCAGACGGTGGAGCCTCTCTTCCTCTCTGGAAGGATGCGGAGGCGGAAAGAAGGTAGGCAAAGTGATGGTCTGCCCAATGTGGAAGGCAGTAACCACCTTTGGCAAGAAGGACGGACGCGTCCGAAGAACAACCTTGTCTGGATGAACAGACAGAAAGGGAGGTTTGCAAGATAGAGCCTGGAGCTCACTCACCCGCCGAGCGGAGGTGATGGCCACCAGAAAGGCTGTCTTCAGAGTGAGAAGACGAAGAGGACAGTTATGTAGAGGCTCAAAGGGAGCGCACATTAAAAAGGTAAGAACCAAGTTCAAGTCCCACTGAGGCACCACAAACGGAACAGGAGGGAAGAGGTGTGTAATGCCTTTTAAGAACCTGTTAACAACAGGGGACTTGAAAAGGGAGGGCTGATAAGGGAGCCTGAGGAAGGCCGAGATAGCACAAAGATAACCCTTGATGGTACCCAGGGCAGAACCCTGTTGGGCCAGAGAAAGAAGGAACAGAAGGACCTCAGAGAGAGGGGCAGAAAGGGGATTCACAGCCTTTGCTGTGCACCATGCCACAAATTTGTTCCACCTGCAGGCGTATACCACCTTAGTGGAGGGACGCCTGGCTGCCAGAATCACATCACAAACTTCGGGAGGCAAGTCGAAAGGAATCAACTGCCGCCGCTCAATCTCCACGCAAGCAGGTGTAGACTGGACAGGTTCGGGTGGAGGACCGTCCCCTGCTGCTGCGACAGAAGATCCTCCCGAAGAGGCAGACGGATCGGGGGATCTACGCTCATACTGAGTAGCTCGGGATACCAAACTCTTCGAGCCCAGTCCGGAGCCACAAGAATGACTTGGGCCCGGTCGTGCCGAATCTTCTTCAACACTCTGGGTAGAAGTGGTATAGGCGGAAAGGCGTACAACAGACCGCAACTCCACTCGCGACGAAAAGCGTCGCCGAGCGAGTGCCGCCTTGGAAATTCCAACGCGCAGAACTGATGACATTGCGCGTTCTCTTCGGTGGCGAATAGATCTAACCAAGGCTCTCCCCATTGTAGAAAGAGTCCTTGCGCCACTTCAGAGTGAAGACGCCATTCGTGATCCATCATGCACCTGCGGCTGAGTTCGTCCGCCCTGGCGTTCAGGGAACCCGCCAGGTGTTGAACCATCAGGAACATGCCCTGATGTTCCAGCCATGTCCAGAGGCGCAGAGCCTCCTGACAGAGGGTCCAGGACCCCACCCCGCCCTGTTTGTTGCAGTACCACATGGCGGTGGTGTTGTCTGTGAACACCTGCACTACCTTTCCTTTGACAGAGGGAAGGAATGCCGTGAGTGCAAGTCGGATCGCCCGGAGCTCCAGAACGTTGATATGGAGCCGGGACTCCGCCGGAGATCAGAGGCCTCTGATCTCCGCCTCTCCCATGTGACCGCCCCATCCCAGAAGGGACGCGTCCGTCACAACTGTGTGCTCTGGCTGGGGAAGGGAGAGGGATCTGCCCATGACCCATTGCCGGTTCGAGAGCCACCACTGCAACTGTTTTGCAGTCCCCTCCGAGATCTGGACATGATCGGACAGGTTGCCCTGGTGCTGCGCCCACTGGAACTTCAGGTCCCACTGCAGAGCCCGCATATGCCATCTGGCATGATTGACCAGCAGGATGCAGGAGGCCATGAGGCCCAGCAGCCTCAGGGTCATCCGTACCGAAACCCAGGATAAGGGCCGAAAGATCGGAATCATAGCCTGAATATCCCGGACTCGCCGTTCGGGAGGATAGGCCCGAAACTGGTCGTGTCCAGAACTGCTCCGATGAAAAGGAGCTGTGGAGAAGGAATCAGATGCGACTTCGGCACATTGATGGAGAACCCCAGCGAGTGCAGGAGTTCGGCCGTAGTCTGGAGGTGGGAGACGACTGCCTGGGACGAGCCCGCCTTCAGCAGCCAGTCGTCGAGGTAGGGGAAGACTGAAACCCCTGCCCGGCGCAGATGAGCTGCAACCACCGCCATCACTTTCGTGAACACCCGAGGGGCACTGGTAAGGCCAAAGGGGAGCACGGTGAACTGAAAATGCTCGAGGCCTACCGTGAACCGAAGGTAACGCCGGTGGGCCGGCAGGACGAGGATGTGGAAATAGGCGTCCTGCAAGTCCAACGCTACCAACCAGTCTCCAGGGTCGAGGGCAGTCAAGACCTGAGCTAGGGTGAGCATCTTGAACTTCTCCTTCCGGAGGAAGCGATTGACGTTCCGGAGGTCCAAGATAGGACGCATGTCCTCCTTGTCCTTTTGGGCACCAGGAAGTAGTGGGAGTAGCAACCATGTCCTACTTCTGGGGTCGGAACATGCTCGATGGCCCTCTTGGCCAAGAGGGCCGTGACTTCCTTCTGCAGAAGTACCAATTGATCCCCTGACATGTGGTGGAATTGAGGTGGCATGGCTGGGGGGGTGTTCTCGAAGGGGAGGGAGTAGCCCCTTCGGACAATGTCCAAGACCCACCTGTCCGAGGTGATGGGACGCCAGTGGTGAAGGTGATGGCGGACCCTGCCCCCTACTGGCGTGCTGTGCACCTGAAAGGAGGGACTAGGAGGACTTGGAGGCCGTGGACGGGTTGGAGGTGGTGGCCTGACCCGCACGCTGGTTGCCCGAACCGCCACGGCGGTATCCACGTCCTCGGCCACGCGAAGACGCCTGCTGCGCGGGCCGGTGGCTGGGCTGCTGACGTGACTGGGCGCCCCTTCCGTGGCCACGATAGGGGCGAAAAGCAGAAGGTTGCGGAGGGCGTGTAGCAGAAAGGCCCAGGGACTTGGCAGTAGCCCGTGAGTCCTTAAAACGCTCCAACGCATGGTCTGCTTTGGAACCAAAAAGACCGACTCCATCAAAGGGCATGTCCATGAGAGTATTCTGGACATCCCCTGAAAAACCAGTGGTTCTCAGCCAGGCGTGGCGACGCAGCGCCACCGTCGTTGCAATAGATCTGCCCAGCGAGTCGGCGGTATCAAGGCCACAACGTATGGTGTATTTGGCCGCATCCCTTCCTTCCGCAATGGCGCGGGTAAGCAGTGTCTGGACCTCCTCAGAACACTGGGGCAAAACAGTCGCCACCGAATCCCACAAGGAGTGGGTATATCGGCCCAAAAGACAAGCGGTGTTGATGGACCGCAAGCCAGCACTGGAGGAAGAAAAACCCTTCTTCCCAAATTGATCCAGGCGTTTGGATTCCCTATCCGGAGGGGCGGTAGGGAAGGCGGTTTGGGAAGCGGAGGCTTGGACAACCAAGCTCTCAGGAGTGGGGTGGACAGAGAGAAACAAGGGGTCGCCCGGAGCTGGGCGATGGCGTCAGGACACGGTCCTATCCACAGGAGCCCCTGTGTTGGGCTTGGACCAGGCGCCCAAAAGAACGTCAGTTAGTGCATCGTTAAACGGCAGCACAGTCTCCAAGAAGGAGGCTGCCGGCTGAAGCACTTCTGTCAAGAGATTAGTCTTGACCGTCACCGTAGGGAGTCGGAGATGTAAGGCTCCAGCTGCCCTACGCAACACCGTTGCAAAATTGGCTCCCTCCTCCGTAGCCACGGGAGGAGACAGCATGCCAGTGTCAGGGGAAGTATCTAGACCACTGGCATCCCCTAGTTCCTCTGCCCAGTCCTCATCATACTGACACTGCTGTGCCAGAGGGTCCTCAGACCCCTCCCAGTCCTCCTGGTCCTCCTCCGGTTCAAAATAAGGAGGAGGAGGGACATTTGGGACCCAAGGTCCCATCGGCACCGGAACCGGCGTCGAGCGACGTCGGTCCGGCTCCATGTCCGGAGCCGGAGAGTACATGGGGACGACGCCGCCCAGAGCCCCGGGCGGCGTCAGGAACGGCACCGGAGACATCGACGCCGGCGGAGGTGTGGTCAGGTCGACCGGCGTCGATGGGGGTTGCGGTACCACCGGAGCCGGGATCGAGGCCGGGGCCGAAGCCGGAGCCGGGACCGAGGCTGGAGGCACGAGCGACGCCGGGACCGGAGTCGTCGGCGACGCCGGGGCAACCCCATCAGGGCCCGTGGGGCCCGAAGGCGCACCGGAGGGACCTTGAGGCCCGAAGAGGCGGGCCATGGCCGACAGGAATTCCTGTACTTGGGCCGGATCCGCCCCCGAACCCGGGAAGGACGGGTATTGCGGGGGCGACTCCACAGGCATGTCCGGGGCCGCGGGGGCGGTGCCGGGAGGGGCCTCAGCCGAGTCGCGAGACCGGCGAGGCGAAGTCCTAGAGCGATGATGCTTTTTGGACTTCTTGTGCTTAGACTTACCGGACGACGAAGACTTGGATCCCGACGACCGGTGAGGACTCCGCGACCGACCCCTCACGCGACCGGGGCTTGGTGTGGCGCGGAGCCGACTGCCGGGCCTCGAGGAGCTTTCGAGACCGCTCTCGCAAAGCTTTCGGGTTGAGGGCCCGGCAGTCGGAACACGACTTCGTGTCGTGGCCTCGGCAGAAGAGACACTCCAGATGCGGGTCTGTGATGGACATCATCCGAGCACAGGCGTCGCAACGTTTAAAGCCGGGCATCCCTACGACACCTTGGAGTCGATTAGAAAGAAACAGTGAAAAAATTCACCAAAAAAGTTAGTCAAAAAATGACTAGGGCACTGCTCTTCCCGGATCTGCGCTTGCTGGCGCGGAAAAAGAAGAACTGACGTCAGCGCGCAGGGGCGGCGTCTAAGTACTGCCCGCGACGTCATCCCGGCGATCACGACGCCGACAACGGACGCGGAGCCGCACGACGCCGCCTACCGATGCGCAAGGGTACTGCTACGCAAAAAACTTTCCGGATCCAGCCTGACGCCTGGGGATATTCTAAGGTAAGGAATCTGTCACTAACGTGTCTCTTTCAGATATATATCATCTGAACATATATCTGAACATGTATCATAAACCCATTTTTAAAGCAGGTGTACTATTTATAAATGAACAAGCTTCTACGTTGACACATGTCTCCAGCTGATGTAGGTGTATGGTAGTGGTTTGCAACAGTCTAAGCTGCTCATTGAGACTTCACTCCACAGTGATGGCAGAGTATAGTTGTGTTTTACGACATACTGACCACTTTGCTTAGGCCTCTCTCATTTCTGATGAATGAGTGTAGTAGAAGTTTGCAATAAATAAATCTGTTCACTAAGACCCGTCTCTAGGGTGATGGCTCAGTGTAGTAGTGGTTTTCAACAGACTGACCTCTCTGCGGACACCTTTCCCCAGGATGAAGAATAATTTTACTAGTGGTTTGTGACACAGTTGCCTGTACGCTAAGACCTCTCTACTAGGTGTGTGTTGTAGTGGTTTGTGTAAAACCGACATCTGCACTAAAACCTCTTTTAAGGTTGACGAATGGTGTTGTGGTTTGCGATAGACTAGCCTGTATGGTTAGACGTCTTACTTTGGACATTAGTGTTTAGAGTAGTCATTTAGAAAAGACAGGACTAATCGCAAAGAACTCTCTCCTGGGTGATAAGTGAGTGTAGTAGTTGATAATGTTACAGTGAGCTCTCTGCTGTACGTCTCTCACCTCTCTCCTTTTCTTATTTAAAAACATTTAAATGGTATTTTATGAAGTATATTGAAGTTTACTTTGCTGGATGATGTCATCATTAATGTTATTTGAGATGTCATCAGTGATATCACTGGCCATGTCATGAGTGATTAAGTATTTGAGGAGTGCATTGCGGGTGGTGTAAGTTATAGTTAGCTTAGGGCACGATTTATAGTTACTTGAGATAACTATAACTGCTGAATTTCTATGGCTATGTGTGAGTAAAATCTAAACCTAGATATAACGGCCATGTAACCTTCGGCTTTTCAGCAAATTTCTAAAGTTTTTCAAAATTCCATTTCCTAACTAGAACGTATCTGTAACCTCTGTTTTTTTCAGTGAATTTCTACATTTTTTAATGCTATTTCCTAATTATAACATCCCTGTAACCTTTTGTTTTTTAGTGAAATTCACTTTTATTTTACATAACTTGTACTACAATTTGACCCATAAGTTCAATTTACTAATATACATTTTTCACAAGTTAATAGATACATTTTATTTACACATCCATTCTTATTATATATTTTAAAACTAAAAAATAAAAAATGAAGGTAAGGTAACTTATGTAGTATTTCTATAACTGCAATGCACCAAGTTTTTTTTAATTGATTTTGTGGATCAGCTCCCAATTAAAAGCACAAATTCAATACTAAAACAACATATTTAATACAAACATATACTATTGCAATTTTTATTAGTGTATCACTGCCTGGGTATGTGAGTGACTGTGTGGGTGTGTGAGTGGCTATATCGGTGTGTGAGTGGCTGTGTGAGTAGCTGTATGGGTGTGTGAGTGGGTGTAAGTGGGCGTGTGTGTGTGGGTCTGTGAGTAAGGTGTGTGGGTCTGTGCGTGGGTGTGTGAGTGGGTGTGTGAGTGGTTGTGTGAATGGGCGTGAGTGATTTTGTGGGTCTAGGAGTGGATGTGAGTGGTTTTGTGGGTGTGAGTGGCTGTGTGGTTACGCGAGTGGTTGGTAAGTAGTTTTCCAGTCAACTATTTTCTTTTCAGGGAGAATTATGCACTGCAAACAGAACATGGAGTTGAAAATATGCTCAGGTTCTGAGGAAACATTTAGTTAGAACTCAAAATAACGTTCTAGTAAACTCCTGGGCCGTTGAGTGTGATGGGTTTCCTTGTCCTAAGTGAACCTTTGACCCTTTAGTCTGGCAGCAAACCCATCTCTTGATTCCATGTAGTCTCTTGCTTTCCACATTCACAGCCAAGCGAGAGTGAACTGTCAATTCAGACATAACTGCAATAATGCACTCTTTGCTGTGCTCTAAAGAACACGATGCTGGTGGCCTGTTTTTCCCAACTGTTTTTGATTAGGGGACAGAGTATTAAAATCATCTTCCCCCAAGACTGTCTCGGTGCATGTTGATTAGTTTCAAGGAGGCTTGCAGAGGAATTGAACTAATACCACCAGTAACACCTGTAAAATCAAGAGGGCAAGTAGAGAGCAATAGATGGGCAAGCGATGATGCACAATCTCCACTGGAGGACACGTTTATCTGTTCCCCTGGCTACATACAAGCCACCTCCACCCCCACCCAGTACACGCTACTACATTGCAGAAAGCAGATAAACGTGGCCGGGTCGGAGGTGAATGGACTCAGAAGATGGGGAGAACCAATGCCTGTGAGCAGCAGCAAACATGCTTGGACAGTGGGAAGAGGGGAAGTTTAGTCTAAGGAGTGGCCACTGCTAAAAGCAAAAAGATTATACAAGTATACAGGGGTTCAGAAAAGAGAGCGGCGGAGGGAGCTTAACTGACACACAGACATTATATTGTACACCCCTGCTATGGACTTTAGAACAAGTTTGCCCACCACAGGCAGCAAGGCAAAGTGTAGCATTGGTAGTTACATTTGTTCAAAGCATAACAAAAAACGAATCAAGCAATTAAGAAATTAACACAACTTCAGTATCCAAATGTAACATAATATGGTCTTTGAGCCGTAAATCTTGTGGCAAGTGCACTTTGTAATTTACACAAACCGTATAAAGAGGCATAACAAATTATTATTCATCTCATCCCCTTGACAGGATTATTTTTATTTCAATTCTCCTTACACCAAAAATGAAGGTTTCTTAAATGCAATGTGTTTAGAACATCTAAATTTAATCAAGGACAAAAACCCCCCAAATAATAATATTCACATGAACGGGTTTGCTTTATATATACATACACATATATATATATACATATATAAATGTTGCACAATTGTGTAACGAGCCCTTGTTACAAAACATTGATCTCGTATTTACAATCATTCATTACAAAATGTATGCACCACCCTGCCTAAGATAACCATCGACAGTTGATATTTTAACGGATTTTACACGAGGAAACAGTATTAACGGGGTACCTTATCCATGCCGCTTAGCCAGTATAAATGCTGTGTTATTTTTGTCTAAACCTGCAGCAAACAGTCCTTAGTTATAAAATACACAACTTTTTTCCAAATTAGAATTATTTACGAGTGTATCTTCATAAACAAGTCTCCGTTTAAAGAGAAGCATTATTTTAGACATGAAAGTTCAAGAATCCCATTTAAAGTTAATGAAATACAGGAATTTAATGAACATCATTTCAAAAGTTTTTTTTATTTGATTTTACAGTTGCTTTAGATGAAACACCTAGGCTTCTGCGTTAACCCTAACAACGCTGGAGTACAATTTGCCATTCGTACCTCCTTTACATTTGCAGAACATGTTGGAACTGTTTAAAGAGCCTTTGCAAGGATGTTACTTTAATCAGCTGTAGCACAATGTGTTTTTCAAACCACAGCTCTGCTAGTTGTCACCAGGAATATATTTAACACAGCTGGAGCTCAGCCATTTATTTAACCTCTCCCAATCATTGGTCCCCGAATCTAAAACAGCAGTTCAGACAATCACTGGATGTATAATGTACCTTCCATTTGCTGACAAGCGGAATAGTTTGAAACAAGGAAGATCAAATCATGTGCTTGAGATCACAAGGCATCAGGTTTGAGGTCAGGAACTGCAACCTACAATACCTGATATCTCATGGAGACACATCTTCTGACTCCCACCCCAACCCTCTGCTCACTTCCTGGTTCGTCACGACTAGACAAAAGCCTTATAAGAGAGTCCTGGGGAAAGCCAAGAATTTGCCTCTGCTCTGGAACATACCACTGCTGTATATTACACCGACCTCAAGTCCACCTCTGGGGTGGTTCATTTCAGACTACAACAAACACAATACCCTGCATGTGATCAAAATTATGCATGACGCAGCGCTCCCTGGCAACAGAACAGCTGACAATGGCATTTCTTCTTCTGGTCTGCTAACTTTTGTTTGTTTAATTTTTACCTTTTTTGTAAATTTTAAATTTATCGGTGTATGGACAAAAAAATTGAATTCAAAATACACTCATCAACCCCAATGGAATAACCACAGGCTATGCATGCTTTGTAAGTTGCTTTCTGTGACATGCCTTGGTAATAATAATAATAAAATAACATGTTTTTGCATTGTACTTCGTATTGTCGTTTTGCCTTCTCTAAAAGTTGTAAACAACACATCACTGTTATTCAATTTACCCAACTCAGATATGCGGAAGACTGATTTAGCCTTGTCAGAATTCAATCTACATGTCAACCTACATGTCACATCTGCCGCCTCACGACCATTTATGCCACCGAGCAACACAGCCTGCACTAACAACCTTACTATCTGCACCACCAGTACTGTAGAAAGGTCCAAACCACTCCACCAACTAATCACCAATCTCAGCCAGGGATCACACTACTGACAATATTTTTGGTAAACAGGTGTCATTCCAAAGGTCTTATTTTAAACAGACGCAGGAATTTGTGCATGGCTATTTCACACTAGGCTGTCTCCTGTGCGACAAGTCCAAAAAAGAGGCCACATTAATATTTTTAAGGGATCTTTCCTCGTAAGGACCTTTGAACATGCACTCTTGCTCCCTGGGACATATTCATTTAAGATGAACTGATATACTTTCCACTGAGTTAGTAGACCCCATAATCAGTTTGTAAGAGCAGTTTCTGGGTTCATTCAGCTTATGTGGGTGGTGGGAGGAAGCAAGTCGGAATACTGCCAAATCCATATCACTAAAAATGAATTTATTGTGAATGCAAAATAATCACAAGGCAACGGAATAAAGTACTGAACACATATCATGCACAATTGTAAACCATTTACAGGAGGCCATCAGCCCCCATGCAAGAGCAGGGAAATTGACAAGAACACACTAGTGTGTGAACGGTACTGGCGGATTCACAGTGACTTATTACGGACATTTTGCTTGAGCACTAGTGCACCCCATGACACGTTCATAGGCATTTATTAAGAAAAGTGATTCCAGGGTATGTAGAGAACTACTGAAAAACAACGTTTGATCATTTGCTGCAATGAAGCTACTTGTATTGCAGGAGTGTTGAAGGATCTGAAAAATGCTAATATTAGACAGGTCATTTACACGTGTACCCAGGACGCGTCCTTCAGGCCTTAGAGAGTCTCCTGTGCTAGAACGTGTGCCATACGCTGACACACATCTCTTCAATGCACACCTTCCTTGCACTATTATTTGTTTTTAAGTTTTGTTGGTCAATCTGCACCGCCATGCATTTGGCTTCTGCTGCCGGCAGGTGTTTTTGGCTGAACACCCAGAGCAGGATGTACTGCAATCGCCAATTTCCATTAAATACAATTCAATGATTTCTAAATGGTAGCATTAACTACTCATGCCCTAATGTATCATAAATGCCAAGGGTAATGGTTTAATTTCTGTAAGCAAATTACTTCATTGCTGGATGGCGAATTTAAGGGTAATAAAATGAACTGCAAAAACCATCAAATAATTGAACACTGGCAGTCACATAGTACAACCAAAATATTTGAGGTTGTTCCAAGATTATTACATACAGGCTGGTGGAATGCCCTTTCCTTAGTGCAGCATGCGGTGTCCTGCAACCCTTTTAATCTTCGAACCTGGGAATGAATGAAGGGTAGCTCAGAATGGAAGCGTCATTGTGTGGCCAGCTTAGACCGAAAGATGCAAAACAAGACAGCAGGCTAGTGTAGAACAATGTTGACATGCCTAGGTGTGGCATACCCAAGACTGATCCTTTTGCGCTCAAGAGCAAATCAGTTTCTCAGATTTAACAAAAGCTCATCTACCGCAGTAGTTCTAGGGAACGCAGGCTTCCCAAGCCAATCACAGTCGATGTCATTGAGGTGAGTAGCTTTCCCAATGTTTGTATGAAGTTTAGAAGGAATCCAACAAATAATCTCAAAATAGTGCCCTTGTCAAGGCACTTGATCTTATCCAACAGATCTCCATTTAAAGCCCATGAGGCCCAAATGGCCTAGATTTACTATAGGGAAGACCACTTTCAAAACCTCTATAGCCTGTGCACGTTCAGTCGAAGCTCCGCCTAGTGTTGAGCCGTCTATTTCGGTTGCTTCTAAAGAACACATACATGCTGGACCTTCCTAATAGGTATTACTTTCAGGTCAGCAGGATGTCACCTGCTTTCAGACATGTGCCTCTTTGCTTCATGGGCAGAAGCATATCTAAGGAGAGGGAGAGGCGCCCACCGATCTTCTGCTAAATCCTGATAGATGCCAGCTGCACCTTCTGCGTTAAATCGAGAGCACGACTCAAGTCAACTCTCTAACTGAGTGAACACAGAGTTGTAATAGAAACAGGACAAGCTGAATCAGACATCCATTTTCTGACATGGTCGAAATATTTACAGACATACAGTAAATATGAATTGTATTGCCATTTTCCACTTGCGGTCAGACATTTGAGGCTTATCTTAATTGTGCCAGATCCGTGTTTTGCAGTGAAGAGCATGGCTAGATGAGACCCGTAAACAAGAAAAAAAAACATTTTCGGTCATTATCGGTTTCTAATGTAGTTATCTGTTCATACACATTATTTGTTCCACCAACACAGTTCGACAATACTAATCCTTTCAAAACAGCTACAAAATTCATAAGACAATCTGGGGGCATGAACGATAGGTGGAACGGATTGGAGTAATTATAATTAAGACAAGGGGAACTCCGTGCCAGAGGTAAGGCCTTGTAAGGAAAGAATCCAGCTTCTCCTTACGTACCGTGTCATAAATTAAATCAACTGTTAAAAATCATAATTCCAAGGATTGGCCTTTTACATAAAAAACTTCAAGCTTTAAAAAACAAATAAATTATTAGTTACAACCTTGTAAACAATTTTTATTTGTTAGATGATCTTAAAAAAAAAAATTCCAGTATAATAAAAAGCAAATGAAACAGTACAAGGCACGAATCACACTTTAGAATCCGGAGTGATAGACCAGCCAGGGGTGCCATCTTTGTTCGCTGGTTTAATTGTGCTTGAGGACACGCCTCTGATCAATGTCATTTTGGCCTTTGTTACAGTCATCGCTTGAGAATGTGTTAAGACTGCAGTTTCCGCTGTAGGAAACCTAGTGCTCACATTATAGATGCCACACGTGTTGCATCCTATAAGACCAACTGAGGTGGCGGAGGACAAGCCGCGACTATTCATCAGATATTCTCTACAAAGCTTCCAGGGAACAGGCCAGTTTTTCCATTGCGCTGCAGGGTGCCTTTGAACCAGCCGTCTTCCCGCTTCTTGTGCACAAAGACAATGTCGCCTTCTTTAAGTTCAAGTTCTGCTTCACTCTGGGGAGGATAAGAAACCACCACTCTGCACCTAAAAAAGAAAGACATCTTAGTTGCACTGAACTCCAACCAGAAACAGCAGTCTTTACACCCAGCGTTCGTACAACAGATGTATAAGATGGAGCTTGCAGATGTTAGTACAGCTAAAAACTGCATAAATGCACACAATTTGTGGGCATAGGACAGGCCCTTAATAATAAAAGAGTGCACACTTGCGTAAAATAAATAGCTCCTATCTTACAGATTGCATTTCCATTGCATAGTAGCTTCTGTAGGAGCATCAAGTGACCTACATGAGTTATGACTGAATATAGTGTGTTGTAGTCCATATCAGAAGCTGCACACGGTAGAGACACATTGGAGACAGCAAATTATCTGTAGGTTCTTTGCTAGATAAGGAGGTAACACTTCTAGTAGTGGATGGATAAGTAGAAGGCAATATGAAGTCCCACCAGCAACAGGGACACCACCCCCCTGAGCTCAGATCCCCACCAGCTCTGCTAACCAGCACCATGGCAACAAAACAGTCTATTCTCACAGAAACATGGATGCAAGAGGCTAATCTAAGCAGCCACAGACTAACAGAGATATGCTCATTTATAAGGAGCATGCTGCGGAGCAAACTGCTTTTGACCCTGATTGTGCAATGTTGAATAGCACACAGTGGAAGGACAACTAACGAAAGCGAAAGAGCCATTTGGCTTTGCTAATGTTTTTTAAACATGTCGCACAGCAGTGCGAGCTGCTGTGCCACATGGTTTAAAATAAACAAACAAAAAAGCGTGCTTGAGCAGTCAACGCTGGCCGCACCATACCGCTTTGTTTTTATTTACGTTGAGCCATATTGTACTGCAGCCAGCGCTGCTGTGCAACATCTTTAAAATAAAATCAAAAATGCCAATTAGTTTCGCATTGACGAAATCCATTAGTTTTACCAATGCTTGTCGTTTCAGATTTTTCTGTTGGCAAGGAGCACAAGGTTGATATCTAGTTTCGTCATGGTCCAAAAAGACACACACGTCACACACACTGACAGCAAGTCTACCCGACCCGTGCATAATTAACGCTGTAAGCGATACCAAAGGGGATGATGGACGGAGCGTTTGAGCTAATCAAACACTCACCCCCAGTCAACTGATCTGGGTTTAATCCATCATCATTCTTTAGCTCACTCCACCACCCCAGTTCAGACATGGCCATATGCAAATCAGTCTGACCCTGTGCCTCATGGGAACAGTCCAGCCCGAACTGCCAAGCCATGTCTTCCCTGGACCGGAAACAAGCATCCTGGGACCGGTTTCTGGCCATTCAGCCGTCATCAGCCAGGCTAGCTTGAATCCAGTGGCAAAGTGAGCAAGGGACCCACGTCTGGGCATACCCTGCCAACTTAGGGCGAACAAAGCGATACCAAAGGGGATGATGGACGGAGCGTTTGAGCTAATCAAACACTCACCCCCAGTCAACTGATCTGGGTTTAATCCATCATCATTCTTTAGCTCACTCCACCACCCCAGTTCAGACATGGCCATATGCAAATCAGTCTGACCCTGTGCCTCATGGGAACAGTCCAGCCCGAACTGCCAAGCCATGTCTTCCCTGGACCGGAAACAAGCATCCTGGGACCGGTTTCTGGCCATTCAGCCGTCATCAGCCAGGCTAGCTTGAATCCAGTGGCAAAGTGAGCAAGGGACCCACGTCTGGGCATACCCTGCCAACTTAGGGCGAACAAAGCGATAGGCAGAACTTAAAAGGCATGTTGTCCATCACAAACCCTGAAAAAGAGCACAGACTATTCCATGTGTGCGAGTCATTTTATACGCCCTTTCCACCTCTGATTGTGGCAGCCGCAGCGCCAAAATGTTACCAATCCGAAGAGTCCCACAGTCTGCGATCTTCAGTTCTTGCTCCCATCTTTGGGTTAGGGGTAACCATTTACTTACCTGTGTCTGGAAGTTTTCATCCCCACAATCAGATGATTGCGGATGTGAGCAACTGGTGATTACTGGTTAAACGCATCACTTGTGCATCACCCTGTTCTGCCCATGGTCGACGCCCCAAAAACTTTATGAATAAAAACGAGATTCTTTATCCAACCCAACCACTACTTGATGGATGGGTGTGCAGCACAACAATCCTGGCCAGCAAGAGGAGGTGTGCAATAGTCTGACTTTTCTAGGATTGGCTGGATTTAAAGATGGCATATGCCAAACCCTCCTCGAGGGTGTAAGCTACCATTGGTGCAGCAGGTGCAGTGGCACCGAGGCCCACAGAACCTTCATTGGTGTATATCACTACCCCAGCCGCAACCAGAGGCGCCATTTTCCTTGCTTGCACCAGGTCCCACTGTATCCTTGCTACCCTACTGCCCCTCTGACTTTGTAACTATAAAAATGGCCAAATTGTACACAGACTATGCTAGGTACAGGGCTAACGTTTCCTTATTCTTTCCGTGGTCTTATTTATTGCCTATTTCATGAAATAAACTGGTACAGAACCGTACACGGCCGCGCACGCCTCCATCCACTCTCATTCGGCACTGCACCATCAATTTATATGCTCAATCTTCAAATATCACCTCGTAAAATAAAGCTCCCTTTCCATCAAACCTGATGCTCTATGTGCCACCGCCGCTTTCGGTCTGGTTTATCTCTAGTACCGTTCACCACGTCACCCTCGGAACAGGTTTCAAGAAGATAGCTATAAAATGAATTAATATTAGGTATTTGATGGAAACCGCTGTTTACAGCGGCAGGAGAAAGGGGCACACAACGATTTCTGCTTTTAAACGTTTGCCTCAAGCACTCAGAAACTCATTTAATCTAAGCCCTGTCTCCATTAAGTTCAACCCTAGGCCTGATGCTGTCAGAATATTAAAGGGATATGATTTTATGTTAGAAGCAATTTCCCTTCTTTGCATAAAACGGCTAAAGTGCCCAGGAGAAGTCAGCTTCATTTCCCACACTGGCTACTGCACCTCTTGAAAGAGAAACGATGCGGGTGTAGCAGGTCTAATGAGAAAAGGATGGGACATAAAAGGGGAGAAGCAGGAGGGAAGAATTTAGCGTGCAAAGGAGGGGGGAAGAAAAAGGGTTGAAGGAACAGAGGAAAAGAGGGAAGGGGATAAAGAAGGAAGGGGGAAAATCCATCTGAAAGGTGATAAGTGCTAAAGAGGAACATCTTGTTTGATGAGGAAAAACACCAGGGCTGGTGCAAGAGCAACCAGCCACCTTACTGAGTTTGACAGACTATGCTATGCTATGGGATTTATAAAGCTCATGGCGACCCGCAGGCATCCAAGCGCTGGCGGACGGAAATACCACTACACCAAGGCAGAAGACTTCAGAGGATACCACACCAGCCCTCTTTTACCCACGGTTCCTGTCCTATGAGGGGCTCATTCTTGTATAGTAAGGAATCTGGCAAATTATGTCAGTAAATTAAGTAAATTACAAACTGTCACAATATTATATGTGCAGTGCTCTTAGAATGGCAGAATTGCTGTATGATGCGCTATACATTAAAAAAAATAAGTAACTAGGAAGGTTGTGACACAGAATAAGATTACTGTCAATTAATCGGAAAATTCCAATGGTCTAAAAAATCCTGATGGATGGAAGAATTACAGAAGGTAAAGGGCTTCTGAGCACTAGACAAAACAAAATGTTTGGAGGTTTCGATATACCTTAAAACACACAATTTCTTTCACACCCGCCTCTTAATACTGAATTAGAACCATGCTTCTCGGTCATAACGTAAATACACCACAAAACAACCACTTTTATTTATTTCTAGATTCAAATTTATTTGTAGCATAATGGAGATAAATCTATGCCAGTAAATGCCGTTTGTAGCTAATGAATAATCGAAAATTAAATGTACGTTGCACCTGTTTAATTGAACTTAAACTGCTCAGAAGCCGGTTCTAATTATCAAAAAGGAGAACAAACAAAAAAAAAAAAAAAAGAACACACCTTTAAAATCACTATTCGTAATGTTATTTGGACCTTCAAAGTTAGTAAAGCAATCTAACCATTTTACTTGCCTTGCCAACCGTTATCTATTTGTCCATAAGGGACGAAATAACTAAAATCAACGTCCATTCAAACAAAGCCACGCCAAGTACCTTGATGTCTTCTGCCCTTCTTCAGGTGCGTCATTAGTTCAGTTGGTGGTTGAAAGCGAAGTAAAAAACAACCACCATTCTTTTTCATCTTTCAGCCATTTTTGACACGGTTAACCATCCGCTGCTCCTGGAGATACTTTGGGCCCTGACTCGCACAATCCTCAAATTTCCATCTTTATCCTTGTCAGAAAGAAGTAAAATGCTAGGCAGGTCTTTTTGCTTTCTAACTTAGGCTGAGGAGCTGGGGCAACAGGCAGTCGTGTCCCTCAGGCATAACTCTCTTGGGTTTTTCCTTTGCACTTTGGCCGACTGCAATCCCCAAACAGATTTTTTTTCCTTTTATACAGATATATACACACATCTGTTACATTTGGATGAGGTACAAATTCTCCTGCTGCCAACACCCTTTAGGATGTGGTTTGTAGGATACATGCAAATTAAGAGATGTTTTAAGCCGCGTAAGCCGAGATAATGGTTCTTACCCATAAGTTTACACTATGGCCAACCAAAACCAACGGGGCTCTGCCCTCTACTGGTAGCAAAGGCTACATACTTAAGTAGTATCCCGGATAGCGATGTCACTCTAGTTTTAAGGGCTTCTCTCGGGGCTTGCTATTCTCTTTCTACAAGGATGGCAAATTATCTGAACATCATTATTTCAGGATATCTGCACAACACAACAGTCTATACTTGAGACTGGTAAACTAATTAGAAGGTCATGGAGCCAAGAATTTGTAGTTAAACTGGTAAGTGCCATAAAGCACATTGCCCTGAGCTGCACAAGACTGCACAAGGCTCACACGTCGTCCATTATTGGGTCTGGTTTCAGCAGAGATAGATTTCCTCACTATCATCCTGGCGAGGCACTGCACTCCACACAGTTGCATCTTCTACAAGTACTTTGTTTAGAGACTCAGAATTGTTCACTCTCTGCAGGGCGTGCCACCATGTGAGATGTTTAATTTGCAAGATAAAGATTTCATGAACCGCTCAAAATACCGCACATTGTGTAATAGATTATGTATTCATTCTGGAATTGTGTGACTGTAACATACCAAGCACGTCACGTCGCCTAGTGGGCACTACAGAGTAAAGTGAACTTTGCCGCTTCAAATATGGTTCTGCTGCCCTAGGACTCTACTTCTGTGGTGTATTTCTCCAGTAAGTTAGTGATGATCAGCCTGACTAAGCAACACAAAAATGTTAAAGGGAAGAGAATCACACCACAGTGCATATCACAGAACCACGGCCAGGGTTACATGGAGCAGGCTGATAACGAGCGCCTCCGAGGTGTGCAGTGTGCACAGCAGACGTAATTCAACTTGTGGGGATACCTTAGCATACTAAGGTTTCGCTTTATTTTCATGTTCTCCAGCCAAGCAAGAGGAATCCATTATAAGGAAGCTAGTACATGGGAATCAAGCAAACACAAGGAGATGATGGACGGAGCGCTGAAACTTTTCAGACACTCACCCCCAGTCACAGATCTGGGTTGACTCCATCATCATTCTTTAGCTCACTTCGTCACCCCAGTTCAGACACAGCTATATGCAAATCAGTCTTGACCCTGTGCCTCATGGGAACAGTCCAGCTCGAACTGCCAAGCCATGTCTTCCCTGGACCAGAAACAAGCATCCTGGGACCGGTTTCGGGCTAACAGCCCTCATCAGCCAGGCTAGCTTGAATCCAGTGGCAAAGTGAGCAAGGGACCCACGTCTGGGCATACCCTGCCAACTTAGGTCGAACAAAGCAAACACAAGGAGATGATGGACGGAGCGCTGAAACTTTTCAGACACTCACCCCCAGTCACAGATCTGGGTTGAATCCATCATCATTCTTTAGCTCACTTCGCCACCACAGTTCAGACAAAGCTATATGCAAATCAGTCTTGACCCTGTGCCTCATGGGAACAGTCCAGCCCGAACTGCCAAGCCATGTCTTCCCTGGACCAGAAACAAGCATCCTGGGACCGGTTTCGGGCTAACAGCCCTCATCAGCCAGGCTAGCTTGAATCCAGTGGCAAAGTGAGCAAGGGACCCACGTCTGGGCATACCCTGACAACTTAGGGTGAACAAAGCAAACACAAGGAGATGATAGACGGAGCGCTGAAACTTTTCAGACACTCACCCCCAGTCACAGATCTGGGTTGAATCCATCATCATTCTTTAGCTCACTTCGCCACCCCAGTTCAGACACAGCTATAAGCAAATCGTATAGTTTCTTACCTGTCGGTGTAGTTTTGCAGCTTTAAGACTTTCTGGATTCACTATGCTGTGCATTATTCCACAATCTAGTGGTTGGGTCCGGAATTGTAGTCTTTTTTCTTCTTTTTTTTCCGTGGCCCAGGTGGGCGTCGACATACCACCATTTGGTGTCCTTCGTGACGTCGACGTGCTTCCTCCGGAAGCTCCCACCTTTGGCCGCCATCTTCGGATTCTTTTTTCTTGTCTTGTGTTATTATTGTTGTTCCCCTTATTATTTAAAGTCTTGTTTGTGTTCAATCCCTTTCCTCCTGTCTCATCTTTTGGCGGAGGGGGGTGGGTTCGCTAGTGAATCCAGAAAGTCTTCGAGCTGCAAAACTACACTGACAGGTAAGAAACTATACGTTTTGCAGCGTGAATCTTTCTGGATTCACTATGCTGTGCATAGACTTTGTAGCGGTTTGTCCTTATTGTGGTGGCTGGGTGGAAGATGAGCACTGGTTACTGAATATGTGTTGTAAGACCTTCTGTCCCACTTGCGCTTCTTTGTTCATTTGGATATCCACACAGTAGTGTTTAGTGAACGTGTGCACTGAAGACCATGTTGCAGCTTGGCAAATGTCTTGAATCGGTGTGTTGGCCAGAAACGCAATCGTTGCTCCTTTCTTCCTTGTTGAGTGAGCATGAGCTGCTCCTTGTAACAGTTGCCCAGCTTGTTTGTGGCATAGTTGTATGGTTTGTGCAATCCATCGTGCAATGGTATTTTGGTAACTGGCCGTCCCAAAAAACTGCTTGCGAAGGACACAAAGAGTTGCTTTGTCTTTCTGCACTCCTTTGTCCTTTCTATATAGTGCATCACCGCCCTCCTGGCGTCCAGTGTGTGCAGCGCTCGCTCTGTTCTTGTGGTCGGTTTTTGGAAAAAATTCGGTATCTGGATTGTTTGGTTGATGTGGAACCGGGACACCACCTTAGTGTGGGTCTGTTCTCATTACAATCCTATCACTGTGTATCTGCAAGTAGGGCTCTTGAAGTGTTAGCGCCTGCAGCACAAGTTACTAACTTGTGTAACAATATATCTGTAAGAGACAGTAGTTAGTGACAGATTCCTTACCTTAGACAGATTCCTTACCTTAGAATATCCCCAGGCGTCAGGCTGGATCCGGAAAGTTTTTGCGTAGCAGTACCCTTGCGCGTTGGTAGGTGGCGTCGTGCGGCTCCGCGTCCGTCGTCGGCGTCAGGACCGCCGGGATGACGTTGCGGGCAGTACTTAGACGCCGCCCCTGCGCGCTGACGTCAGTTCTGTACACGACTTTCCGCGCCAGGAACGCAGAGCCATGCAAGAAGCTGACATAGGTGTCTGAAAAATACTAGGGCCCTGAAAGGGATGTCCTTAACCCTAGAAATCAGTTCGCAGAACGGGGAGGGTGGGTGGGCGGTAGGAATCTGTCACTAACTACTGTCTCTTACAGATATATCGTTACACAAGTTAGTAACTTGTGCATCTGAAAGAGACACGTTAGTGACAGATTCCTTACCTTAGAATAGATACCCCAGCAATACCAACCCCGGTGGTGGGTCTGCGAACAAAGATCAGACAAGGAAGTCCCGGAGGACAGAACGGCCAAAGAAGCCGTCCCTCCGGACCTGACTGTCAAGGCAGTAATGCTTGGTAAACGTGTGCAGCGAGGCCCACGTAGCTGCCTGACAGATATCCTGTAGCGGAACACCGCGGCCTAAGGCCGTGGGAGCAGCCGTTGCCCTGGTGGAATGGGCACGCAGCCCAACAGGAGGCTCCTTCTTAGCCAAAGAATAGCAGGCTTTGATACACAAGGTTACCCAGCGGGAAATGGTTCTCTTGTGCACCGCCGACCTTTTTTGGCGCCCACGTAGCCAACAAAGAGCTGGTCATCCACCCGGAAGTGTTGTGTGCGGTTGATATAAAAGGAAAGCGCACGTTTTGGGTCCAGACGGTGGAGCCTCTCTTCCTCTCTGGAAGGATGCGGAGGCGGAAAGAAGGTGGGCAAAGTGATGGTCTGCCCAATGTGGAAGGCAGTAACCACCTTTGGCAAGAAGGACGGACGCGTCCGAAGAACAACCTTGTCTGGATGGACAGACAGAAAGGGAGGTTTGCATGATAGAGCCTGGAGCTCACTCACCCGCCGAGCGGAGGTGATGGCCACCAGAAAGGCTGTCTTCAGAGTCAGAAGACGAAGAGGACAGTTATGTAGAGGCTCAAAGGGAGCGCACATGAGAAAGGTAAGAACCAAGTTCAAGTCCCACTGAGGCATCACAAACGGAACAGGAGGGAAGAGGTGTGTAATGCCTTTTAGGAACCTGTTAACAACAGGGGACTTGAAAAGGGAGGGCTGATCAGGAAGCCTGAGGAAGGCCGAGATAGCACAAAGATAGCCCTTGATGGTACCCAGGGCAGAACCCCGTTGGGCCAGAGAAAGAAGGAACAGAAGAACCTCAGAAAGGGGGGCAGAGAGGGGATTCACAGCCTTTGCTGTGCACCATGCCACAAACTTAGTTCCACCTGCAGGCGTACACCACCTTAGTGGAGGGACGCCTGGCTGCCAGAATCACATCACAAACTTCGGGAGGCAAGTCGAAAGGAATCAACTGCCGCCGCTCAATCTCCACGCAAGCAGGTGGAGAGTGGACAGGTTGGGGTGGAGGAACGTCCCCTGCTGCTGCGACAGAAGATCCTCCCGAAGAGGCAGACGGATCGGGGATCGACGCTCATACTGAGTAGCTCGGGATACCAAACTCTTCGAGCCCAGTCCGGAGCCACAAGGATGACTTGGGCCCGGTCGCGCCGAATCTTCTTCAACACTCTGGGTAGAAGTGGTATAGGCGGAAAGGCGTACAACAGACCGCAACTCCACTCGCGACGAAAAGCGTCGCAGAGCGAGTGCCGCCTTGGAAATTCCAACGCGCAGAACTGCTGACATTGCGCGTTCTCTTCGGTGGCGAACAGATCTAACCAAGGCTCTCCCCACTGCTGAAAGAGACCTTGCGCCACTTCCGAGTGAAGACGCCATTCGTGATCCATCATGCACCTGCGGCTGAGTTCGTCCGCCCTGGCGTTCAGGGAACCTGCCAGGTGTTGAACCATCAGGAATATGCCCTGATGTTCCAGCCATGTCCAGAGGCGCAGAGCCTCCTGACATAGGGTCCACGACCCCACCCGCCCTGTTTGTTGCAATACCACATGGCGGTGGTGTTGTCTGTGAACACCTGCACTACCGTCCCTTTGACAGAGGGAAGGAATGCCTTGAGTGCAAGTCGGATCGCCCGGAGCTCCAGAAGGTTGATATGGAGCCGGGACTCCGCCGGAGACCAGAGGCCTCTGATCTCCGCCTCTCCCATGTGACCGCCCCATCCCAGAAGGGACGCGTCCGTCACAACTGTGTGCTCTGGCTGGGGAAGGGAGAGGGATCTGCCCATGACCCATTGTCGGTTCGAGAGCCACCACTGCAACTGATTTGCAGTCCCCTCCGAGATCTGGACGTGATCGGACAGGTTGCCCTGGTGCTGCGCCCACTGGAACTTCAGGTCCCACTGCAGAGCCCGCATATGCCATCTGGCATGATCGACCAGCAGGATGCAGGAGGCCATGAGGCCCAGCAGCCTCAGGGTCATCCGTACCGAAACCCAGGATAGAGGCTGAAAGATCGGAATCATAGCCTGAATATCCCGGACTCGCCGTTCGGGAGGATAGGCCCGAAACTGTGTCGTGTCCAGAACTGCCCCGATGAAAAGGAGCTGTGGAGAAGGAATCAGATGCAACTTCGGCACATTGATGGAGAACCCCAGCGAGTGCAGGAGTTCGGCCGTAGGCTGGAGGTGGGAGACGACTGCCTGGGACGAGCCCGCCTTCAGCAGCCAGTCGTCGAGGTAGGGGAAGACTGGAACCCCTGCCCGGCGCAGATGAGCTGCGACCACCGCCATCACTTTCGTGAACACCCGAGGGGCACTTGTAAGGCCAAAGGGGAGCACGGTGAACTGAAAATGCTCGAGGCCTACCGTGAACCGCAGGTAACGCACGTGGGCCGGCAGGACGGGGATGTGGAAATAAGCGTCCTGTAAGTCCAACGCTACCAACCAGTCTCCAGGGTCGAGGGCAGTCAAGACCTGAGCTAGGGTGAGCATCTTGAACTTCTCCTTCCGGAGGAAGCGATTGACGTTCCGGAGGTCCAAGATAGGACGCATGTCCTCCTTGTCCTTTTTGGGCACCAGAAAGTAGTGGGAGTAGCAACCACGTCCTACTTCTGGGGTCGGAACATGCTCGATGGCCCTCTTGGCCAAGAGTGCCGTGACTTCCTTCTGCAGAAGCACCAAGTGATCCCCTGACATGCGGTGGAATTGAGGTGGCATGGCTGGGGGGGTGGTCTCGAAGGGGAGGGAGTAGCCCCTTCGGACAATGTCCAAAACCCACGTGTCCGAGGTGATGGCACGCCAGTGGTGAAGGTGATGGCGGACCCTGCCCCCTACTGGCGTGCTGTGCACCTGAAAGGAAGGACTAGGAGGGCTTGGAGGCCGCGGACGGGGCGGGGTTGGTGGCCTGACCCGCACGCTGGTTGCCTGACCCGCCACGGCGGGAGCCACGTCCTCGGCCACGCGAAGATGCTTGCTGCGCGGGCCGGTGGCTGGGCAGCGGACGTGACTGGGCGCCCCTTCCGTGGCCACGAAAGGGGCGAAAAGCAGAGGTTAGCGGAGGGCGCACAGCAGAAAGGCCCAGGGACTTGGCAGTAGCCCGTGAGTCCTTAAAACGCTCCAGCGCATGGTCTGCTTTGGTACCAAAAAGAACGACTCCATCAAAGGGCATGCCCATGAGTGTGTTTTGGACATCACCCGAGAAACCAGTTGTCCTCAGCCAGGCGTGGCGACGTAGCGCCACTGTCGTTGCAAGCGATCTGCCCAGCGAGTCGGCGGTATCAAGGCCACAACGGATGGTGTACTTTGCCGCATCCCTTTCTTCCGCAATGGCGCGGGAAAGCAGTGTCTGGACCTCCTCAGGACACTGGGGCAAAACGAGCGCCACCGAATCCCACAGAGAGTGGGAGTATCGGCCCAAAAGGCAAGCAGTGTTGACGGACCGCAAGCCAGCACTGGAGGAAGAAAAGGCCTTCTTCCTAAATTGATCCAGGCGTTTGGATTCCCTATCCGGAGGGGCGGTAGGGAAGGCGGTTTGGGAGGCAGAGGCTTGGACAACCAAGCTCTCGGGGGTGGGATGTTGAGAGAGAAACAAGAGGTCGCCCGGAGCAGGGCGATGGCGTCGGGCCACGTTCCTATCCACAGGAGCCCCTGTGGCGGGCTTGGACCAGGTGCCCAAAAGAACGTCAGAAAGTGCATCATTAAACGGCAGCAATGGCTCCGAGGAGGTAGCTGCCGGCTGAAGCACTTCCGTCAGGAGGTTAGTCCTGACAGCCACTGTAGGCAATTGGAGGTGTAAGGCTCCAGCTGCTCTACGCAACACTGTTGCGAAATTTGCTCCCTCCTCCGTAGCCACGGAAGGAGGAGACAGCATGCCAGTGTCAGGGGAAGTGTCCAGACCACTGGCATCCCCAAGTTCCTCTGCCCAGTCCTGATCATAGTCACACTGCTGTGTGAGAGGGTCATCCGACCCCTCCCAGCTCTCCTGGTCCTCCTCCGGTTGAAAATAAGGAGGAGGAGGGACGTCCGGGACCCAAGGTCTCATGGGCGTCGGGCGACGTCGGTCTGACGCCGCATCCGGATCCGGAGAGAACCGGGGAACGACGCCGCCCGGAACCCCGGGCGGCGTCAGGAACGGCACCGGGGACATCGGCGGAGGCGTGGTTAGGTCAACCGGCGTCGATGGGGGTTGCAGTACCACCGGAGCCGGGATCGAGGCCGGGGCCGGGAGCGAGGCTGGTGGGACAGACGGCGCCGGGACCGGAGTCGTCGGCGGCGCCGGGGCAATCCCATTAGGGCCCGCGGGGCCCGAAGGCGCACCGGAGGGGCCTTGAGGCCCGAAGAGGCGGGCCATGGCCGACAGGAATTCCTGTATCTCGGCCGGAGTCGCCCCCGAACCCGGGAAGGACGGGGAATGCGGGGGCGGCGCCACAGGCACATCCGGAGCCGCGGGGACGGTGCCGACAGGGGCCTCAGCCGAGTCGCGAGACCGGCGAGGCGAAGTCTTAGAGCGATGGTGCTTCTTAGACTTCTTGTGCTTCGACTTACCCGAGGAGTGCGAAGACTTGGACTCCGATGACCGGCGAGGACTCCGCGACCGGCCCCTCGACCTCTCCTGTGACCGGGGCTTGGTGCGGCGCAGAGCCGACTGCCGGACCTCGAGGAGCTTTCGAGACCGCTCTCGCAAAGCCTTCGGGTGCAAGGCCCGGCAGTCGGAGCACGACTTCGTGTCGTGGTCGCGGCCGAGACAGTAGAGACACTCTAAGTGCGGGTCTGTGATCGACATCATTCGACCACAGGCGTCGCATGGCTTGAAGCCGGGCATCCCTACCGACACTGTGGAGCCGAGATGACTCGAAGAAAACAGTGAAAAATCACCCAAAAGTTTGTCAAAAGATGACTAGGGCACTGCTCTTCCCGGATCTGCGCTTACTGGTGCGGAAAAAAGAAGAACTGACGTCAGCGCGCAGGGGCGGCGTCTAAGTACTGCCCGCGACGTCATCCCGGCGATCACGACGCCGACAACGGACGCGGAGCCGCACGACGCCGCCTACCGACGCGCAAGGGTACTGCTACGCAAAAACTTTCCGGATCCAGCCTGACGCCTGGGGATATTCTAAGGTAAGGAATCTGTCTAAGGTAAGGAATCTGTCACTAACGTGTCTCTTTCAGATACTCACTTACTCTTCGTAGTGATGTCATAGCCACTAGGAAGGCCGTCTTTAGTGTGAGCATGTGCAGTGTAGCCTTGTGCATTGGCTCGAATGGTGCCTTTATCAATTGGGTCAGCACTATGTTGAGGTTCCATGCTGGTGCTGGCATTCTGTTTGGAGGTGCGATTCTCTTTGCCCCTTCTAGGAATCTTTTTACTACTTGTGAGGTGAAGAAACGTTTCCCGGTTTCTCCTCTTCTGTAAGCCACAATCGCCGCTAAGTGTACCCTTAGGGATGTGTAGCTTAGTTTACTTTGCAGTAGGTGTGTTAAATATCTCAGTACTGTTGATTCCCTTGCGATCTTTCTTTGCAACTTTTCTCTAACGCACCATTCTGAGAATCTTTTCCACTTTGCTATGTAGCATTTCCTTGTGGTAGGCCTTCTTGCCTCCCTGAGCACTGCCATTGTGCTCGCCGGTAGCTTGAGGTGTGCGAACTCTAGGTCTTCAGGAGCCATGCCGCCAGGCTGAGGCTCTCTGGCTCTGTGTGTAGCACCCTCCCGTTCTGCATTGTTAACAGGTCCCTTCGTCTTGGGAATTTGTGTGCTGGTGCTTGCGCCATCTCCACTATTTGTGAGAACCATGACTGTCTGGCCCACTGAGGTGCTAGCTGATCTTGCATTTGTTGAGTACCCTGTGTATCAGTGGTATCGGGGGGAAAAGCGTATGCAAATGTCTTTGACCAACTTATCCATAGCGCATTCCCTTGTGACCGATGGTCTGGTTGTCTGGATGCGAAGTGTTGGCATTTTGGTGTGTTGCAAATAAGTCTATTTTTGGTGTACCCCACTTCCGGAATACTTTCTGTAATTCCTGTTGGTTGATCTCCCATTCGTGGGATGCTGACGTCTGCCTGCTGAGTCTGTCTGCTTCCACATTGTCCTTCCCTGGGAGATGTATTGCTAGTAGGTCTATCCTCAGTGGAATAGCCCATGTCCATATCTCCTGTGCTAGTCCTGATAGCGCTACTGACTGTATTCCTCCTTGTTTGTTGACGTAGAACATGGTTGTGGTGTTGTCTGTTTGGATCAACACCCTGTTCCCGTACAGCTCCTTCTGAAAAGCTTTTAAGGCTAGGAACACTGTTTTTAGTTCCAGGTAATTGATGTGCTTGACCGCATCCTGTTGCGACCATAGCCCCCTCACTTTGAGCTTGTTCATGTGTGCGCCCCACCCAGCTGGGAGGCGTCCGTGGTGATGGTCACTGTTGGAGTTGGTTGTGTGAATGGTTTCCCCTGTGATATGTTTTGTTCGTTCCACCACGCTATTTCCTGATGCACTGCGTGTGTGACAACCACTAGATCTTCCCAACTCCCAGTTGCCTGTGACCATTGCTGCTGTATCCATTCCTGGAATGGCCTCATGTGCAGTCGAATATTTTGGACTAGGTGAATGCAGGATGCCATCATTCCCATCAGCTTGCTCACCGTCCTCACTGTCAGAACTTGCCCCTTGCGGTAATGACGTGTTTCCTTCAGTATCGCCAATGTTCTCTTCCTGCTGGGGAACACTTTGGCCTGTATGGTGTCGATCTCTGCCCCTAAGAATATTTTTATTAGCTCTGGTTCTGTTGACGATTTTTCCCAATGGATCGAGAAACCCAGTCGTGTCAGCGTTAGTATGACCTGCTGGATGTGTAGTTTGCATTGGCTGTACCAACTTGCCTTCACGAGCCAGTCGTCGAGATAGGGGTATACGTGTATTCCTTGCCTTTGTAGGTGTGTTGCGACAGCTGCTAGGCATTTTGTAAACACCCTTGGTGCGGATTTTAGGCCGAATGCCAGTACTGTGAACTGGTAGTGGCTTTGGTTGATCACAAACCTTAGCAGGCGCTTGTGTTTGTGGTTGATGGGGATGTGTAAGTATGCGTCTTTTAAATCTATAGTAGCCATGAAGTCCCCTTGTTGTATTTGTGGTATTACCTCTTGTAGGGAAGTCATCTTGAATCTTTGAGTTTTTATGAATTTGTTTAGGAACCTTAGGTCCAGGATGGGTCTTAGTGTTTCGTCCACCTTTGGCACCAGGAAGTAAGTTGAGTAAACCCCCTTGTTCCTTTGGTTTTTGGGCACCACCTCTATTGCCTCCTTGCTGAGCAGTTCTTGTGCCTCTAGTTGCAAGAGCGAGAGCTCCTTCGCCGAGTGTGCCTTGCTTCTTGGTTTTCTGTTCGGAGGTTGTTCTTCTAACTCTATACAGTATCCATATTGTATGATGTTTAGTATCCATTTGTCCGATGTGACCTTCCTCCATTCCTGGATGAAGTTTTTTTATTCTTCCCCCTACCGGTCTTGAGTGTTCGAGGTACTGTTTGTTGTTGAACACTCAGCTGCAGTTTTCCTTTATGTCTTTCCGCCCACCCCGAGGTGTTGCTAGGGTGGGGGTCTGTTTCTTGGTGAAGTCACTTGGATGAGGGCTGTTGGCCTCCCCTTCGTGTTTGTCCTCGTCCGTTTCCGCGCCCTCGAAAGGACTGTCCCCGGGGCTGGTACTGCCAGTTCTGCTGCTGCTGCTGGCCTTGGTTGTTCCCTTGGTAGCCTTGCTGGAATGTCTGGTGAGATGTGGTAGGCACGTTGCCTCCTCTCCGACCTGGCCTTCTCGTGGGTGTGCCGCTTCTCATCCCTCTGAACTGCAACGCTTCCATGGATCTTGCTGTCTCGTTGTCCTTCTTGAGCTGTGTCAATTTGTCGTCCACTGGTGTGCCGAACAGTTGCTCTCCGTTAAAAGGTGTATTCAGGATGTTGCTTTGCACCTCTGGCTTGAATCCCAAAATTCTGAGCCATGCGTGTCTCCTCTCGGTCACCCCTATCATCATTAGTCTGCTCGATGTTTCAGCAGCGTCCAATGCTGATTTTAGGCATGTGTTCGCTATGCTTTTGCCTTCTTCTACCAGGTGAACTGCTCTTTGTTGGTACTGTTCTGGTAGATGCTTTAGGAGCTGCCCCACTTCATCCCAGTGATGGTATGCGTGTCTGTTGATCAGGGCATTGGAGTTTGCGATGCGCCAATGGATTGCCGCATTTCTCTACACCTTTCTCCCTGTGAGATCCATCCTCCTACTCTCCTTGTCTGGAGGTGGTCCTGCATTAGTGGGCACATTGGCCCTCTTCCTAGCCGTTGCTGCAATTATGGAGTCGGCTGGTACTGACCCTTGGATGTATGCAGGGTCCTTTGAAGAATGTTTATATTTCTTCTCCGTTCTTGGCGTCACAGCCTTGCATACTGCTGGTTCCTTAAAGGCCTCTCTTCCTTGATCGAGCACACTAGGGAGCATGGGCAGGAATTTGCTCCTAGTTTGTTGAGGCAGTAGAGTCTCCAGGAGAAAACATGCCTTGGGCTTCTCCTCTTCCATTTGCACTCCATACGTTTGTGCAGCCTTTTGGACTACCATGTTGTAGATCCCTATGTCGTCTGGTGGGGATGGCCTCGAAGGGTAAGTATCTACCCCTTCTTCCGGCGATTCTGCGTCGAGATCTTGCCATTCTAGGTCTTGTGCCTCCGAGGACGTCGAGTCCCGGTAGGATTGCAGATCTTCGTAGCCTTCTCCCTCGAAAGAATAGTCTTCGTCCCCCTGTTCCTCGACTGATTCGGGCGTTTTCGGCGGTTTGGCGTCCTCGTCGTCTCTTTCGACTTCGAGCGCGGGTTTCGGTGGGATGGTGTATTGGCTCATCGTCTCGTCGAAGTCCCTTTTCCGCTGCAGGATGCTCGCCATTTCGGCCTCGAGCCTCCTCTTCTTCCTCTCCATCTCGGCGGCATGTTCGGCGTCGAGGGTTGGAGCGCCTCTCTTCGGGGCCATCGACGACGATGTCGGCCCTACCTTTCTCGGCGCCGAGGTGTCCTTTTCGAGGGCAACCTTCGACGATCTTGGTTTTTCGAGGTCTTTCGCCGATTGGGAGTCCTTTTCGAAGGATCCGCTCGGCTGGCTGTCCTTGGTTGCCGTTGCCTTCGTCGAGTGTTTCGGCGGCAATGCTCCCTTCGAGGACTTAGCTTCACTTCTACGAGTGTCGCTCGGGCTTTAGCTTCACACTTTCGAGTGTCGCTCAAGTGTTTAGGGGTCGACGACTCCCTTACCTCCTTCGACGTCTTCTTATGGACCTCGACGACCATGCAGTCCTCCAGCCCTTCGGCGATGTTGTCCTCTTCTCCACTGGAGAGGCCCAGGTCCCGGAGCGATGGAGGTGGTCCCTGCCCCTGCATGTAGTGGTTCGCCCTTCTCTGCCTCTCCCTTACTCTGAGGGTCTTCGGTGTAAACGCTGAGCATGCGTTGCAGTCTTCGCTGCTGTGGTCGAGCGGCAGGCAGAGGTCGCAGACTGGATGCTGGTCCTTCTGGGCGTATTTGTGGTGGCAATTGGTGCAAAACTTGAACGGTGTTTTGTTTCAACCCCCGCGCTCAGGGAGCCCCCTGCGAGCGCATTCTCCGTCGAACGTCGAGGTCTTGGTCGTAAACCTTCTCCCTCGTTGTCCCGGTTACCTGACCTGTAGTCCGGTATAGCTGAAAACTTGATTTTTGTCGCTTTCTTCGATTTTCCTCGATTCTTCTTCCAAAAAATTCTGGAACTCTTCGGCAACGATCCAGACCCAACGGCGGAAAAAAGAATCTGAAGATGGCGGCCAAAGGTGGGAGCTTCCGGAGGAAGCACGTCGACGTCACGAAGAACACCAAATGGTGGTATGTCGACGCCCACCTGGGCCACGAAAAAAAAAGGAGAAAAAAGACTACAATTCCAGACCCAACCACTAGATGGCGGAATAATGCACAGCATAGTGAATCCAGAAAGATTCACGCTGCAAAACAGTCTTGAACCTGTGCCTCATGGGAACAGTCCAGCCCGAACTGCCAAGCCATGTCTTCCCTGGACCAGAAACAAGCATCCTGGGACCGGTTTCGGGCTAACAGCCCTCATCAGCCAGGCTAGCTTGAATCCAGTGGCAAAGTGAGCAAGGGACCCACGTCTAGGCATACCCTGCCAACTTAGGGCGAACAAAGCAAACACAAGGAGATGATGGACGGAGCGCTCAAACTTTTCAGACACTCACCCCCAGTCACAGATCTGGGTTGAATCCATCATCATTCTTTAGCTCACTTCGCCACCCCAGTTCAGACACAGCTATATGCAAATCAGTCTTGACCCTGTGCCTCATGGGAACAGTCCAGCCCGAACTGCCAAGCCATGTCTTCCCTGGACCAGAAACAAGCATCCTGGGACCGGTTTCGGGCTAACAGCCCTCATCAGCCAGGCTAGCTTGAATCCAGTGGCAAAGTGAGCAAGGGACCCACGTCTGGGCATACCCTGCCAACTTAGGGCGAACAAAGCAAACACAAGGAGATGATGGACGGAGCGCTGAAACTAGTACATGGGAATAGCAGAAGACAGAGTACCCTCATCATTAGAAATTAAGACCTCATTAAAAGAGATCCCGCCACTTCAGTTAAAAGGTGACTATACTGGCTCCCACGCTAATTAACGTCAAACTGAGGCGTATGATTTCCATGTGCCTCAATAACTGGACACTAACTGGTTCACAAAACACAACTTAAGAAGTAGTGGCCTTTACCTCCTTTACATTCATTGATTCAGGCTCGCATCCAAGGCTGGTAGAGCTTTGGTCATTTATGGAATTCACATCTGGAATTCCTTACCGTTCGAAGTACGCCGCTCTCAGTTCAATTCGTAAGGATGGATGGGCTTTGAACACTCACTTATTCTAGGTTGTGTGGGGCTTATTACAACCCTCACCAAGAGACCTCTAGAGAGGTAGTGTGCACACTAAGTGCAATCAGGACAAATGCCTTCAAACACTACACCCAGCAGGCCCTCTTAAAGCCACAACAACCATGATCCTACCTTTATGAAAAACATTAATCAGCAACTATCTTGGCAGAAAGTGTTTCCCCTAGCAATCATGATTCGGCCCAGAAAAATGTAAACAACTACATTAAGGGATTATGAACAATCGTTTGTTTTCCTGTGTGGCGATAAATAGTGACCGCACAGACCCCGACAGCGGTGAATTAAAAGATGAATCATGAGGAGTACCACAGATGCATACAAATATACCATAAAAGGACAAGGTTGGAAGTAAATTTTTAGCATGCTAGACGAACCACAAGATGAGATCACCGAATGGTTGCAATGGCTCTGATTCACCAGTTTATGCTAATTTGATGCCAAGCTTATGGAAGCAATAATCAACTACATGTGTGCGCCTGAACTTTGACTAACTTATCTCCATGGTGATTCTGAAATCAATTACAAAAACTGTCACAAAACCGGCAACTCTATTTTATTAAAATACCGTCCACACAAGGTCTAAAAGTCATTCTCCTCAATTGAGATACTAATTCTCATTTAATCAACAAAGACACAAAGGCATTAGAAAAGAACTGTGGAACGCTACCAACCTGTCCTTATTCTAGCCCCTTCAATGCTCTGGGTGGCCCACGAGCCTAATCAAGGCACCATTTAGTAATCTGCTAGACATCGTATCCAAAATTCTCCAGTTACAAAAAAGAAACGTGACTATCAATGAATTAATAGCAAAACGGTCCACACAAACTGGTCAAAAGTAATTCATTTAACAGCTATTTCTGAAAACAGCTGTAACGTCTAATCTGAAGTCTTGAAAGAAGAAGGCCTAATTGGCATCCAGAGAAGACCGAAACAATTGTCAACAAGTTACCCCACCTGCAGATAAGCAAGTTTAGAACATTGGAATGTTGGGAGCTCCACTGAAGACAATGGAGTGCTCCCGGCTTCTAATGGCCGGTAGAAGCCCGGAGCTCCAACATTCCAATGTTTGCTCATAGCTGTTGCTGTGAACAAAAGGCCTCACGGAGCCCCACAGGATTGCATTTCAATCCCCACGGGCTCCGTGAGGCCTTTGTTTTACAAATTAGAACAGTCTTCCCTCTAGGGGAGGAATGTTCTAGCGGGCTCTACTGGCCATTTAAGGCTTGCTGCCTTGTTAAAGGCCCTCACCTTCGGCTCATGCCATTAACGCTGGAGCGGGCCTTTAATGGCCAGTAGAGGCCGCTATGGCGGGCTCTAAGGCTAGAATATACCATGGTTCTCTATGGAACAAAATTAAATACTTACTTGATTCTCCAACAGTGAAATTACATCTTTGTATTGAACCACAAAGTTTATTTTAATGCATATCATATTTTCACATTTGTACGAATATTAAACTATTTTTCATGATATACAACCCCCTCTGCTTGCAGCCTTTTCCTATTAACCCAAAAACATTTAATAAGGCTGACTTCCCTACAGGTATAATTTTGGCTTGCACTGTGGTGGTAGTTTACATCCTACTAAGAGAACATGAAGATGCAGTAGTCAGTCTTTGGAGTGCGTTCTGAGCCCATCCCATGACTGATGGTTCCTCTACAAAATGAAGGCTATGTACAAATTAGCAAGAAATGCTATACCGAATTAAATAAAGCATTACTGAGTTTGGCGGTGTACGGGTTAAACAAAGTTGATTAATAAAACTATTTCAGCCCAACGCTAACAGAAAACTAAAAACGGAAACATAATTCTCACTTGTGGTACATGTGGATCCTGCAACATTAGTCAATGAAAAATATTTCACTATGAAAAGGTAGTTAGGATCAGTTCTCATATTCTGGTTATGCAATCCAACGTTACTAGATTCAACCACAAAAGCTGTATACAGGTGAAAAACATGGCTGGGGAAACTATTTTTAGGACTGGTCTAGTGGAGGCTTTAAGTTGTGTCATTCCAACAAAGTTAACTGAAATGTATACGTATATGCATAAATACATATATAAGGGCTTTCATCAGCCCTTTTCATCCACTGGTCTGTTCAAGTGTTATTGACATAGTTTCCACCCACCACAGCATACAGCGTGGGGCAATGGGTCAGCCCACTTCAGTACTGATTCTCCTCACAGTGAGTGATGGCATATTACTTGGGAACATCCACATAAAAAGTAGGCCAATTCATGCCAAGTACTGCTTTTAGTTCTACTTTCATTTTATGCTTGTTTAAATTTATTTTCGCAGTGTTGTTTTATTACTAATAATTCTGGAAACATATGAATGTTACCTTTAGACGACATAGTATTTTTCAAGCCAGCGAAAGGTAAGCAGCGCGTGGGCACTAAGCACACAAAGTTTTTGGTTTGGCCCACAAAATGTTTTTTGCAGACAAATAAAAGCGGTCTGCTAGGTGAGACTAACATCGGATTTCCTGTATGGCCCATGAAATGTTAAAAGAAAGGAAGATATTGACATTTCAGACCTACTGACTTTATGTACTGTTGCTCTTCTGGCATTCTAGCAGCCAGTATCTATGTGCAATAGCTTGTTATTGGGTGCCCAGAATGTACTGCTCCGTTACGCTGAAGCCGCGGTGTGACTCAATGGTTGATCAGTTCACCAAGTTGTATAGAACTCATTCTATTGGCACTCCCTCGCATTAGATTAATTATGGACATAATTATTATTATAATCAGTTTTTCAAATAGTTTATTTTCAGAGTTTTGTTTCACTGGTTCAATAGAGGCAAGTGTAATACCTTTTAAAACATAAGAAAATGCTTTTCAGCAGGAACATGTGAGCTGTCTAAATATTATCAAGGAAGCACACGAGTACCCTAGGAGAGGCCAACATTGCTCCAGGCTGTTTCTAGTTACTCGTTTAGGCTACTTCAGAACTCAGTCTAGTAAAATAGCTCATCGAATTGGCAGTCCACTGCTTCGATCGGCTTCTGACCTCTAATTCACAGGTTCAAACATCAGTAGGACTGACTCTGTCTTTCATCCTCTTGAGGTCACTAAAGTGAGTACCACTGAGCTGGGTTGCAGTAAGAGCAGTTATGAGATTGCTACAAAACAGCTGTGAATGCACTCCATTAAGAACAAAGTAGGAACCTATTTACTTTATGGGTTGACTCTTAAGTAAACTTACCTTTCACAAACAACCGGCCTGGGATCGTTCAGACCTGGGACCAGGGATGAACATGGCTGCCGCGGCGGTGGAGCAATCGGTACACTGGTGTCCAAGGAGCTTGTCTTTCGATGGAGGGTCTCCTGAGCCGCTGCAGAAGTGTCACTGTCCACGGGGCAGGATCCTGCTCGGCCATGGCTGACTCCAGCTGGCACCTCGGGTCCTACGGCTCCCTGAAGAGCCAGTTCCACCACTCCTTGCTCCACTTCCAGGGTCGGCGACTGCGGCGGCGAACCTCGAGGCTTGCGCTTGGTAGAGGCTCCAGAAAGTAACTTTAGCAGACCCTTTTTCTCTTTCTGGAAAGAGAAATAAATCAAAAGTTAGGGAAATATACATTAAATTACATCATAAGAAAAGTAGCCTCCCCTCTAACAGACCAATTTCCCAATTCTAAAGAGACACAAGCAAAGTTCATAAGACCAACTGGGAGCCACGAAATGTTGTGGTGTTACACACAGGATCCCCTGGTGAGAGGCAGACGAGTCCCTCCACAGAAAGGAAGTCAATACTCAGAAGGATGTGCCAAGGATGTGTTCAGTATACAAGTCCAGGCTGCCCTCTGATTGGGCTACTTGATGGTTCTGCATCATGCACAGTTCTCACTTCCTTCTATGTCACCAGGACACCACGTTTCCACCTCTTGACTAAAACCTTCAATTATGACACATTCCAGAAGTGGTAGTTTTGGGTGGCTTTCCCCAATGGAAGAATACAATTGCTAAAATGGTTTTTTAAGAGAAGTGCCTAGGTCTTGAAACTGTGCCCCAAAGATCTGAAGCAAGGTGGCCATCCTGACAGCATGAAAGGGATTATTCCAAGCAAGCATCGCTGCTCAAGACCTTCACTGCTGCACTTTTCTGCAAAAGCTTAACTAGCTTTAAACTCACTTTCTAGTATATTTAAAATTTGTCCTTGAAACTTTATTAACCTGTGTGGATTAAATTCAAAGAGCAATAACTTACTGAGTATACCACCTCAGTTAGGATTCGTTAAACTTCAAACATACACAGCACAAGCGGGAAATGAGCCTCTCCGAATGGAAGGCACCGCCGGGGCGGACTACTCTTGGCGGCCTCTGCTGAAACAGCAGAGAAGACACCAGACCAGGGCTAATTAAAAGGGAAAGGAGCAAAACTTCACAGGACCCCACTCGCCGACCAGCCACCGCTCGCCATCTATAATGCATGCAAACCCTCCTCGTGGCTCCAACAGCAAACCGGACAGAAGAAAGTAATAAGAGAGACGGTGGGGCGCTGGGGACACAGCTAAGCAAAGCCCGCGAGATGTTTCTGAAGGTACGAATCCCAAGATACCCTTTTATGCTGTTCGCAATGTGGCAAACATTTGATGTTTTTTTCCACTGTGGAAATAAGTGGTTCAAAGCCGGCACATTTTATCAGCGTGTTGTTGGCCAAAAGGTGCTTTTCCAAATGAACAGTGCAGAGATTCTCCAAAGCACAGAAAACATTTATTGAGCATTAAGTGAAATAAATAAAGAATTTCCTTAAATGCGCGACGAGAACTGAGAAAGAAGGGTGAATAGACAAGCCCCCCCCCCCACACATATATCCCCCCCCCCAATCTTTCCTGATATTAGCTTGTGCAAGGTCAGTGTTTTCTTAATACACACTAGAGGCTACTAGGAGGGGTAGGAAGAACGTAGAAAGTGAGGTCATGAGAAGGAGAAGTCATTTAAGCGCTACAATAATTTAAAAGCATGAGGTGTTTGCGGGCAGTTTTTAATGAACCCCTTAGGCCTGGTCGTTATTTTCAGTGTAGTGGTTGTTGGCACAGATGTTCGAGGTCAAGTGAAGTACAGTCACATATGTAGGGCACCCAGGGCTTTAAGTGGGCCGGGTCTGTCCGGGTCTGAGCACCGGCAGTTATTTTTAGGGGGCCCAGTCCTGCCAAGTGTCACACATCAGGCGTGACGCTAACGCATTTCAGTGTGGTGTTCCGCATCACCGCACTGAAATGCATTGTCACGCATTTTGCCCACTCTCTGCTGACGCGCTGAAACTTGCTTAACACCAGGGTGCTAGCGCGCAGCGCGCGCTGCCTGGCTGGTGGTGGTGCCTCTGACCTGTGTGCGCTGGAGGGGGGACGCCGCTCTGCTGAGTGCACTGCTTTCGCTCCCCGCAGACTTCAGGAGACAGAGAGTAATTGACATGGGAGCCCGTGCGTGCCCAAATTGAAATATGCTGCCTTCAATCAAAATTACCGGGACCCAGGATGGCTCCATTCACGGCCTTCTATTCACGTGACATGATGTCTCACGAACTACAATAGTGTCCCATGATTTGGCCAATGAGAATGCTGGGAGAGGAGTTATAGGCGGGCCTTGTGCCTGCGGCTCGAGCGGGCAGGCAGTTATGAGAACAGCAAGTTGTCTGGAGCCCCCGCTGCTTGCATTTCTATCTACGCTGCAGCCGGTATTTTTGTGTCACTGCCTGCAGCTTCTCATTAGATGGGGCGATTCAGTCCCCGCAGCCTCATGACGCTCACGCTGGTGGCCAGGATCGTGGCTTGCCAAACTTTCAGAAGACTTAGGTAATTATTTCCCTATATTTATTTCTCTGTCTGACCGGAGGCAGGCTGCGCAGTGGTGTGTGCGCGCCGCCGCGGGGCTGGGAAGTGCTCCTGGAAGGGTCCGACCGCTCACCTGACAGTTAGTAATACATTTTGGTAGCAGTCACTAAAGTTCTTCAAAATATTATTAAAGTGAACTGAGTATCCCAAAGGTGCGACCGCCCATATTTGTGCACTTGATTCAAAGGAAAGGGCGGGCAAGTTTACGCCATGGCAGTATGGGCTGGAACTCTGGTACTCACTACTTCACTGTGACAGTCCCCGTAGCTCTGCGGGTAACATATTCTCTAATGCCATCTCTTGAAGAGTGCCTTACGGTACTGGCCGAGTAGGCAGTGAGTCATGTTCAGACCTGAGGGAGGAAGGGGAAAAAGCTGGAAAGGCTTTGCTCTTTCAATTCCACGAAGCCTTTATGACCATTCAGGGCAGCAGCACGAGCCGCCACTGAGTGCCCCAGCAGTGACTGAACTTCTGGAAAGCTAATGTCGACCAATGTGGCCTTCCCTTGAGAGGCTGGGACTAGAACCTACGCAGAAGGCAATGTCGAACTTTAATTTCGTCATTGCTGGTCGATATGCATGACAGTGTTTGTTCTTTCAGTTCTTACAAGGTTTAAAACTAGCGTGACCACCTCACTCTGAGATTATAAACGCTGCTCCTAACCTACAGATTATTGCTAACGTCTTCATCTAATTAGCTTACTGGAAGACATAGGTGCAGGAAGCATTGGGGTGCTGTGGCACCCCCAAAATAACCATTCTTGACTTAAGGTGAACGAGCATTATCTTGTCACGTTTACTGTGTATTAAAAGACAGCAGGCCAACAGTGTAAGACAATCTCCTCTAACAAATTGCTGCTTATACTTTTAACATGGGCCCCCATGTCTGGTCGGCATTGGTGTGGGCAGTGTCCGGGTGTGAGCAGTGTCCGGGTGTGAGGTACAGGCAGAGTACATCTTACTGCCTATAACATAACGGGGGCACTCGCTTTAAAATGAAAGACAATTTAAATAATCAGTACGGAAGACATTCTTTTACATTACAAAGTCTTTACTTTTCGAGCACGGAATGTTGTTTTTATCACAGCCACCATACTTCATAGAAGAAAATGAACGTTATCGTCTGTTTTTTATTTTGTTTTACATCAGGAATGTCATGTCATTCGGAACGTTATGAAGTATTACGTGTGTTTCAGTCAAGTGCTGGCTGCAGAGCTGCCCTGTTCTTCGTGACATTTCTCTGTACTTTTAGTTAACGTTTTTAATAGCACTAATGTGCACACTGGTATTGTTGTGAGCATGGAAGATGAGACTTAAGACTAGTAACAAGTAGCCTGCTTGGGGCCAGAGCGCTCCATGTTTCATGATGGTTTAGTGCCCTTTCATTTCTAGTGCTTTGCAGCTTTATTAAGACCTTTTAGTGTTTCTGGTTGCTCAAATTGATCTAATTCCTGATATTTATTTGGTTCCCTCATCCTCATTGCTTGATTTTTATTCGCGAGAAAGTGTCACTCATAGTCGTTGAATGTCACTCATAATTACAGTGAAATTATGAAAATGTCACACATAAGCAATCTGAAACCTTGGCAGCTATGGGGGCCTCGAAACGGGTCTCTATCGGGCTCTATTTTCGGGCCTCGCACAGGTAGTCCGTTTTCTTTTTTTTTAATTGGACTGCAGTGAGAGCATGCACATCGCTCACTACTGAGAAGTGGAGACGTCATGCCAGGTGAGCCGCATTGTAAGGGAAGGTAAATCCTTTAAAGAGAGCCATTTTCTCTCAGGATTTCCCTTCTCTTTTTAAAACGCAGGAGCAACATCATAGTGGGATGATTAGGAGAGAGTCGACCAGGCGCGCAACGCTCATTGCCCCGGGCTGAGACAGCTTCCCGGGCGCACACAGCCGCACCCGAGTACTTCACAGGTCTTTAAAAGACCATTTGCTTGTAAAAGAGGCTCTGTTGTTTTTCACCCTTTTTAGAGCCCCTGCATCCCCACTCTGCCTATTGCTGGAAGAATTAGCCTCCCCCAAATTTGGCTCTAGTTGCGCCTCTGGAGACGACCACAGGCAGCCAACTCCAGCACGACCCTGCTCTGACCTTTCACAGTGTCTTGTTTTAGTGCTACGAAAACACACGCTTTGCCTGGCTCACTTAGTTCTCACACCCCTCTTTAATATGAAGATAGTAGCGTTGGAATTACCTTTATATTCCTATACTGTGCTTCACATGGAAATATAGAAGGGCAGGTTCTCACCACCCCAAATTAGCTGTTTGGTATACTCTCTCAAATGTCAGAACTACAGGTATTCGGTGTCTGTCAGTCACGGCCAATTTAAAGCAGTGTTCCTATATAGAAATGGACAAAAGGTTATGTTTCTGAATAAGCGTCTTACACTGAAAAGCTGGTTTATATTTCTTTCGCTGGATCAACCTTTGTTTAAAACACCACCAGAGAAGGGTGGTGAACTATGGTCCACAAAGAGCAACTGTTTCTTGTTCTTTATCAGAAACATCTGCCTGTCAATGGTTATCACCAGCCTTTTCGGCCCATTAAGAGGCTGTGTGGATGAGTATAATACGGGGTGTTTAGGATCGGGGGTGGAGGATGCACGGAAAGAAGGACGGATAGGTGAATAAAGGGCGAGTGGATGGATGGCCAGATGGATGAATGGATAGCTAGATGGATGGATGAATGTATGGATGGATGGAAGGATGAATGGACCAGTACTTAGGATAGGCGGGTGGGCTGATAGATGCTTAGGATAGGTTCTGGGACAGATGTATGTATGGATGTATGGGCGTATGGATGGATGGATGGATGGCACAGTGCTTAGGATAGGCGGGTGGGCTGATAGATGCTTAGGATAGGTCCAGGGACACATGTATGGATGGATGGATGGCTGGATGGATGGATGAATGGGTTGCTGGCTGGATGAATGGATGGATGGATGGAAGGATGAATGGATGAATGGACCAGTACTTAGGATAGGCGGGTGGGCTGATAGATGCTTAGGATAGGTGCAGGGACAGATGTATGTATGTATGTATGTAGGTAGGAATGTATGGATGGATTGAAAGATGGTTGGATGGCGCAGTGCTTAGGATGGATGGATGCAGGGCTTTAAGTGGGCCGGGTCTGAGCACCGGCAGTTATTTTCAGGGGGCCTCGAAACGGGCTCTATTTTCGGGCCTCGCAAAGGTCCGTTTTCTTTTTATTGGACTGCAGTGAGAGCATGCACATCGATATGCGCATGCTCATTTTGCTCACTACTGAGAAGTGGAGACGTCATGCTAGGTGAGCCGCGTGGTAGGAGGAAGGGAAATCCTTTAAAGAGAGTGTTTTCCGAAGGTAGGATAATAGGAGGGGATTTTCTTAAGCACACAATGCTAGTTATCTTGATTTAGACCACGCCCCTACTTGGATAGGCCACACCCCTTTAAGAGGTTTGCCCCGCCCCTTTTATAGCACCCCCAGTTTTTTTTTCCCACTTAAAGCACTGAGGGCACCAAAACCCTAAGGTACCCTGGAGCCATGTGCGACAGCAGGAAGCCACATACCAGCAAGGCCATGATAAACTTGTCTGGGTTTGTGTGTGTTCCTGTTGAGAGGGGATGTGCCCTGGCTGTTTGGTTGCTGCCAGTCTGCACGCCCTGTTGGAGAATGGAGCAGGACCAACACTGCTTGCATATGGTTGCCTCCAGTCTGGAGTAGCGCAGTGAGCATAAAACCAAGTCTGGGAGGCCAGTTTTCTTTTTAAGTTCCTTGTACTTCTTTTGGGGGTAATGCAATGCCAGTACTAGAGTGGCACACAAAGGGCTGAAAACTAAATCAATGGGCTTTGCGTGTACAGTATATAGTTTTAAATTTCACACTTGTGTTCTACGAAAGATGGCAAGTATAGTAAAGTAAGTTTGTAAAGTGTACGTAAAAGCGGTACAACCTGTCCCAGATCTCTTTGCTTCACCTCAGGCAAAAGTGCAGCCACAAGTACACTGAAACATAACAAACCTCTTAGTCTCACACAAAACAGCAAACATTACTCCTAAACCAAACTACTAATGAACCTCTGCTAACCAGACAACAAACTGAGTAGCAGCTTACTTGTCCTCCCAGAAGGTGCTCTGGGGTCTTGTGAAGGCTCTGAATGCGATACACGAATGCTACAATAAAATAGATTAGATACCTGCATTAAATAAGAATTTAGATTTTACAGTATCATCAACGCCCAGTAAAATATTTCGCATGAATTCGATAGATGTCACCAGAACGAGGGAGATGTATTTTAACACCTCCATGTAAAAGTTGAATGCTACTTGGGTAAATTTGCCTGAGACACACATTTGCGACCGACAGACACACACACACACACGAAAGGAGCACACAAAATTCATCAAGTGCCTAGAAGCAAAAGGCATGTTCGAACGCATTATTATAAACTTAAACTTCCTTTTTTCGAAAGAATGACTGAATTTCAATCAAATTCGGGTCTTCAATTTGGGTATTTATTTGCATACACACAACATTCTGGTTTTGCTACATGCTAGGATAATGTACTGTGCTCGCAAGGGAGAACATCATTTCCAGTCTGGGCCTTTTTGTGACACTGGGCTGATTCACAAAACTTGTTCTGCATGAGGAGTGACAAACTCCTGGAAATTAAATTATAGACCAGAGTCAAAGTCGCCGATAGGTAAATCCTTGTGAACTGAGTCCCTTGGAATTTCCTCAGACTATTCTCTTAAAACCATGAGCAGGGCTTACTATAGGCTAAAACCGCAAAGAGGATCGTCTCGCTTTCGGGAGATCGCCGGTTGCAATCATCTAATACCAACCTTTGAGTAAAGTTCATGATTAGTGTCTCAGAATATTGGGTGCTATGTGTCAGTGACTTTGTCCCGTTGATGATTAAACATAACTTTGCTACTGTACTCCCCTCTTATCGGAGAGTGTGACTATGCACTACACTCCTTTCCTTGTCCACATAGGCCAGCTAGATGCAAATATCATATTGTCTAATAATGATGCAAATGCAACATTACGAATCCGAATAACTGACTAACCTATTCACCACTTAAAATGTACTTGCATGTTTCACTATACTAATTCAACACTAATCTTCTATGGGTCCCGGAGTAGCGTGCTACTCGCCGAAAAAGCGCTTCGACACCTCGTCAGGGGTAGTAAGCGCTATATAAATGCAATTACAATACAATACAATACAATTACAACGATGCTCTCTAGGACCCTTCAGTTAGACAAGAGAAGAAACAAACGTATTAATCCATTCATACACCACCCAGCAGAGGCAGAAAAATAACATTTCAGAGCTAACACAAGTGCTCAGCTTTGCCTGTCCAGTGGCATCTCTAACCAGACGCGGGGGAGGACCACGCATCACCCACGTTAAGGATTATTTGCCTTCTTTATAGAAAGATCCGAGAAGATCACAGGCAATATTCGTTTGTTAACCTGCAATCCCCGTCCATTACTACTTGCTCTCAAAAGTGCCACAGACAGAATCCCAAAAACATTCCCAGAAAGCACACTTGTGGTTTTAAAAAGCTACTTTGATGTTAATGGCTTGCAAAAACAGATTACAATCGCTTAGTTGTTGATACAGCCTGGGCAAGCAAACAACAAATGCTTTCCTCTTTTTTCAGGCTGTTAGTAATATCTGGACTGGAATGCCTTAAGCTCAACTAAAACCAACGAAGGAACTCTAGTATTTGAAGTGATATACTGTATAACTGGCGAATCACAAACTGTAGTCGCTAATATCGTAAAAACAAGCACTGGCAAAGCCAATAGGTCTCAGCTCTGTGACCTACTGGCCTTCCCAATGGTATTTAGCAATGTTGTACAGCATCCTCGATGCTGTGCAGCACGGCTGCAGCATGGCTAAAGAGGACAACAGTGGAAAGACACTAGTAAAAAGGCTGCTCCAGGGAAAGGACCAACACAGGAAGAAGGAAAGCCCATACACGCTAGCAAATGAAAATCAAGCAAATGAGAGTGGCAATTAGGGCAACCAATGGTAAGCAATGGTCCATTATAAACCGACATATGTCTTTTTGCAGAGACATTTACCATCCCGAACTAATATACTGCTAAAAATGCAAGATATGGTAAATGGATTGAACCCACATTCAAATTCCTCTTATTAAATGCACTTTGTTTCCCTCTTAATTATGAAACCGTTCAAAGGCCTAAAATACCGGCACACCCATCTACATTGTCCCATGGGCAGACAGTGCTAATTTGGACTATGTGTCACTGGTGGGACAGCATATACCACAGCTACGAGGTCAACTGATCAGCGTGCATACTGTTTTGCTCCATAACTTTGAAAAATACGCACATTTCTTATTTTAGAGTGGGGCAAAAGGGCTACTTGACTACACTAGAATAAAACTGACCACTCAATGCACTTAAGTGTTACCCCTGAAGGCCCAACAACACAGCCACCACTTTGGAAGATCTAATCCTATTGCACAGTTTTTCTCTTGGAGTTAAATTGTCAAAAAACTCACAAGTTTAAAGAAAATTGTAAAAATGTGTAACGTTTTTGTGAAGTTTTCACAGAACTTTGCAGCAGCTGCAAAAAAAAGCTTTGCAACTTCACACATTCCTCATTCCTTTAAGGATCAAAATACCACATGCTATACTCACCTTTCGCAGCCTCAGACAATGGGCAGACCCTAAGGACACAAATAGCAATTCACTGTATACCATTCTTAAAAGAGTTCGAGCCCACCTTGTCCTGTTTGCCGATTGTTGAATTCGCAGCAGATAAAGCATTTTCCGGAGAGGCAGGTGACACTCTCCAACTTGTCTCTCCATCAAAAGAAGATGAAGAAACGCTGGAAGAGTTCATGGACGATGTCGCACAGGCCAGCGGAATGCTCCCTCTGTTGATATTCGCTGCGGCAGCCAAATAGGCGGCAGATGTAGAGAGCTGAGGTTGTAGTTGCTGGGAAGAGGCTGAGTGATGGGGAGCGGCGGAGGCTGCAGGAATGAGGCAAGTGGAGGTCTGAGCCTGGATTGGTGTCACCGCCGCAGTTGGCCGCTCCTGGCTGTGTATGGCTGCTGCATAAGAAGTTAGGGAGGAAAGGAGGCAGAGAAAGATTCAGTTATGTCCAGGAGCTCTGGAAAGTCACTGTGCTCAACTAAGAGAAATCGAGAAAGAGCTGGAGAATGTAATTTAAGATACTACTACACTGAAACTCAAAGAAAGAGATAAACAACACGTGCCTCACAAATACAAAATAGATTTACATCCCCAAGACCACAAATGTTAAATTGAGTAGGAAGTTCTCTTCAAGCACTCGTTAAGAGGCAGAAACAGATGAGTGAACGTCATGGCAAATCTTGAGAAGACAAATCATAACAATCTACGTCCTCTACTTCCACATCAGCCCCTTTAAACTTCAGCTTGAAAAAGCAGTCTCGCCCTGCTTCAACCACCAGTCCGACTCCCTCGAGCACTCAAAACAAGTGGTATCACTTCTCTTTCAGATTGCCCTCTCAGACGAGGCGAGCTCGGAGTGACACTCCTAGAGCGTTCGGTGGAACTCGAGAACACACACTTGGGTAGACTAGCCTCCGGTGGAATGTGAGCATAGATGTGGAACCAGACTCGGCACTATATCCCTCACTCTCTCGCGAGAGCGGAATTCCCACATCGATACAGATACTCTTGCGATAATTCATTCTGGGAAGGAAAGTTACCACAGTATTAGAACTTTCCCCTATGAAATGGGCTACTACTGGGGAAAGTGGTGACACTAATTTCCAACGTAAGACCAGAGACGTTTCCAGGATCAAATTCCACAGGTTTTACCTGGTGAAATGTATCGTTAGATAACTGCGGAGTAGTAATACAACCTGCACAATTACTGTATTACTTGAAATACAACGAGTTTCTGCCGAAATCTGCATTAGGAGGAAACTTAATCTGGACCTAGGTTGTTGTGGAGTGTAAACGCTAAGTATGTAAGCATTATGGCCACATAAGGTTATATAGTTAGAAATATATACATGTCAGAAGGTATGTAAGATGCAAATATGCAATATGGCAAAATATAAACCCCCTAGGGAGGGGTGGAGGAATAAATATTTTCTTGAGGAGATCTAAACACTGTGAGGAGAGGAGGGGATGGGATATGAAACCGAGCAGCAGGTGGCTTGTGAATAATTATTAACAGGAGGCAGGATATGAACACTATATTAAGCGGGATGTGGCATGGCTTATAATCCAATACAGACTTTCAGTAAAGAGGTGCGACGTTTACCTGTTCTCACTGCATTTCGTGCCTGGTTGACTGTCATTTGACCACTCATGTGCATCAGGACTTTGGCCTGCGGACTGGTCTGGATGTGTGTGGCTGGAATGACTGCTGTCGGCACGCCATTCGAGTTCGCCACTTTGCTGAAATCCACGCCGTTCCCCTGGACTTTCTGAGACGGTCCCGCTGCTGTGGAAGGACTGACCATGGTCACCACCTGCCCTGTCTGTCCAGAGGTAGCCATGGCGGCCTTTGCTTGGCTGGCACTGGTCACTGCCCTGGAGAAGGGAAGAACATGTTTATGCTGCTGAAGGATGCATTGCAGAGCAAGCAATACATGTGGCTTACTGTTGTTTTTTAAGACAATAAGCTTATCATATACACCTCGTTTAAATTAACATATCAGAGTAACTTTGATTCAGACCTATTACTCAATCCATTTTTATTGGAATATTACTGCCAATATCTGTTGTTGTGTCTACTGCAGCATAGCCTGAGCCTACAGAAGCAAAAGAGAAGGGGCAACGCTTATCAATGCTGCCCATAAGATAGCTCAGTGGAGAGAATACATGTGGCAAGGATCAGAGAGCAACTTGCAAGTCAAGGGAGAAGTTTACCCTTCCATCCTTTTGAGGTGGATTAAATCAGTAGCTCTGAGTTTGCTGCTTAGGCCCTTTTTAGGAACAAAGTGTGTGTGCTGTTCTGTGTTCAATGGTATCACACTGCACAGGCTGAAGCCCTCCTCACAATGCTCCTAACAATTCTTATCAACACACTCTCTCTTGGTAAGCATGTCTCCTGTTTCTTTGGTATGTCGTTGGCTTGTCAGTCCTTCACACTTCCTTTTTATCCTTCCTCTACAACCCGCTTTAGCCCGGTACTTTGGCCTCAGCCCTTGTCAACAGTTTGCCAATACTTCATTCTTCTGTCCTGCTTTGCTTAATATACAGGCTATCACTTCTTATGGAAGACAGCCTGCAGGCTCCTGAACATACCTGGGTATATCTGAAAGTTACTGTTTTGTACAAATTCTGTACATATTGCAGGGCATAGACATATGCTGGACTTTGGCTGATGAAGTCTTTCACTCCTCTTAGTTAAAATCAGGCCCAGGGATTCAATGTATGAGTGAACCAATAACCGAGCAAAACTTGTAACTTGAATCGTCTCAAGGGAATCTTGCCAGCCTGGTTTTGGGCCAAAAAGAAAGCAAATACTTCAAGAAGAAACAAGTTTTCCTTCTATGTCTAGTTACAGATCCCTTTGGAGGCAGTGCATTAAGTTTAGAGTTTTAGGCATCCTTGAAACTAGGTACAAAAGAAGAACCATGCCATTTGGGGACCAAGAGCAAGGCTGGGCAGGTTAACCACCTCTTCTATTAATCACAGGGCCCGCTCTATAACTGTCCACTTCAGGGAGAGGTGGCATTTCATAACTGTGGTGGAGCCCGGCCTGTGCAGGGTCCACTGCGGACTACTGCTTGGTTATGGGATAGACGCAACTAGGGACTACGGGGCTGCAGAAGAATTCTTCATTAAGACACTGGCTTGCATGGTGTACATTGCTCACACTGTCTCATCTTTTCAGGCAGCCGTCTGTTTGCGCAATAGGCTTAGGTATTAACGGAAAAATGTATTTTAATAAATGCGAAACAAGCACACTTCTCCTGTGCATTTCCTAAGGACCTACCTGGTGACTGCTGCAACATAGTTGCCAGGGAACACACCAATCTTGTTTGTGTGCATTGAGGTTCCTTTGAACCATCCGTCCTGACAACGTTCAAACACTAAAAACATCTCGCCCTTCCGCAGCTCCAGTTCGTCCTCCTTCCGAGGGGCATATGGGTAGATAGCAACGTACCTGTAAGAGAAGTAAAAATAATTGTGTATCAGAAGCAAACAGCCTCCCTGCCGAAAGGAAATAAAGCAAACGTTGACAAAGCCAATGCATCTTTACTTCAATCAATCAGTTTTTCAAAAAGAGCGACTACTCACCCGTGAGGGTCTCAAGGCCTTTACAGACCTATTGGCTTTGCCACTGCTATTTTTGCTGATAGAGTTCAGCTTTGCCCCCCCCCCCCGATAAAATGTAAAAGTATTTAAAAAAGCATATTGACGCATATGCATCATCATGCATGTGCACGTACGAGTCATTACATTTGACAGCCTGAGTTTCACCATGCGTGCCTCATGACCTGCCAGCCATGTTGTTTTGTACTTATTCGTCAACCCAAGATGATGGACGCCGATCTTGGAACGGTAAAAAAGAAAAATAGAAAGTGCACTGAAGTGATTTTTTTGTACATAGGAGTGGTTCAGCAACAGATTGGGGGAGTAGTGGGTGATGGAGTTGGTCAAGTGAGCGGAGGTGGCGGCAAGAAAGGAGCAGTGCCAGTGCTTAATTTGAGCCAGTGGTTTTCAGTGCTTGGCGCCGGCACATAATTCTTAGGACCGGTGCTTGTGACAGTATACCACATGGTGGCGCTGTTTGCCAAATTTGGTTATGAGCACAACAACAGCTGTTTATTACATTAATATACATTACCAATCACTAATGCGTGCCACCCAATCTCTTCTTATAGCTTTGAGGGCCTCGAATAGTATGAACTGTCACACTTGTAGGAGTGTGATGGTTATTAGTTGTGTTGGTATTGTCATTGGGAGAGTTGGCAGGGGTAATGGATGGTGCAACCTGTCGTGTCCTCCTGACAAGGGCCCTGGCACTTATCGTTTTATAAACTAACCACGGAGTAGTGAAGGACTGTGATGAAAAAACGAAAATAAAAAAAGTTTAAAATAACTGAGCAGGAAGGACAGAGGGAGAAACATGGAGCGCGTGGGGGCGCAGGACATGGAGGGAAAGAAGAAGCAACTGACAGCTGCGAAGGGAGGAGTAACACAGAGTGCAGGTGAAGAGGGGTTGCAGTGGGGATGCATCACATGGGGAAGAGAGCAAGAAAACACATGCACAGAGTGCTGAAAGACAAAGAAACAAGTGGCTCCCTGAATGCAATTAGACAAAGGATAGAAGTCGTCCAATCAAAAGAACGGTAAAGAAACTTAGTCCAGGCCAAGTCATTTAATAAGAAAGAAGCAAATGTGATTTACAAGAAATCAACCAATGATAAGAAATGGGCTGGCCAAAGCCCACTATAGGTTTTCGTATTGCCCACAATAAGTGTCTCGAGTCTCAACAAGGACAGCTCAACATCCTGGGATTTTGGTCAAATCACTTAATCTACCTGTGCCTAACAAAAATGAATGTGTCCTTCTGTAACGAAACTGGTGCTCATGTAAAGCGCTCTGATACCCGATGTCTCGGGTCTAGTTCACGCTACATAAAACTCTAAAAAGCTCTTTTCTGTAGGCAGGACCTAAAACATACAGTGTACACAACGACAACAAGTTACTACCTATACAATACACATTATGTAGCTTTACTAATTAGACAACCTCCAAACTGGAGTTGGAAATCATCAACGTGCTGTAAAAAACAAAACTAGAGATTACTAAGGTATTTAACAAATTTGAGTGTTATGGCAGACAGAAAAACGTTTGCAGTGGGAAAGATAAAATCTTTAAAACTATTTACACATCAATGGTTATCGTATTCTTTTTTTCAATGTTGCGAAGAGAGAGCAAAAATGGTATCAGGTAATGTCAAATATATTTCCATGATAAAAATGTGCCCAGTCCCGCTCGCCCATCTAGTTTATTTTGGCTTCCACAGCTAAAATACTTTTCTGATTTTTGTGAGGCTGAGTTACTTAGCAATTTTCACTCCCAGGGGAAGAGATTGACAGTGGGATTACCGAAAAGTAGGCCGTGGAGACAGCCCTGTGCTATGAATGGGTACATAAAACAAGCAGGAAATGCACAGTGCCCACCAACGGGATTTGCTTTACATTTCCGGCATTAAACAAACATAAAACACTGGCTGAAGATACCTTAAATGACAAATGCAAATGTGCAAATGCATAGTGGGGTCTTGACGCTTTACCACCGAAAATGAGTGTAAACAGTGCTTCATTTGTGTCTGTGGTTGTAAATGGTGGGCTCTGGCACTAAATTTTGGGATCTTGAACTTATTTGTCATCATCAGACTTTGACCCAGGACAGAGAAAGGCAGAAAAGAGGAAATAGGAAAACAGTGACATAATGAGAAAGCAAGGCTACAATCGAATCTGCCAGAGTGAGATAACGAGTCAGGCAGATTAGGATGCGGAAGGTACACTTGAGGAAGAATCAAGACTAGCTTTGACATTCAGCAAAGGTCTAAAAAAATCTTTGTGTCCCAGCACTGGTGTAGGTTTTATTTTTACATTCTGCACTCACTGCAAGGAAGCAAGCTCCCCACCCCCCCACTGTAACCTTGTCTCGTAATTGGTTATATTGTTATGCCTACATCAGGACGAAGTTGGAAAGATGGTAACACATTCATAGACAATGAACCGTAGGTTAATACATTCATTTCAAGTGAATATTCCAATCTTTGCTGTGGTGCAAGGATGCTTAAATTACCACTCTTTCTACCAATCATCAGGTCTGGTTCAAATCTGAGTCATACAAAGGAATAAGCTTTTAGATTCCGCTCACAATTTAAAACAAGTGCCTTTTTTCTTCTTTCGAGGGCCAATCGGAGTTGTCTTTGGCGTGGTGCTGCTATTTCTGACCAATGAAACTGTAGCCAATTCAGATGCACAAGTTACTAACTTGTGTAACGATATATCTGTAAGAGACAGTAGTTAGTGATAGATTCCTTACCTTAGAATATCCCCAGGCGTCAGGCTGGATCCGGAAAGTTTTGCGTAGCAGTACCCTTGCGCGTCGGTAGGCGGCGTCGTGCGGCTCCGCGTCCGTCGTCGGCGTCGTGATCGCCGGGATGACGTCGCGGGCAGTACTTAGGCGCCGCCCTGCGCGCTGACGTCAGTTCTGTACACGACTTTCCGCGCCAGGAACGCAGAGCCATGCAAGAAGCTGACACAGGTGTCTGAAAAATACTAGGGCCCTGAAAGGGATGTCCTTAACCCTAGAAATCAGTTCGCAGAACGGGGAGGATGGGTGGGCGGTAAGGAATCTATCACTAACTACTGTCTCTTACAGATATATCGTTACACAAGTTAGTAACTTGTGCATCTGAAAGAGACACGTTAAGGATAGATTCCTTACCTTAGAATAGATACCCCAGCAATACCAACCCCGGTGGTGGGTCTGCGAACAAAGATCAGACAAGGAAGTCCTGGAGGACAGAACGGCCAAAGAAGCCGTCCCTCCGGACCTGACTGTCAAGGCAGTAATGCTTAGTAAACGTGTGCAGCGAGGCCCACGTAGCCGCCTGACAGATAACCGGCAGCGGAACACCGCGGCCCAAGGCCGTGGTAGCAGCCGTTGCCCTGGTGGAATGGGCACGCAGCCCAACAGGAGGTTCCTTTTTAGCCAAAGAATAGCAGGTCTTGATGCACAAGGTAACCCAGCGGGAGATGGTCCTCTTGTGCACCGCCCGACCTTTTTGGCGCCCACGTAGCCAACAAAGAGCTGGTCATCCACCCGGAAGTGTTTTGTGCGGTCAATATAGAAAGAGAGCGCACGTTTCGGGTCCAGACGGTGGAGCCTCTCTTCCTCTCTGGAAGGATGCGGAGGCGGAAAGAAGGTGGGCAAAGTGATGGTCTGCCCAATGTGGAAAGCAGTAACCACCTTTGGCAAGAAGGACGGACGCGTCCGAAGAACAACCTTGTCTGGATGAACAGACAGAAAGGGAGGTTTGCAAGATAGAGCCTGGAGCTCACTCACCCGCCGAGCGGAGGTGATGGCCACCAGAAAGGCTGTCTTCAGAGTCAGAAGACGAAGAGGACAGTTATGTAGAGGCTCAAAGGGAGCGCACATTAAAAGGTAAGAACCAAGTTCAAGTCCCACTGAGGCATCACAAACGGAACAGGAGGGAAGAGGTGAGTAATGCCTTTTAAGAACCTGTTAACAACAGGGGACTTGAAAAGGGAGGGCTGATCAGGGAGCCTGAGGAAGGCCGAGATAGCACAAAGATAACCCTTGATGGTACCCAGGGCAGAACCCTGTTGGGCCAAAGAGAGAAGGAACAGAAGGACCTCAGAAAGAGGGGCAGAAAGGGGATTCACAGCCTTTGCTGTGCACCATGCCACAAATTTGTTCCACCTGCAGGCGTATACCACCTTAGTGGAGGGACGCCTGGCTGCCAGAATCACATCACAAACTTCGGGAGGCAAGTCGAAAGGAATCAACTGCCGCCGCTCAATCTCCACGCAAGCAGGTGTAGACTGGACAGGTTCGGGTGGAGGACCGTCCCCTGCTGCTGCGACAGAAGATCCTCCCGAAGAGGCAGACGGATCGGGGATCTACGCTCATATTGAGTAGCTCGGGATACCAAACTCTTCGAGCCCAGTCCGGAGCCACAAGAATGACTTGGGCCCGGTCGTGCCGAATCTTCTTCAACACTCTGGGTAGAAGTGGTATAGGCGGAAAGGCGTACAATAGACCGCAACTCCACTCGTGACTAAAAGCGTCGCCGAGCGAGTGCCGCCTTGGAAATTCCAACGCGCAGAACTGATGACATTGCGCGTTCTCTTCGGTGGCGAATAGATCTAACCAAGGCTCTCCCCACTGTAGAAAGAGTCCTTGCGCCACTTCCGAGTGAAGACGCCATTCGTGATCCATCATGCACCTGCGGCTGAGTTCGTCCGCCCTGGCGTTCAGGGAACCTGCCAGGTGTTGAACCACCAGGAACATGCCCTGATGTTCCAGCCATGTCCAGAGGCGCAGAGCCTCCTGACAAAGGGTCCACGACCCCACCCCGCCTTGTTTGTTGCAGTACCACATGGCGGTGGTGTTGTCTGTGAACACCTGCACTACCTTCCCTTTGACAGAGGGAAGGAATGCCTTGAGTGCAAGTCGGATCGCCCGGAGCTCCAGAAGGTTGATATGGAGCCGGGACTCCGCCGGAGACCAGAGGCCTCTGATCTCCGCCTCTCCCATGTGACCGCCCCATCCCAGAAGGGACGCGTCCGTCACAACTGTATGCTCTGGCTGGGGAAGGGAGAGGGATCTGCCCATGACCCATTGCCGGTTCGAGAGCCACCACTGCAACTGTTTTGCAGTCCCCTCCGAGATCTGGACGTGATCGGACAGGTTGCCCTGGTGCTGCGCCCACTGGAACTTCAGGTCCCACTGCAGAGCCCGCATATGCCATCTGGCATGATTGACCAGCAGGATGCAGGAGGCCATGAGGCCCAGCAGCCTCAGGGTCATCCGTACCGAAACCCAGGATAAAGGCCGAAAGATCGGAATCATAGCCTGAATATCCCGGACTCGCCGTTCGGGAGGATAGGCCCGAAACTGCGTCGCGTCCAGAACTGCTCCGATGAAAAGGAGCTGTGGAGAAGGAATTAGATGCGACTTCGGCACATTGATGGAGAACCCCAGCGAGTGCAGGAGTTCGGCCGTAGTCTGGAGGTGGGAGACGACTGCCTGGGACGAGCCCGCCTTCAGCAGCCAGTCGTCGAGGTAGGGGAAGACTGAAACCCCTGCCCGGCGCAGATGAGCTGCGACCACCGCCATCACTTTCGTGAACACCCGAGGGGCACTGGTAAGGCCAAAGGGGAGCACGGTGAACTGAAAATGCTCGGGGCCTACCGTGAACCGAAGGTAACGCCGGTGGGCCGGCAGGACGGGGATGTGGAAATACGCGTCCTGCAAGTCCAACGCTACCAACCAGTCTCCAGGGTCGAGGGCAGTCAAGACCTGAGCTAGGGTGAGCATCTTGAACTTCTCCTTCCGGAGGAAGCGATTGACGTTCCGGAGGTCCAAGATAGGACGCATGTCCTCCTTGTCCTTTTGGGCACCAGAAAGTAGTGGGAGTAGCAACCACGCCCTACTTCTGGGGTCGGAACATGCTCGATGGCCCTCTTGGTCAAGAGGGCCGTGACTTCCTTCCGTAGAAGCACCAAGTGATCCCCTGACATGCGGTGGAATTGAGGTGGCATGGCTGGGGGTGGTCTCGAAGGGGAGGGAGTAGCCCTTCGGACAATGTCCAAGACCCACCTGTCCGAGGTGATGGTGCGCCAGTGGGGAAGGTGATGGCGGACCCTGCCCCTACTGGCGTGCCGTGCACCTGAAAGGAGGGACTAGGAGGGCTTGGAGGCCGCGGACGGGTTGGAGGTGGTGGCCTGACCCGCACGCTGGTTGCCCGATCCGCCACGGCGGAATCCACGTCCTCGGCCACGCGAAGACGCCTGCTGCGCGGGCCGGTGGCTGGGCTGCTGACGTGAAGGGCGCCCTACCGTGGCCACGATAGGGGCGAAAAGCAGAAGGCAGCGGAGGGCGTGTAGCAGAAAGGCCCAGGGACTTTGCAGTAGCCCGTGAGTCCTTAAAGCGCTCCAACGCATGGTCTGCTTTGGACCCAAAAGACCGACTCCATCAAAGGGCATGTCCATGAGAGTATTCTGGACATCCCCTGAAAACCAGTGGTTCTCAGCCAGGCGTGGCGCCGGAGCGCCACCGTCGTTGCAATCGACCTGCCCAGCGAGTCGGCGGTGTCAAGGCCACAACGGATAGTGTATTTGGCCGCATCCCTTCCTTCCGCAATGGCGCGGGAAAGCAGTGCCTGGACCTCCTCAGGGCACTGGGGCAAAACATCCGCCACCGAATCCCACAGGGAGTGGGTATATCGGCCCAAAAGACAAGCGGTGTTAACGGACCGCAAGCCAGCACTGGAGGAAGAAAACCTTTCTTCCCAAACTGATCCAGGCGTTTGGATTCCCTATCCGGAGGAGCGGTAGGGAAGGCGGTTTGGGAAGCGGAGGCTTGGACAACCAAGCTCTCAGGAGTGGGGTGGACAGAAAGAAACAGGGGGTCGCCCGGAGCGGGGCGATGGCGTCGTGACACGTTCCGATCCACAGGAGCCCCTGTGTTGGGCTTGGACCAGGCGCCCAAAAGAACGTCGTTAAACGGCAGCACAGTCTCCGCAGAGGAGGCTGCCGGCTGAAGCACCTCTGTCAAGATGTTAGGCTTGACCGTCAAAGTAGGGAGCTGGAGACGTAAGGCCCCAGCAGCCCTACGCAACACCGTACCAAAATTGGCCCCCTCCTCCGTAGCCACGGGAGGAGACAGCATGCCAGTGTCAGGAGAAGTATCCAGACCACTGGCCTCCCTAGACTCTCTGTCCAGTCCTCATCATACTGACAGTTGCGTGTCAGAGGGTCATCAGACCCCTCCCAGTCCTCCTGGTCCTCCTCTGGTTCAAAATAAGGAGGAGGAGGGACATTTGGGACCCAAGGTCCCATCGGCGCCGGAGCCGGCGGCCGAGCGACGTCGCTCCGGGTCCATGTCCGGAGCCGGAAGGAACTGGGGACGACGCCGCCCGGAGCCCAGGGCGGCGTCGAGAACGGCACCGGAGACATCGGCGCCGGCGGAGGTGTCGTGAGGTCGACCGGCGTCGATGGGGGTTGTGGAGCCGGGATCGAGGCCGGGGCCGAAGCCGGAGCCGGGATCGAGGCTGGAGGCTCGGGCGACGCCGGGGCCGGAGCCGCCGGCGACGCCGGAGCAACCCCATCAGGGCCCGAAGGCGCACCGGAGGGGCCTGAAGGCCCGAAGAGGCGGGCCATGGCCGACAGGAACTCCTGTACCTTGGCCGGATCCGCCCCCGAACCCGGGAAGGGCGGGTATGACGGGGGCGACTCCACAGGCAAGTCCGGGGCCGCGGGGGCGGGGACGGTGCCGGGAGGGGCCTCAGCCGAGTCGCGAGACCGGCGAGGCGAAGTCCGAGAGCGACGATGCTTCTTGGACTTCTTGTGCTTAGACTTACCGGACGAAGAAGACTTCGACGCCGACGACCGGTGTGCACTCCGCGAGCGACCCCTGGACCTCTCACGCGACCGGGGCTTCCGCGGAGCCGAATGCCGGGCCTCGAGGAGCTTTCGAGACCGCTCTCGCAAAGCTTTCGGGTTGAGGGCCTGGCATTCGGGACAAGACTCGGTGTCGTGGCCTCGGCCGAGGCAGAAGAGACACTCCCAATGCGGGTCGGTGACGGACATCATCCGCGCACAGGCGCCGCATCGCTTGAAGCCGGGCATCCCTACGACACCTTAAAGTTGGAAAAAACAGTGAAAAATCACCAAAAAGTATGGTCAAAAATTGACCAGGGCACTGCTCTTCCCGGATCTGCGCTTGCTGGCGCGGAAAAAGAAGAACTGACGTCAGCGCGCAGGGGCGGCGCCTAAGTACTGCCCGCGACGTCATCCCGGCGATCACGACGCCGACGACGGACGCGGAGCCGCACGACGCCGCCTACCGACGCGCAAGGGTACTGCTACGCAAAACTTTCCGGATCCAGCCTGACGCCTGGGGATATTCTAAGGTAAGGAATCTATCACTAACGTGTCTCTTTCAGATGAGGTCATACTCTTGAACAGGAACCGAAAGTGTGACTAAGTAAAAGTGATACTGAGCAGTTGCTCCTTGTTAAACTACTAGCACAATTTATGAGGCCCACTACTGCACAAAACTACAATAAAAGGTGGAGCGTAACATAGAAAACGTATCCAAAAGGCTGCATCATCACCAGCCCAAAATCAATATTGCAATTTTCTTGCATTCAAATCAAATCAACAAAATTAAAGTTCATGGCAAGCTGTCTCACAAGCGTAAAATATAAATTTCGCCCGTCCGTTATGCCCATTCTACTTGCCCTGACTAGGATCAGCTGTTTCAATGGCAACAGCCTGTGGAGAAAACAAAGTATCCACTGCCGGCATGGTGGCCAGTGCCCATATTCACCAGGCAGTGTGAGTACCTCCCATCTCACACCAACTCACCTAGCAAACACACGTGGGTAACATAAGAGGCAGGTGAAGCTGAGCTGCCGGAGCCCTGCTGGCCCGTCCTCTCACCCAACATCAGCCAATCCCAGCCTGCCACCAATATAAGCCATAGATGTTTACAAGCCAGGTTCACATTAAGCACAAAATGCTCCCATGTCTGGCTAGCATGGGTGCGGCGCGATTGTGTTATCAAACACTTAAAAGAAAATGTTCTGCCAGTAACTTCGGGCACTGTACCAAGCCATATTTTTGTACAGCATGCATGATTCCCTTTTAACAAAGCCTTAACCTAGTACATTCAATAATACAGAGCTACATGGCCAGGACATGCCGACTAGTTTGCTGTACAAAAGCGCATTTAGGAAGTTGTCTAGATCCACCGTGTGTCCCATGCTCTCCATGTGTTTACTTTTGGCATGACAACAACTAGGAAAAGTTGTGACAACCCCAAAAAGGTTGTACATCATTTTCTGAACTATTCCCTTTTAATGGTTTTTGTTCTATCAATTGCATAGTACGAAAGAGTAAATACAGGACTGATTGGTTAACCTTAAGAGCCGCAGACATTCAAAGGTAAGTTCAAAATTCACAATTCGAGGAAGAGCCCTGCAGATATGGCAAAAAAGTACAATGACTAGCAGACTCGCTTGAAGGCTACTTACACACTTGGGCGGTTCTGCGATCTTAAGGTTGCAATTGGGTCGACGGACGGGGGTGCCGGCCTTTGTCCCGCTCCCGAAGAGGAAGCAGCAGCAGATGTGGAAGCTATGACAGCAGCCAAAGGAGGCGGAGGAAGGAGAGGCGGGTTTAGATCCTAAATAAAAGAAAAAGAGAGAGGTGGGTAAATTTATGCTTAATGTTACACTGGTAGACTTGATTTTCTTCTACTTTCTTCGGAGAAAACCTAGCCTTGCTTCCTTGTGGGTTTTCCTTTGTTATCACACTTTCATTTGAAAAAAAAGAACTGTGTTCTTCCCGCCTGGGGTCACAGGGCCAACCTGCAACAAAATATGATGCTCCAGCAATCAACTGAAGATGAATCCATTCATGCTAATTTTATCACCAGTTTCCGATGCAAGAAACAGGCTCAAGTATCTAGGTCCTTAACTAGCTCACCTGCTCGGCAGGTCTGAACTCAGCGGCTGTTTTCGTAACCTAAAACTCTGCATCAAGGATCTGCTATTCCACACCAATGGGCCCCGGCCTGCTTTGAAGTGTGGCGTAGGCAGGGCAAGTGCAAGGTCAAACCACAGCCTCGCGCTATTGTGGCCACTTTCCCTCCTTCTTCTCTGTCGCATTAGCGCCCTTTGAAAGTCAGCCATATCAAAACGAGCCATCTCCAGCGAGCACACCAGTGAAAGGATGCAGTTCTGCTCGAGAGGGCAGGCCCTAATGGGGGTGGGGGGTTCTCTCTCAGAGATCCTGTTGCCTTTGGAAATCAATGGAGCAATTGTTACTTTCCGATCCATAAAACCTCAGCTACTTCTTTTTGGGGGGGGAGGGAGCTCGAGACTGACAACCCTGGGAAAAGCATGCACACAAATCATGCATTGCCCAAAAACAACATCTTTGGTTTGAAATAGGGCCATTTTGCGGTTAAAAGTAAGAATGATCACAAAATAAAAAAGCCATGGGATGCAGAAAAAAAGGCATGGGTTTTACACATCAACACGATCTTAAAATATAATATGCTTATTGTGGGAGTAGTCTGAGGCAGTCCCAGACTTGGGTCATAAAAGTTCAATATTAACTCGCAGGAGGAAATTTCAATTAAAATATATTTATTCTTACATACTTGACCTAAGAATTATATGTTGTTTTATAGACTATGTAATGAAAACCAAATTGTTTCAGATTTACTATGCCCAGGTGGTCTGTGCACAGGGATTTGAACCAGGCTTCCAGATGTTAACTGCTGGCCAGAGTCAGAAACACCCATTTTAATGTTTAAACTCGCAAACTTTTATGTTCGGTAGAGTCTTAAGCTCACAAAGGCCAACACCAAATGTATTTAATATGTAAAACAGTGAAATGGTATTTTAACTCTGTTGGGTTTTTCAATACTTCCATTTTTAGCAATTACATTTGTTGTGACGTTTGTTTTATTTAAATAATTCCGCTTGTCACTATGTACCGCACTCTTGCTTTTCATGCAGGCTGCAGTTTTCTAACTTGCCAGCTCTGATCCGCAGGGATCCCATTCTTGCTTTTTATTTATTTTTTAAATTATTTTATTAATTTGTAGCATACACGCTAATGCATTACATTTTCTTGTCCAGCCATATTACTAGCATATTTACTGCATATCGGTCCCAAACATAACATCAAGGTAAAACGCTCATTAAGCAAACATGTAACATCCAACTTATGCAGTACAGAATAGTGATTGCATACTGTATGTCGACGTAGCAGCCAGCAATCAGATGTATCCTGAGATATTTCGCTCGCTTTTACATATGTACTAAGGTGCGTACTTTACAGCCTACGTTTACAGGAGGTGTCATGGCAATTGCAGGTGAGCCAGTAGGTACACAGTTAGTGGCGCCCAGAAATCTTTGGGTCTGGAGGCCTTCGGTAGTTCCTCTGTGTAAGTGTTCAATTGATCCCTGCAATATACCATCTCTTTGAGCCATTGTCTCTCAGTGGGGGCAGTCCTCCCTCCCCAGTGCTTCGCCACAAGACGTTTGGCCAGTAAAGTGGAAATAGCCCCTAGCCTCCTGTTGCAGGGTTTTAGTGATTTAGTTAGTCCCAGCAAGCAAGTATTCGGAGAGCACTGTACAGGTTCTGACACCATTTGTGTTAAACTCGACGTGACCTTTACACTCCCACGCCAAATGTACAAAATCGGCCAGATCGTTCCTGCACCTCCCACATCGTGAATCCTTTCTAAGCCCGAATTTCATTAACTTAACAGGCGTGTAGTACATCTGGTGTAAGTACTTGAAATGTATGATACGAAGGTGACAATTTGCCGTAAGGTTCTTGATGAGTGCGCATGCTGCCACCCATTCCTCCCAGGCCAGTGGTGTGGTAATCCTATTGTTTCACCTGTCTAAGACGGTCGAGCTCGATACTTAACTCTCTTTTTGAGAGACATTATATAGTTTTGTAATTAGGCCTCTACTACCAGTGGTGGTTAACACCGCCGGTAATGCCTTGAGGACTGGCGGTTCTGCTGGGAACTCAGGAAATAATACTTTCACTGCTGTTCGAAGCCTAGTGTATGTGAATCCCATCATTGGCATGTATGGTCGTCCCCCTGTGAACTCCTCCAGGGACAGGAATTGGCCGTTAGTGTACATGTACCCCAGTATATTAATGCCTGCAGCAGTAAGAATCGCCAGCGCCCCCTGCTCTTGAGCCACAGAGATATTTGGATGCACCATTATGGGCATATTCAGTGCATATATAGGTATTCTATCCGCCCAGGCTCCCAAGTCTCGCCAGGCCATGGCGATGCAAGCGACAGTGTTTATATCCTTTCGGCCATTATCTGACCTATGATGTAATATCATGGCGGTCAGAGGGGTAGGGTGAGCGATGTCTGCTTCCACCGCTAAGTGCGGGAGGTAACGCTGAGGGAACAGCCAATAATGTGCAAACTGCGCCTGGGCACTTAGATAATACAGACATAAGTCCGGCGTTCCGAACCCTCCCTTGTTAAAAGATAAGGTTAGTTTATCCCAGCTGCATCTCGGCTGTTTGCCCGCCCATACCAGAGTTAACAAGCAAGTCTTGGGGGTCTGGAATATTGTTTTGTTCAGCACGATAGGGATGTTTACAAACCGATATAGGAATTTGGGGAGTATTACCATTTTTGCTACTGCTATTCTATCTGCTAGGGATAAAGGGAGTTGTGTCCATCTAGCGACTTGGTCCGTTAGTTTCGCTATAGCCCGCCCGTAGTTCAAGTTGCTCACTACCTCTGGGTCATTGTGCACCCATATGCCTAAATACCTCACTGGTTCCGTCGTCCAGGCCAGCGGGAATTCCAATCCGTGACTAGTTGTGCATGACGTTAGGGGGAATATAAGAGATTTGATCCAATTGCTTCAAAGGCCAGAATAACCTTCAAAGCATATGTATTCTCTTAGGAGGGGCGCCAGGTTTATCTCGGGGTCTCTCACATATAGCAGCATGTCGTCAGCGTACAATGATATAGCTAACGGTCGTTGTCGGAAGCCAAGGGCTGCCTGAGCGTGTCTTTGCCTTATCTTTCACTCTAGGGGTTCAAGTGCCAGAGAGAACAGCATGGGAGAGAGAGGGCATCCCTGCCTGGTTCCACTATATATTTGTATGGGATCCGAGACTGTCTTATTAATACGGACTCTAGCCATTGGTAGCGTGTATAGCAGTTTCACCCATTTTAGAAAGGCCTGTGGCATCCCCATGTGCTGTAGCACTGCAAACATATACCCCCATTGCACCGAGTTAAAAGCCTTAGCCGCATCTAGCAGCTTTGCTGCTGCCTTTAACATCGGGTTCAATTGGTGCAGCACCTCAAACAGGGTGTGCAAATTATGTGACGTGGACCTTTGGTGTATGAAACCTGATTGGTCCGGAAGTACCAGACTCGTAACTAAAGGCTGTAATCGATTGGCTATGATTTTGGCAAGAATCTTGGTGTCTATATTTATTAATGAGAGCGGTCTGTATGATTCACAGCGGTTAGCCTCCGTTTCAGGCTTTAAGAGTGTCACTATCAGTGCTTCCCTCAGGGTGGGTGGCAGGACACCTTTCTTGCAAGCTTCCATGTAAACCTCTAACAGTTAAGGGGCCAGGCTATTCGCATATGTTTTATAAAATTCCCCAGGCAGTCCGTCGATGCCGGCTGCGTTCCCATTGGGTAAGGAGACTATTGCCTCCTTTACGTCTTCTACTGTCCAGTGTGGACCAGGTATTCTCTTTGTCCCTCCGACAACCAACCCAGGGCGATGTCGTCGAAGTAGTGATTGACATCGCTCTCCGCTGCCGTAGTTCTACGCCCATATAATTTAGAGTAGAAGTCAGTGAATACTTTCAGGATCTCGGGTGTTGTGTAGTGTGTTACGGATGTGTGACCTACCATTTCTACTACGTGCGCTTGGTCTCTTGGTTCCGCTAATTTGTTTGCAAGTGACCTACCTGGCCTGCTCCCCTCCCCGAATGCTCTGGCCCTCCATCTTCGTGATCTGTGGGGCATCTCCTGTTTTGTCAGCTCGGTGTGTTCAGAATTCAGTTCTCTGATCTGTGCTAGGAGTCCTCGGGTGGGTGTAAGGATCTAATTCTTGCTTTTAACATGTATGAGGAGATGCAGGGAGTTCTGGTAGATGGACATCTCGACTCATCAGTGTGCGTCGACACCCAGCCTAATCTTTGTCATTCCTCAGGGACATCCAGCACTGCTTTGAGGCAACAACCAGGGCAACACAAAACAGATACTCCAGCTGCTCCACAATTTGGTTGCCTGGCTCTCTGTTGAAAACCTCTCCACACATCTCTAACATTGCAGCAGTAATTTAGGCGCCAAAGGGTTCTACTCCAATTATTATTATTTATTTATTTTTTTATTTTTTTTTTAAATCGGTAGGACTGTGGATCTTACTTATTAAAACTCCTGCACTACCATCCTGTTGGTCCCCAGTGCCATTTCTAGAACACAGGGTGGATCTCCTTTGTTTAAAAAATTGGGGCATTTGCTGTTTCTACCACTGGGTAGAAGACGCATGTTCTCATTCCTGTCCAACAAATATTGGCCTTATAATAAACAATTGGCAGGACACTGCTTATAAGTCATGCCTACAGGCTCGCATGGCAGAAAAAAATCTTTTTTAGGTCTGTCCAAAAACAGCTTTCACTTTATTGAAAGACCACATTTCATCATTATTGCAAAAAAAGAAGAACAGAAATAGCAGGTGGGGGGTGGGTCCACCTACCTCAACTCAACTATTTGCTTGCATGCTTTTTGCTCTGTTAGTCATTGATTGGATGGCTGGATATCAAGTGTTGGATCTGCCCTCAGCACTTTGAGGATGTTTACATCATGCTATTACATTTTATTTATTTGCAAAGTTGTATATAGCGCTGGCTAGACCCGGAGGTATCAGAGCGCTTTACATGAGGATCAGTGAGTTACAGGTTACATAATTACATAGACAAGTATAGACATAGGAGAAAAAGAAAAAAACAAAAACATGAGATTACACAATAATGTGAGTTATTAGCGCGTACACACGTCATATGGGAAGTGAAAAGGTAGAGGGAGATTGGTAAACAGGGGTAGGGAAAGCAGGTAGGAAAACACAACGGGGAGGCGAGGAAAACAATGCCCGATGTCCGGCTGGGTAGGTGCCGGCCGAGGTGTGAACCAGAGCCAAACTCCTCTATAGCTGCATAGGTCAGCTCCACCGGGCATCAGCCAAGGTTGCTCGGGCACCGCGGTAAGTATAGACAGTTAGGGTTTCCGCCCAGGGGGCATCGTCAAAGTTCCATCAAGAGCATCGGTCACGGTGTTGCTGGTAAACGCCTTCCGCCTCATCCTCCAGCTCGCCCCCAGGTCAAGAGAGGAGAGAGGAGAGGTGGAAGGGACAGGTCCAAAGTCCGCAGATCATCCCCATTCCCAGCAGCAGTGGTGAGTGTTGGGAATTTGAGCAGGATCCCAGTGGTTGGGGGACCCAGGCTAATTTTGGGCCTCATCCGGAGGAGCTCCAGCTACGAGCTGTTACTCCACCGCCATCTTGGTTACTCCTACCTTGCACAGCCCACTGCTGGGTGCTATCAGTGTTTGACGGCCTATGTGGGAGGCACCGATTCCCTCCTTCATTACATCCCTCCTTCTGCATTGTAGAGTTTGTTGCCGCTGAGGCTCTTTAATGCAGCACCGCAGCCTCACCCCTTTCAATTATACGATCTTCGGCAGCGTGGCGGCCGCTATTTTGGGGTCAGGCACGGCCAGGCATGGATTCGTTTTGCCGCCGTTGCAAGCTTGAGGCTGGCTGACCTGTCAAGAAATTGCTCCCGCTGCCCCTTGCTCATATCATGTCTATGCAGTGCGTCCCCTCCTCACCGGTTATACAGTTTGCGCCCTCTCTGGGACCACGTGTGCGCACCAAAGACCCTTCACGAGCTCCTCCAGTTGTGGTCTGAAGCTGCTCCGCTCGTGTAGCGTAGCCTCCCGCATACCGCTCCTCCTGAGAACCCGATGGGATCGCGAGCGCCACAGGACTTTCCCCTCTGCTCCGGTAAGGCGCCTGGGCAATTAGCAGCTCCTCCGTCCTCCGGACACGGCAGCCGCCATTTTGTGTAGCACTGCTGCAACTCTCACGGAGCCCCGGGGAGTCTCAAAAGGGGACTTTCCCTAGCGTGGACAGCACTCGCTCAGCATCCACCGAGTCGGTCGCGTTTCCGCCGCCTCTGGAGCCGGTTTGGCGATTTTTAAATTCGCTTAAGCGCTCAGGGCACTGACGTGGACCGGGAGCCAGGGGGGAATCACGTCCACCCGGCCATTGTCAGGCTCCTCCTCCTTACATATTCCACTGAGGGATTGGTGAGGAGTCAGAAAGTGGTTTGTGTCATTTCCAGCTCCTCATTGCTCTTAAGAATGCCATATGCTCACAATAGCAATGCCAGGAGCTTTTCACCATGCAGCCACCTTTTGCTCACACCAGGTCACTCCTGACTACTTCAGCGCACCTAGCAAGTCCCCTCATTCTTCCATGATGCTTTCACCAGGCCGCTTCTGACTAATTCAGAGCACCCAGCGGGATCCACATGCTGCTGCCCCTATGACTAGCTCTCCATGTGTAGTATCAGCTTTGCTCCCTTCCCACTCCCATGTTGGTGTTGACATTGCACACTTTTTGTTTCAAGTCCATTGGGTTTCAGCCGGAGTCACCACTGTCCCCGGCCTACTTGCTGCCACCACAGGGCCTCTAATCACCAATTCAGGGCACGCTGTCGGCCCTCATACTGCTCCCAAACTGCTGACTGTCCATGTGCAGAATTGGCATTGCACCCAGCCTGCTTCCAGGCCCATCGGGCATCACCCGGTGACTGCATTGAACCACACCCCCTCATACAGCGTGGACTGCCTGTGTTTCGCCCCCAACTTTGCTGACTGCCCACGTGCGGAGTCAACATTGCACCCCTCCTACACCAACATCGGTATTGGCATTGCATCATTCATGCTTCCAGCACATCGGCTCTCACACACCGAGGACTGCCTGTGTTTGGCCCTTTAATCTGCTTGCTGCCCATTTGTGCCTTCCAGCCCACTCCCTACTGAACGCCAATGTGTGTCATCCAGCACCCCAAACTGCTAGCTCCCGGTGCCGCATCTGCCCCTCCTCCCACAGCCTCCTGTCCATGTGTGACTTCCCCTCTCAGACCAATAAGTGATCATATGCAACTCCCACTAGTGTTTGTGGAACAGTTGCTGGCAAAGCCAATAGGTCTAGCTTCCATTTCCAGATATAATACACACCTATTGGTCTTGTCAATGCTTGTTACTTATGTGTCCACTGAATGAACTGGCTCCCAGTTGCTTTACTCTGAACATAAAAGATCTTGCTGTGAGAGCTAGCACTGGCACTACTCTCTATTTGTGCTGCACAGGCACATTTTGCTTACACACCAAACTGCCTCACCATCATACATTCAGAAAGACCTTAAAAACCTTTATTTTTGACCAATAGTCATACTTTTAATACAATTATTCTGTCTAGCACCAATAAATCTATCTATCTAGGTGAACCTTGCACTCTATAAATACCATTGCCACATGACAGTGGCAGTAGGCCCAGAATACATGGAGGGCGTTTGTGAGTGCTGCATATTATGTGTCCAAGGCGGTCATTATAATGAGCTTATATTCCAATCAAGGGTACAATGCGTGGCATCTGGTGCACCTCGCCCTTGGAATGCCCAGAATTTAGGCCATCTTAAAATATGAGCAGGGGCGAAAGGGAGTCTTTGGTGAGGGGTTGTTAAACTCCTTGCCAACGCTCACTGGACCTCCTCTCTCCCAAAGCTAATGCAATATTCCTACACCATAGAACTTTCTGCTGCAACTCAGAGGTAACATTTTGGTCATATAAGAAATTCATCGCATGCAGTTTTTCATAATAGGACTCTGTTACGGAGTGAAGCTGTAGTGTTACACTCATTCACAGGCCCTTCTATATTTAAACAACGTTAGGTAGAAGATTTTTAAACTGGCTGTACTAATAGCTCTGGCTAAAGCAAGCAACAGCAAATGTCAATAGGTCTGCATTGGCTTCTAGACTTTTGGCTTTGTCAATGCTTGTTTTGTTACAGGTTTTGTAAAACTTCATTGTTGGGGGAGCTCAAAGGTATTCACAAATATATAAACAAAACTCTGTTGATGTGCTGCTTGAGAAAGAGCGAAATTCTGTCACTCACAGTGAAATAAGCCAATGGCTGAAAAGGGCTGACCCACCGCCCCATAGTGTATACTGTAGTGGGTGGAAGGAAAATATGAATGACACCACAAACAGACCAATGGATGAAGAGGGCTGGCTGAAAGTCCCTGTAAGTAAATACAATATTTATGTAATTTTAGTAAAATCAGATGGTCTTTGCTTATACCATGTCTGAATAAAGATTCAATGAGTACAGTTTTCGCAGTGACAATTTTGAAATGCAAAACACATAGCAGTTATTTACCTAAAATAATATTTTATTCCAGCAACATTAACTGTGTACAGTGGGGAAAAAATAAGGGAGAACATTTTATTTTAAAAATGTATTTTGACGAGCACCTGTAAAAAAGGTTTATCAAGCTGTTTTACAGATTCCTCAACACGACAAGCATACCTTACGGCAGTAAATATTTACAGACCAGTGCCCAGGTGTTCCAATCACAAAATGCACCGAGGAATAGTAAGATCAGTTAAAAAAAAAACCTTATTTTAGCTTATCATTAAACATTTAAGGAGCGCACTCTCAGTTCAACAAGGTGAACAAAAGACTGTGTACACCTCAAAGCTATTGAACCTCTGCTTTGAAATGATAAATTAGCAATTATCACCTGCGGGGAAACTGAGCTCCTGAGCATTGATTACCACCCAGGGTTAACAAGAATTACAAGTGTTCGAAGAAAAAGTACTGGAGTGCACGGTCCAGCTGCCACCTTCAAAGGTTGTGGCGGCAGCATGCTAACGGGAATCGATAGCTTTTCCATGGCACATGCAATACACAAGGAAACTCATGAACTTTACTGAAGCATATTCGTTAGAGCTTACTTTTTACTCAAGCATTGGCGAAGCCAACTTGTCGAGCTTTGTCTCCATAAATTCTTCTATTCATATGAAGGGAAATGTACAAAATATAATCCTTCTCCATAAAACTTTTAAATCTAACTTTTTAAAAGATGTCTTCGATAAAAAATACACATTCTCAACTCCTTTCTATTTCTGTGTCATGTGCTCAAGGTAACCAGCATCAGACAGACTGTAAGTAGGACACTATTTTTTTCATGGGATCACAGTTGCCAGGAAGGCATGCAGATTGGATGAAGTGCTTCCAGGAAGTTCTTGATGTGAAGCTCTGCCTTCCAGCACCTCTTGTCACGTGATGTCACGTGACACAGAACACTTCCTATGAGCCTCGTTCTGAACACCTCGCTACTAGACTAACCCAAGACGCTAAAAAGAGTGTGTTCTAGAGTCCACAGAAAAAATATTGTCACGTTCATACTGAAATGTCAATAAGTTAAACTTCTAATTCCATGATGCTCCTTTCAGTTTAAGTATTCTCTCGTCGTGCGGGTTAAACTTGGCACTTTACTATATGGGGCAGACATGGAAGCATTTATTCTGTCACTTGATGCTGAGAAGGCATTCGATCGTGTCCTATCGCAGCTCTTGAAAGGAACATTAGAAGCAGTGGGCCTAGGTCCTCGCTTTAGGGGATGGGTGGAGAGCTGCAATATAAACCCTTCGGCTAAAGTGGGGGCTAATGGGTGCAAGTCAAAACAATTCACTATAGGCAGGTACACAAGACAAGGTTGCCTTCTGTCTTCTTTAATGTTCATTTTAACTCTGGAACCCCTGGCCAATAGGTTTGGGGCAAACAATAATATCCAAAGGGTCCGACTGGGACAAAGAATACACAAAATAGTCATGTATGCCAATGACATTATGGCCATCGGGACAAACCCTGAATCTTCCATTCCCACCTTGATGTCCGACGTGGGTGAACATGGCACAGTAGCCAGAGTCAAAATTACCACTGATCAAACGGAGGCTCTCGTCTCTCTCATCCCCAGGGATCAGGTGACCCGGCTCACGCATCAATTCCCATTTCAATGGTCCACAAGCTCCATTCCCTATCTAGGGATGACAACTGCTCAGATGTGAGAGTGGGCAGCATAGTTAACTTAAGACTGCCTAATCGAAATACTGCATAAGGAACGTCAGATCTGGTATGTGGGAGGGGTATCGTGGACAAGACACATAGCAGTAGGTAAAATGTTGTCACTACTTTGCACTCTCTACATGTTCTCTGTTCTACCACTGACAATCAGAAGATCTCTCAGGCACAACATACAGACTATCACAGACAACCTCATCTGGGAAGGGAAAAAACATAGGATTGCCTCACACATTAGACGAAAAGCACACTTGAAAGGCGGTGTAGCACTACCCAACATTAAACTATATTACCAGGTCTCACAACTAAGATACAAAACCAGAATGGACACAATCTCAATCAGAGCAGCCCTGGTGCTTTACGGATCAGACTATCAGGGAGTATACATAAGTCAGGTCTCCTGGATGCTTGCAAAAGACAACAGCAGGGCCCTATGTGACTTTCCCATGATAAGGAAGACCCTATTAGTGTGGGAGAAAGTAACAGGAAATAAAGAAGTTCTCTTCATTCCCTTCCCCATTGACACAGATCCTGGGTATCCCGAATTTGACCCAGTCTAGAAAGAAGGATGCTTTGAAATATGGAGGCAAGCGGCTGTAAACAACTGGGAGATATGTTTGTAGACTTAGAAATTAGATCCTTCCTAGATAATCACAAGCTCTATAAAATACCAGAATCTGAAAGATTACGCTATACCCAAATTAGACATGGACCACGTACTCCAACATTAAACCTTAAGCTTGCAGGCCCCTAACTAACCTTGAGCAGGGGCTACTATCATGGTAATAGCAACAGAAAACTTGTGTCAGATCGAGAAACGGCCTGAACAATGATTTTTTAACAACGAGTGTCCTTAACAACGACTAATAAACAACGACCTTGAACTGAACCACGACCCCCTCAACAACGACTTCATTAAACAACGAGTGGCCTTAACAACGACTCTGACCTTTAGACACGAACAAAAATGTAATTAATTTAAAGATCTGTACAAATAACTATCCCAGAATGAGACAATGGTGAAAGAAAAAATGATGGGAAAAAACTGGTTAGGGAGCTATCGTACAAGAGTAGAAGGCGGTTTTCACTAGGGAGCGTAATACAGCTAGCACTGCCATTACACAAGAAACAATGTACAAAACAACTACTCACTGGTACCACACTGTGCAGAAGAGGTGGGAATGGGATAAACGACAGCAGGAAATGCTGGAGGATCTGCAACAAAGCTCTGTGGGAATGCACAAAATTGCAGTATTACTGGCGAGAGGTCCTAGATGCCATGGACAGCATGTTCCAAAATCAAATACCTGGGCTGCCAGCAAATAGCATGCTGGGTGTGTCCAACCCCAAACGTACCTGCTACACGCTAAAAAGGGGAAGATGATGCCTCTGCTCTGCGCGTCTAAACAAACAACTGCATTGCATCCTCCTGCTTCCACAACCTCCGCCTCCTACGTAAGACCTTCAAATGGATCCCCCTCGAGCACAGAAAGACCGTCACTCACGCCCTCGTCACCAGCAGACTTGACTACGGCAACGCACTCTACACCGGAATAAACAAAAACCTCACCGGCAAGCTACAAAACATCCAGAACGCCGCCACAAGACTGATCCTCAATCTGCCAAGACACTGCCATATCTCCCAGCACCTGCGCACACTCCACTGGCTCCCCATCGAGGCTAGAATCACCTTCAAGATCCTCACCCACGCACACAAAGCCCTCCACAACGCCGGACCAGCGTTTCTGAACAGCCGCCTCGCTTTCCACGCACCCCAAAGAACCCTACGATCAGCCCAGCTCTCCTACGCCGTGGTCCCCCGTGCCAGAGAGACCAGATCGGGAGGCCGTTCCTTCTCCTTCCTCGCGGCCAGAGCCTGGAACGCCCTACCGCTCCACCTCAGACAGACAACATCACTCCCCATCTTCACGAGAAACCTCAAAACTTGGCTCTTCGACAGACCTCCTTGATGGAATGGAACCTGCACCCCCCCTCCCCAGCGCCTTGAGACTCCTACGGGTGAGTAGTCGCGCTTTATAAATACCTGATTGATTGATTGATAACAGAAAAAAGACAGATTCCGAGACGCTAGGGTCTGGCTACTTAGAACATGGCATACCATTGGCCGGGAAAAAATAGCTAACATGCCCCAATATGCCATTATTAATACAGTGACTATCCACGGAAATGAGATACCTGCCTGCACTATCTGCATTCCTGAGAATTATAACCATAGCAGCTACCACACAGAATGCTGCTCAGACCTTGCTATTTACTGTTCTCTGCAGAGACAGAGAATCTATTATCGTTCCTTTCTCTTTAGATGTGAGGAACAGGTGTCGGTGAGGGTGGGTGGATGGAGGAGAGCTTACTTACAGTTTCTCAATCACCTTGCCAGCCTTTGGATGTAAGGAAGAGTATGTGTTACCGCAGCATATATTTAACAATAAAACATTTGAACCAAACTTAGTGCTTTAGAGAGGATCAAGGAACAGGAAATACAAAGATCACTGCGATTCTGGTGAAACTATCGTCACTTTCGAGTGGTAGGCAAGTTACTGGCAGGGGCTATCGCCCCAAGCTTTCCCATGCTTCACAGAAGCACACAATCTACCCCCGGGCAAGTTTCATCTGGGTATTGCTCCATACTCCAGGCAGACTGATATCCCGCATGCCAAGCGGAGACTCAAAACGACTCACTGGGCTGAGCTCTAATCATCAGTTCATTCTTCTTTATCCATGACTTGAAAAAACTGCAAACTCACTTTGTTAGCTCCTAGAATCCTTCACGGTATCCTGTGTAAATGGGCAGCTTTCATCTGCCACCTTGGAACTTCCTGACAGATATTCTTCCTTTAGTACGTGGCATGGATTGATATCACAGGGAAAGAACACCAGCACTTTAACAGTGGGCAATCAGTGTTGTCGCTTGGTACTCTTTAGGTCTCGGCCTGCACCAGCGCTTGCGCTGGTCTGGCCGAGAGTTTTAGTAAGCGGGTTTTGGAAGTGCAAACACTGGCTTTCGGCTGGCGACCAGCTTGAGTTCACGATGGCGTGCACGCGCAGCTGGCATCTGGGTTTCCTATCTCTTCCTCATTTCCTCGTCATGGCTCATTAACTCTCTGGACTCTGATGTTTCAATCGCAGCAGCAGCTCACATTACCAACTGAGGGCCCTGGACTACAGTCACAGGAAAAACAACAGCGATTAGCATTGAAATGCAAGCTTTTTTTGTCTAGTTAGAAATATTGCTTCGGTGGGTTGATTTCACCTTATATCGCTATTTGTTTTATATTGGGAGTCACAGCCTAATTACCAGTATTTTTGTCTCTCACTGTTTTTTTTTTTATATTTATTCGCGCAAAGCACAAAGCTATATTTAAGGTTACTTTTTCCGCGTCACTTCTTCACTCTATTTAAACTCCACACCCCCACTCTTATTGTCTCTCTCCTTCTCTCTCTCTCCCTCTCTAATTCTCTCTCTACTTAATTAACTCTCCCCTCTCTATCTTTTTTAGCCTTTCATTCTCTCTCACCCCTTTATCTGTTTCTCTTTCAAACTCCTTCATTCACTCTCTCTCCCCTTCTTTCTCTCTCTCTATCCCGCTCCACTCTTTATTCTATGTACACCCTTTCTCTCTCTTTCTCTCTCACCACCCTCTCTAATTGGGCATTATATCTTCACTCTATCTCTCACTCGGCAACACCACAGCATCACTCAGCGCAACCACAGCATCACTCAGCGCAACCACAGCATCAATCAGAGCCAGCACAGCATCAATCAGAGCCAGCACAGCATCACTCAGCACCAACACAACATCTCTCAGCACCAACACAACATCTCTCAACGCCATCACAGCATCACTCAACGCCATCACAGCATCACTCAGTGCAACCACAGCATCACTCAGTGCAACCACAGCATCACTCAGTGCAACCACAGCATCACTCAGTGCAACCACAGCATCACTCAGCACAACCACAGCATTACTCAGCACAACCACAGCATTACTCAGCACAACCACAGCATCACTCAGCGCCACAACAGCATCACTCAGCGCCACCACAACATCACTCCGCGCCACCACAGCATCACTCAGCACCACCATAGCTTTACTCAGCGACACCACATCATCACTCAGGGCCAACACTGCATCACTCAGCACCACCACAGGATGACTCAGCAGCACCACAGCATCGCTCAGCACCACCACAGCATCGCTCAGCGCCACCACAGCATCGCTCAGCGCCACCACAGCATCGCTCAGCGCCACCACAGCATCGCTCAGCGCCACCACAGCATCCCTCAGCGCCACCACAGCATCCCTCAGCGCCACCACAGCATCGCTCAGCGTCACCACAGCATCGCTCAGCGCCACCACAGCATCGCTCAGCACCACCACAGCATCGCTCAGCGCCACCACAGCATCGCTCAGCGCCACCACAGCATCGCTCAGCGCCACCACAGCATCGCTCAGCGCCGCCACAGCATCGCTCAGCGCCGCCACAGCACCGCTCAGCGCCGCCACTGCATCGCTCAGCGCCGCCACTGCATCGCTCAGCGCCGCCACTGCATCGCTCAGGGCCACCACAGCATCACTCAGGGCCACCACAGCATCACTCAGGGCCACCACAGCATCACTCAGGGCCACCACAGCATCACTCAGGGCACCACAGCATCACTCAGGGCCACCACAGCATCACTCAGGGCCACCACAGCATCACTCAGGGCCGCCACATCATCACTCAGGGCCACCACAGCATCACTCAGCACCACCACAGCATCACTCAGCGCCAAGACAATATCACTCAGCACCACAGCAGTATCACTCAGCACCACAGCAGTATCACTCAGCAACACCCGAGTATCATTCAGCATCACCTCAGCATCGTCTCTGCAACAGTCACCACCACCACCACTACCACCTCAGCATCACTCAGCACCACCTCAGCCTGCTCTCGGAATCTGGCATCTGTTGATTCTCCCCTAGCGTCTGGCCGCTGCAAGTGTTATAATACAGGTACTAGTTCCCAACCTTCACCCTCCGATTGTTTATGCCCCCTCAAAAAAAAAGCTTTAACAAACAACCATTGCCAGCATTGCAAGAACAAAAGAAAACTGAGGAAATTTTTTATTGTAAATACTTTTTTTAATATGGTCGTTCAGTTTTACATAATGCCTTCTTGGTCATATATAAAGTAACAAAAATGCTTCTGACACTTTTTTATTATAACTTTTCAGCATGCCGCACAGCAGCCACACTTCTCTACAGCACAGCTTGAAGACATTGGCAAAGTCAATAGCTCTGGCTAAACACTTATAAGGCCCCAAAGGCGAGACCTATTGGCTATGCCAATGCTTGTTCCTTTTGTCACTGTTCTGGTCAGGACACCCACAGGGCAAGGGCATGGTAGAAGGCTGGTGTTTGTCGTTCATTCTTGCACCAACTGTTCTCTATACGTTTTAGACAATGAGCTGCATTGACTGCATTTTGACTGTTGAAAGCTTCTGGAGTAGTGTGTGATGATAATTTGGCACTCGTGATGTCAACAAGGTTGGTTGTCGGGCTTGAGCAGGCTACACTGGCTCATTGGACATATGTCAAACAAGTGCATGAGTTGGAATCATTGGGACCAGCAGCTTAGGGCAACTGCTCATCACTTATTATTTTGGTTTTCCATTTGTGTGTTTGAAATAACTGCAACATGCCATCTTCCTGCTGCCTTGATACTCTGGGAGTCTTTAGGGTGGACTCAAAAACATTGGGAAATCTAAGAGTATAGGTCTTAAGTATCACTAATATGGTACCAGCACGCCTCTCTAATGACCACTGACTATGAATGACTCTCGATGTTTGGACCACATTACTGATGTTTACCATGCACCTTTTGGAAGCTCCTGGTGGAAGCTTGTTGTATTCAAATGAGCAATACCATAGCCTATTATGCATATGGATGTGACCAGGAAGCTTTTGGAAGATGGGCATATACAAATCATCACTTTTTGTGCAGGAACTCTGGAGGCTATGGGGGCAGAGGTCAGGCTGGCATACTACGAAAAGAATATAGGTGATGGATAGAACTGGTTTAGGAAAGAGATCGCTAATACTTGGAAAAAAATCGCAAAACCAGCTAATTATTCGTATTTAGAAATTAAAAATTCTTATTTTCATGCACGCTCACATTAAAGTTTCCTCTAACGTTTCAGTGCCCAATTCTCATTTTTATTTAAAAAAAATAAGCTGTTTGCTGGAGGATCTATTTTTGCATTGTGTTTCATATTAAATTAACCAACTTGTAAATAAAAACACAAAAATGTTGCCTGATTACAAAAAAGCTATACAACAGAGTTATTAAAATGGTCTTATCCCAAGCTCAATGTTTTCCATGTAGGCCTAAAGTCACCTGTAAAGATACTTCTTCATCAGATTTCAATAAGCAATCTCAAAAAGGTAAATGCTACCCTTTCAATTGTGCAACACTGGCATGGATACGTAAATACAGAGCTTTCAGACGAAAAACACTATTTACACCGTTTTTGTTCCCTGTGTGTCGAACAAGAAAGTGTTCTTCAAAAATTGATTCTAATCTACAGTAAAATTCAAGTTCCCCAAGAGTCATCAAGGCTTGAAACCTAAGAAAAATACCTGCTGGGATTCCACATCAAAGCAGCAGGCTGTCGGCTCCTTCATGCTCGCCTCTCTCATAACCTGATACGCCAGCTCCAGAGGGTTTTGGCAAGTGCGCAAAAGCCCTGGAACTGACCCAAGCCGTGGGGAGATTGACAGACAAACTATCCTCTGCTTCCAGCCACAAACATGAATACCTTGGGCCTGGCAGCCAGTGAGACAAGCAAATCAAAGCAATTTTGTTTGGAGCGGTTTTGATGCGCCAGGCTCCTTCTCTTTCTCAAACGCAGTGAAGAACATGCCTCTTTCACTTAATAAAGACAGAGCTCCAGAATGAATGAAGGATATGTTACTTATAAAGCACACTGTCTCTCAAAACAGGGCATCATGGCGCTATTTCAGACACATAACCACTCATTAACAGCGGCAACAACTTGTGGAAAAGACTCAAAAGTAATAAAGAGACCAAAGTTGGAGATGATTAAACCAACCATCTACAGAACTCGTCAGATGCTGAAAAGAGTCCGGTTTTTAGGCGTTTCTTAAAAACAGATACATTTTCCAAGAATCTCAGAGCAGGGGAGCTGATTTCAGGCCTTGGTACCTAATAAGGTAAAAGATTTTTCCCTACTTGTTTTAAGCCTGAAATTAGGGATTGTGTAATAGATTGGTGTTAGAAGAGCTGAGAGTCCTTTGGGTCCTGTAATGCGTAAAGCGATCGGAGAGGTACTTCGGTCCAGTTGAGTAGCAGGCTCTGGACACCAAAGTCAGAGATTTAAGCAGAATCCGGTTTTGGACTGGTAGCCAGTGCAGGTCCCTTAGCCCTTAAAAAACTGAGCTTTTGCGGAGAAGCTCAAGGACTAATCTTACCATCGCGTTTTGGACCACTTGAAGATTCTACAGTAAATGCACAGCAATCCCTAAATAAAGGCTATTGTAGTAGTCCAAATTTGAGGTAAGATGCGCAAGGACTACTGTTTTCCTTGGTGCAAATGGAAGAAATTAAAAAAACGTTGTGAGATTTAATCAAAGAAAAACAAGCTTCAGACACTGCTAGAACTTGAGGTTGAAAAGACAGAGCACCATCAAATGTGACTCCTAAAATCATTCATACTAATCCAGATAATCTGTGGTTTGGAGTCACACAACTAATAACCAATAGGAAACTATTGAAAAAAAGCAGACATTTGAAATTTCAGATGCTCAATTTATGGAGATATTTTACTTTTGTTTGTTTGAAATCTACTAGTATCACAAAGTTGTGGCCTGGGAATGAGACAACTCTCAAGGCAGCATTGGAAGCAGCCATAAGCACTGAGATCCCTGAAAAACATGTCCAGGAAGTGAGGCAGGATGTGTGTGTACAGAGTGAGGTGAATGCGTTACTAAAGTAGTAAAGTGTGCAAAAGATGAATTGAGAAAAGCTGAAACAAAAATAGTAGTAATGGAAATTTCCAAGAAAAGAAAAAAAAAAAGAGTATATTTGTTACAGGTATGGGGCGTCTTACCACAGCAAAAATGTCAGTAAAAATGTACTGTGGAGGAATGAAAGGAGGAATCTGCAAGAGATGATGTGGTCTTATGTACGAATGACAACAGCTGCATGAGGAATAAAATAATGTGTTTGCCCAAAAATTAGTTAATTGATGGCATGAGTGTTACAGCTATGACTGAGTCATGCACTTTGTGTACAACAGTTGGCATGGGATGGTTTGAGAAACTGCGGCCCGGAAGGAAGGTGTTACCTACTGATGTACAGCCAGGCGGGTAAACCGGACACAGAATTCAAATGGTGGGCTATGTATGGGCTAATGTGGAATTCAATGGGAGGAGGACACATGGGAAAGTGTATGTTGCAGTAAAAAGTGAGATCATTTTGTGATGGCCACACTAAGACAAATTGGGAATCTGATTGGATCCCATGGATGACCTGCCAGTTTATGTTGTTAGTGGGGAGCCTATTAATGCCACCAGTGAAGGAGAAAAGAGTCAGTATGGATGGGTGGCACAAGGTTTCTCACAGGTATTTCTGACAAGTTGGAGAAGATACAAGTATTTAAACACAGGATAATAATAAACATAAGGGTATCAATAAGACAAAGACTGAGCGCCTCTTAACTTCTGGGGGAAATTGAAGGAGATTTTGAAAGATTTATATACGAGGAATATAATAAAAGCAACTCAGTGTTCTCACTAGGTATTGGCTCTTATCTCCTTAAGAGCAGTTGGAACCCAGGGTTATGTGTGGCCTTAACATGTTTAAACGAGGCTTTAGATACATTTCCACGGCCTAAATAACCAGTAGATTCTGGCCACAGTATTGGAAGCAGCTGTCTGTTCAACTATTGATCTAACCTATGCATTTCATCAAGCAAATGAAAACATTGTATTGCATCTATAACATCTGAAGGAGTGTTCCAATACAAAAGAATGGCATTTGGTCCAGCGAGTGCTTGAGTTATCTTTCAAAGGGTAATGACCAAGGTTCTGGAGGGGCTTCAAGGTACCATAGGGTTCCACCATAAAAATCTTGCGTTTCGCAAGGGCTGAGAAGACCATGATGGAAATTTAAGAAGAGTGTCGGAAGCCCTAGAAAGAGGGTGCTTTACAGTATTAAATGCAAGTTTGGTCAGCATAAGGTGGAATATTTGTCAAACTAAATTTCAGAACAAGCTGTGCAGCCCAAAGAGGGACATGTGAATGGCAGTTTGAACACTCCCAAGCCAGAATCCGAGGACCAATTGGTGTCACTTTTGGTCCTATTGAGTTTTTCTCATGTTTTATTGAAAGTTATGCAACAATGGAAATTGTGAAGAAAAAAAAGTGAAATGCAATTGGCTTCAGGAGCAGAGTGAATATTTTGAATGAATCAAAAAGAAGATTTTAAATGTTCTGTGTTTAAAACCATTTTCAATGGTTAGAATTGTGGGATTGCTATTAACACCAGTATTTATGGCCTTAGAGCTCTTTTGTAAAAGAGCAAGGGAAAGAATGAGCGGGTGGTATGGTATACTTCCCATACATTACGTCCCACTGAGATTAATTACTCCATAATTGGGCGTAGGTTCTTAGCGTGTACATGGGCGACAGATCATTTCAGACTGTATATATGGGGAACGAAATTCAAAATGAAGACTGACCATAATACCCATTGGTAAATCTGTTGGGGTACGGAATTTAACTCCCCCATTGGCTAGGTTGGCTTCAAAGCTGCAAGCATACCATTATGGAATGGAGCATGTCCCTTGAAAGCTAAATGAGAGTGGCTGAAGGCCTGCCAGGTCTACCTGTTGCAAGCGGAAGTAAGTGTTGTGGATATAAGGCTCAAGAATGTGAAGTACTGTTCAGGTGTAGGGATGTTGCAGGTTTGAGGCGGACTCTGGTGATAGCGCCCTTGTGCCAGCTCCCCCTGTGACAGTTCTCCTGTCCAGCTTGTCCGCAGTCCACTACCCTCTGCTGCTTGTCTACCTGCTGCCCTCTGTTTGTGCCTCCTCTGCTCTTGCTCTATTTTGCCTTTTCTGCAAATTTTTCTGCCCTCTGGTTTGCCTTTTCTGCTCGGTTTTCTGCCCTCTTCTGCTCGTTCTTTTACCCTATGTTTTGCCTTTTCTGCTCGTTTTTCTGCCCAGTTTGGCTTTTTCTGCTTGTTTTTCTGTCCTCTGTTTTGTCTCTTCTGCTCCATTTTGCCTTTCCTACTTGTTTTTCTGTCCTCCGTTTTGCCCTCTTCTGCTCCGTTTTGTCTTTTCTGCGCGGTTTCCTACCCTCTATTTTGCCTTTTCTGCTCGTCTTTCTACCCTTTGTTTTGCCTTTTTGGCTAGCTTATTTTTCTGACCTCTGTTTTGCCATTTTCTGATCGTTACCTCCCTCTTCCCGACATTTTCTCAAGACCTGGCTTTTTGATGGAGACCTCTCACCCCAGATACCCCCAGGGGTGACAGTGCTGCGCTCTACAAATGCTGATTGATTGAGAGTTACGGCAGAGGAAGAGTGGATGCAGGAAATGGAAAAGGATTGGGGCTAGTCAAGGAGTACAGCAAGAAGAGGTGGCCTAAGGAAAAGGAACAGAAGGTAGAGTTTGCTACTTGTTGGAAAGTCAAGGATGAGTTGACTGTGTGCAATGAGGTTATCAGGAGGGGTGACAAGATAGAACCTCCTATTGGGTTGTGTAAGGAGGTGGTTAAACTAAGTCATGAGACACACAGTGGAATTTCAAGCGTGAAGAGGAAAGCCTGAGCAAATTATTGATGGTATGATAGTTAAATGGGTAAGTGTGTGGTATGCTATCATACCAATACGTCTGACAAGGCTTGCAAGATGCCCATAAAACCAGTGGAGTGGTGAGGTTGACCATGGAGTACGCTGGCTATTGACTTAATGGGGCCATTTTCTGTGCTTCTCCAGAAAGAGCCTTATGTCATCATCTTGGTGGATTACTATTTAAAGTGGTCAGAGGTACAATGGTTGGTAGCATAGTAGTGACTGAGTTCCGGAGGAAGTCTTCTGAAGGGATGGCATACCGGCCATCATAGTGTCTCACAAAGGTGTGCAGCTTACTTTGAAAACGGTGCAGGATTTCTTGAAAGCTTGTGGTATCAGACATGCAAGAGTGGCATCGCATCATCTGGAAGGGAACGGTTAGACTGAAAGTTACAACCTAGTGGTAAAAGAATCCATCAAACTGGCGTTGAGGTCTGGGATCTTGTGAAAAAAATCTTCGTAAGCTACTTTGTTGTTGTACAGAGTACGTCATCAATACGGTGACCGAGAAAATGCCGTTATGAGTTGTTAAGAGGGCACAAGCCTACCACAAAACTTGTGTCACAGTGGCTGATTAAGAGACAGAAAAGGAACGGTTGTTTTGGGGATGATGAGAGGCAGAATAAAAGAATACCAGAAGATAATCAAGCAGCTGTATAGGAGTGGTTGCACTGGGATTTGCAATATGTGTGCAGCGGTGTACGGAAGAGTTGAGACACTTGGGTTTGTGGATGAAGGGTTACCTTGTTGATCAAAAGCCCAAAGACGGAAGGAGGTGTTGCGGGGTACTGCCATGTTAGAGGATAGAAAGGTTCGGAACTTGTGTCGTGTATCAGTGTGTAGGGTAGTAAAGGTGGAAAGTTGGAAGGGTAGTTAGGAGCGCGGTGAGTAAGAGGAAACTTCTTTCTTTCCTGGAAGAGTTGGTGGAGATGGTGATGGAGGTGCTGTGTTGCACGGTGTAGGTGGCGCATCTCAGACATCTGGGCATGATGTCAATGCGAGATTCATTGAATCCTGGTTCTCTGAATATGGCACTGGATGTCGGTAGTGCAGATGTCAATGGGGATCACAGAATGTTGTTTAGTATAGTACAGGGAACCAGTGTGTTCCAAAATGGTTAGAGGAATTTGCACTTGGCTAGGTTTTTTTTTTTTGTTGTTTTTTGCTGCGAGTCTGTGCAAGTAGTATTTCTGAGTGAAGTAGTATTGGACGGGTGTCTTGGTTGAATGTTTATTGTGCAGTAGTGTAAGGTGGGAAGGTGTGTGGTGTCTTGTCCTCGATTGGGCAGTGTTAAGCATGTGAACGTGTGGAATGTTGAATGGAACGAGTGGAAGGTAGAATTTAGAATGGTGAGGGGGTGCTTGAAGAATGCTTGGCAGCTGGAGGATGACAAGTATGGTGTAGGATGGATGAAGCTGCTCTCTGTACCACTAGCTTAATTTGTAAATAAAGGTGTACCACTAACTACTACAGCGCTTCCTGGTGTTCTTTCAATAGCAGAAGAGACCACGGATTATATGGATGTTTTTGTGTTCTTTCAATATTAACAATGTGAGGCAATGTGGAGGAAAACCTGCATGCCACCCTTCGAGGTGGGGAAGTTGTCAGTTCCACTGAAACATGGATAACCTGATGGAGAGCCTCCATCTTGGAATGTAATGATAGTGTTCTCAAAAATGACCCCCTTGCACACAGACTCCCAAAACATACATGCACGCACGCTTACAACTAAACATATTAAAGGGGAAGTGAATGCCCTGGGACATTGGGGACCGCAGTTATTTTCCATGAGGGATAAAGGCCTGTGCTACTCCATTACGTAACGAGCCAGGAGGTTTTTAGTGACCCCCCCTGTCCAGCCGTCTTATGCGTTCCAAGGCACGTCGAACCCCTGCAGTGGTCTTGAAGATGTTCAGCCCACTAGGGGAAAACCCAGAGTCAGACAGAAATAAAGTGAAGAAGGGCAGGTCGGCACAGGCGTTCACAGCGGGCAGCGACATTTGTCCCTACATTCACCGCAGAAATATGCATTTCCACCCACCCAAAGGCAAAGCATCGCCAAGCCAGTTCCTACAGTCCATCTCACGGACAGGGTGCAGCCTGACGAAGCACCCCTCTGCAGGGCCAACTCTGTCCTGAAAGCACCCTCAACCTGGGGTCTTCTCTGAGACTACACTGCCCCACAGGACGGAGGATCCTACTCTGACCCCCCTGACAGCAGCACACCAGCACCACTGCTCCTGCTTCCAAGGCACCTCTTAGGACCAGGCAAAGACCTACAACCCCGGCCATGTTCATTCACTCAGACCTCTCGGAAACTAATATAACTGAACAGAAACTCACAGAAAAGGATTAGGATCGCACAAACCTCCCTGGAAGGGACAGGAATTCCCCTAACCTCAATAAACGGAAAAATAACTACTGAGAAGGAGAAATCGCTCTGAAGTGAACACTTTATTTGCAATGGAATTCGTGGAATTGATTTCCCAGGGCTGGACTGTGCGCGCTTGTGCGTGTGATAAAATCAGCGCAGTGGGTTCCAATGCATGGCACGTGCTTCAAAATCTTTGTCCTGCAGCGCAGGTTTCTCGTCGAGCATCATTTTTGTGTATTTTATTATTCGATTACACTTCCATAGAATCTATATTGCGGTTTTCTCTAAAACCATGCCTTCCTTTAAAATATTTGATGCAGTTTGGTATGTGACTTACTCACTTTTTTACAACCAGATACTAAATATATATTTGGAACTTATTTTATCACGGAGTGTTGTATGAATGTACATTATGATTCACGGGCTTCTAAACGAGGCCACTCAGGCACTGAACCTTTTAACAAATAGTGTCATGTCCGATTTTGGAAACATTAAGTTGGATCACTAAACCGGTCATAGTTCGCCTACTGCTTATTCTGCAAACTGGAAATATGACCACCATTTCCCAGTGACTAAAAATGATTAGGTAGAAAACAAAACGCGAGAGTTTACTTTAATTTGCACTGGTTAAGACAATCTCGTTGGGCCCATGAAGAACAGCCATCTTGATGACGTACCACAATAAAACCAACAGAGAAGAGATTGCCATGGATGTGTGCCCCATTTATATTCATCCAAACTCTCGTTTTTATACTAAAGTAAGACTGGATTACCTACGTGAGGTAAATAATGTATTAATTTGCACAGATATCACCTGCCAGTCATGATTGACAGCAATTACAATCACTCAAGAGAAGACCTAATGTCTAGTGTTTTCATATTTAAAAATAAATACAGAAAAGGAAAAAAAGAGTTTTCTGCCTGTACGTGTGAGAGTCAGTAAAAAGGGAAAATGGGATCCTTAACTATGGGAGAAGGTGTACAAAGATCATCTTTATCAAACCCACGTTTTGTAAGAACAGAGAAACCCTGAGGCTTCCACCACTGAAGTCGACAGTCGAGACCAGCCAGTCGGAGGAAGCCTCCAGACGGGTAGGGCAAACCAACACGAATCACTGGTCACCCCAACCGCTCTCATGAAACAATTCAGAGTAAGTAGAAATCAAACAGTTGACATGTTTCTAGGGCTATCCCAAGACTGTACTAGTGATAACTTGTACTATTTTGTTTTTATTTTTACATCACAATTTCCATTTATCTACTAGCCATGATACATGATTGCTTTGCATAATCTGTTCAAATTATCACTATTTTTACATTACTAACTTTAAAAGCACATTATTTAATTATTATCTTCATGCAGAGCAGTTCCTATTTTCAAAAGAGCAGCTATTTTGGAAATGCACTCGGTTTATAGGGTAAATCTGGTCAAAAGGGAACAGCGTTTCATAAAAAATTGAATAGAAAGCTGCTTGATAGAAGCAGGTTTGTGCCCCCAGAGGTATGTTCACACCTGGCTAGGAATAGGGTCTTAAGCCGACCCAAGAGGCTGGCACTGCCCTTGTTGTAAGGAGAATCACACCTCACAAGACGTGGGTACTCGGGGATTCCCAATGAGTGTAAAGCTGCTCAATCAACAGAGAACAGAGGTAAAAGGACTCGGTACGCACCACCTGACTTTAATTCAGACGTCGAGAAATCAGAACTGTACTCTAAATAGAAACATTTATCGGGATAATCTAGTGTGTGGCACGGTGAAACCCACATGATTGTTTGCTCTGGTGAGAGGGAACAGCCTTTAAAAACATAATAACAATAGTTTGATGACTATTGGTTTGTGCATTCAAGGTTGGATGGTTGATTGTTGGATTATTTTTTAGTGCAGAAAAGACATTTCTGCTGCCTATAAATGCAAGCATTATTACAAAATAGAAGCACAAAATGCACATATGGCCGTGTGAAGAAGAAAGGTTTGTTGGTGCAAATCTGTAGATGTGCACTCACAGGTGCGTACGTGCAGTGGCTTGCAGACTGGTGCTCCAAAGGGCCTGCATCAGTGTTTCCTCAATCTATGGAATGGGTTGCACTGGTATTGGGCATCCCTTTGACCAAGTGTTTCACTGCATCAACTCAGGCCTAATGCAGGTCAATGTACCAGGCTTGGCAGAGATGTGCTCTTTGCGGTTCAGGAATCAGGGCCATTTTACAGAGCACCACCTTCTGAACTTTGTGAATATAGTCAGGGCCACTGGAATTATGCGACTTTGCGGCCGTTGCAATTTTTGCATTATTATGAATTTGCTGCATTTGCCACATAATCCATCATCTGCCACAATCAGCAGATTTTAACACAAAAAATGAGTTTCTAGCTCAAACGGTTCAAAAGTTAATAAAAATGCAGCAACACGTGTTGCAGCGCAGTGGAGGTCTCTTTGCAATGCTGAACTAATCATCTTTCTGTTGCTTAAAGCTATATTTGGGAGTTAAAGTGATACAAATGAGGTTTAATCAATTCCCATACAGTGCTACCAAGTTTAAAAATGACGAAATAATTAAATATTATTACAAAAAGTGCCGCATTATGCCGCATAATTTGACTTTTCTAGCTGCAAAATCTACTCAACGCTGCCGCATAATTTGGCCCTCTTCTGCCGCATAATTCCAGTGGCCCTGAATATAGTTAACTGCCATCACTATTATCAAGAGTGTAGAATAAATGTTCTGAAGATTTGTGGTAGGTGTGTGGAATCAAGAGGAGCCAAGGTCTTTGAAATGCTACTTACTCCAAGAGCAGGTTGGTAGGTGACCTCTGGAGGGAAGGTGAAGGATGGCCCGGTTATAACAGGGCTGCTAGGGGGCGGGGTCACAATGAGCCCCGTGGTACTGATATGAACCTGACGAGAAAAAACACAAAGAAAGGAATACATCAATATTCAATTTCCAAGCACGAATGGAGATTACCACCATTCACAGAGACACAAACCAATGCACCACCAGCCACTGCAAAGCATGTGCCCGACCATGTGAAGCATCATCATGCCTTGATTTGCACAATCTGTACACATTTTTGGAAAAGACTGCCCAGCCACACTGAGACAATTAAGTACATGGAAGTAAACGTCAAACTTCTAAATAACCCTAGATTTTTCTACCCACCAAAAAATCACTTCAACAGCTCTTCAGGTGTAGTAAACGCTATATTGATGCAATTACAATACAACACAATCTATAAAAATACCACAAACCACACTTACTGGAGAACACCACTGGCCACATTAAGATTACCCCCTTTTTTGAGTGATAGTACCACAACTGCTAAATGCCACCAGTACTGCAGGGTGCAGTATTGCCTCCCCATTTTCAGTTTTGCACTACTAATGGGGAATAACATTAATATTGCATGTATTCTCCCGTTCAGAGCAGCAAAACTCTGAATTTTCAGCATTTTTCTTATACAAGCTCTTCAAGGGTTTACCTAGCAAAAGTTGAGTTGAGAAGAAGTGAAGTACTACTGCACAAGTTGAAGTCTTGAATCAGGTTCAAAATCCAGTTTGCGCCTGAATTTTGATTATTGGAACATTTAGACAGACATCCACTGAGTAGCGTGACATTTTGACAAAAAAACACAACAGCCACACGCATTTAACGAGCCATCTCCAAGGTACCCTGCTGCCATCACCCCCCTTAACAAGATGAGAACTGCCCAGTGTTTTACTGTGGGTCTCGACAATCAACATTCTAAAGGCGGAGGTTATCTTTGTTTTAAACACCACTCCGAGCTCGAGGGTACCCAGTTTCCAAGCACTCCTAATTTCCCGCAGTACCTTTTGGTATGTAAAAGGTGTTGTTGATGCCCGCAATTGCGGAGTCTGTCTCACAGAATCAGGAACTGTAAATGACTATGGGCACAGGTGGAACTTTCAGTCATAGTATTGTTAGGGGGTGAGTATATTGGTGTCCCCGGGGGAGGGTCACATTAGTGCCTCAGCTGTATGGAATAATGGACACATTTAGCCGTTAGAAGTGTTAGCAAATATTCTCCGTGGTATTCCCCACCTTAAATGTGCTCAAAGTTATTTCAAAAAGGTTGGAGCAAATTGGAAATATATTTATATAGCGCTTACGATGCCTAACGAGGCATTGAAGCGTTTTTGCGGCGACTAGTATGCTACTCTGGAACCGAAGATTGGTAATTAGCAGGTTTGTACAATTTTTTGTTTTGTTTGTATTGTGCTCTTGATTTCTTGTGTGTTAGTAGAGGTTGGGTATGGATAGAATGATAGGAGTGGGTTTGAAAAGAGGGAGTAGTGAGTGGTTTTGTAAATAGTGGCCGCGTGTGCTTGTTAGTTGGGTGGCATTGCTAAGGAAGGGGTGAAAGATTGAGAAGGATGTTTGGCAGTCCATAGTAGTCAGAAAGTTTGGGTTGAGCCAGAGGGAGTCAAGGCTGGGAAGGACTGAAGGCTTTTTTTTGTAATAGAAAAATGTAAATAATTTATACTTATATACACAAGCACACACACAATGTTTGGTAAAGTTTTGTTTGCTTCATTAAACCCCTCTATATAAATAACCATATGTACATTGAAGTGTAAATATTTACATGGTCGCAGTCCACATTTATCATGTGGTACATTTTTTATGGTTTCAAATAACTGTAATTAACACATATACATAAATATACACATGGCACCTATTGTAGTGATTAGTAGCAGATGTAACCCTTTATATATGTACCTATATGTACATAGAAGCAGAGATTTCTACATGGTTTGATATACGCCTGTATCCTATGGTGTATTACACACTTTTTCCCGCATATAAATGTATCCGTTTATGGCAGAAGGCATAGTTGATAGAGCGCTTTTCTATACCGTGAGAAGTATAGTTAGGCATGTCTGAGTATACTATTGTGGTACATTCTTGAGTTGAGTATAGTTGTCATGTGGGGAAGAGCCAGCTTTTGACTGGTCTTCTAAAGTGGAGATGCTTGTCTGTGAATCTTATGTTTGCAGGTAGGGAATTCCATAGTTTGGCTACTTGAAGAGAGAAAGATATTCCACCCATGCTTTTTTTCTTGTATGTAGGGATTATGAGGCGTGGAGCCATTTTTGAGTGTATGTTCACTTGTTTTATATATTTGCTGATTCTTCCTGATGAAAAGTGGTCCTTTGCCATCTATTGCTTTGTGTGTGATACAGAGTACCTTGGAGGAGGCTCTTCTGGTAGCTAGTAACCTGTGCAGCGCCCTCAAGGCAGGAGAGATGTGTGTCTGTGGCTTTACATGTAGGCGCAGTGTAGCTGCAGTGTTCTGAATTCTTGGTAGTCTTCTCATAGTGGACATGGTGAGACGTGATACAGATCATTAGCGTACACCAGTTTTGATAGGACAAGAGAGATGGTAGCTTGAAACTTGAGTGGGAATGCTATGAGCTGGAAGATGCGTCAGTGTTTTCATTGTGAGAAAGCTTGATTTGGCTACCTTATCCACTTGTGGGTTCATTGACAGTTTGGCTTCCATGGTAATGCCAAGGTTTTTTACCCCCTTAGATATTTATTGAGGTGTTCCTAGATCGTCAGGGTGAAAGTGGAGTTTGGGTGTGAAAGTTTCCCTTAAACCACCCCATTTTTAAAGGGTTAAATGGAATGGATTTTTCCAAATGAAAAAATCTTTTCCGCATGACTAAAGAAGGGGGAAATGTGCAACTGCACGTCTCAAAAACCTGTGGATTGTCCTCTAAGGACAATCCGCAGAAGAAGTATTAGGGGAAGCAAGCATAAGGTGTTCTGTAAAATTCGTACATTTTTATAAATATGACCTGAATGCAAAAACAGCAAATGTATGTAAATCTTCGTAATAACCCAGTGACCAGTAGATTTTGTAATTCTTTTGTGAGCCGGGCCTCAAATGGCGAACTGTAGGCAATGAAAGCATCTTAGGAAGAGAGTGGATCTTTGGCTGCATGTCAGTTCGTCAGGGTAAGTCTATAATAAGCAAAGATGCTGGCTCATAGAGGAAAACATACTGCTGGCTTTGAATTACTGCAATCTGAAGAAGTAATTTAACACAGAACTTAGAAAACGATGAAGACTGAAAAGAAAAAAAACATTATCAAATAAACTATTGGCTCACCAGCCCTGACACACAAGTGCCCTTGTTTTGAGGCAGATATGCCCATGTCATCAGAAAAACATGCTGTCCCTCAAAGTGCAAGAGAGCCACTGGCTGAAGTGGGCTGACCCACCATCCCATGCTGTACGCTGTAGTGGGTGTAAGAAAGATGTGAATGACTGCTGAACCGCCGAATGCAGACAGAGGGCCGACCCAAAAATCTTTTATGTACGTATTTAGATGTATTCTTTTTTTATTACATGACAAAGGCCATACAACTAAAGCGGTCTCTAAACGAGAGGTAAAGGTTCTTAGATCTTTGTAAATGTAAAGTGGGTCCATTCTGTGGGTGTGGAATTAACTATCACAACATAAAAGCTTCCGAAGCTCGTGCACAGGCCCTGAGCCCAAAGCAGTAGACACGGAGCTGCTAGCCAGCCACTAGGACAGCATCAGATAGCGCTGGTCCCCATGACAACAGAAGCACGTGCAGGAAGAGCGCAGAAAGGATGGAGAACAAAGAAAATGGGATAACGATGGGGGAAGGCAGGTGGTGCCATCTCTCACCTCATTGCCCATTTGGAGGCCTGCGCTGAAACACCTATAAAAAAAGGTGTCAGTAGAGAGCATACGACCTGGTCGCTCTTTACACCTTGCTCCATCAACCACTCTAACAGACTTATTTATAAACAAGCAGGGGGCATTGCACCTCATTACTCCCATCACTTGCAATCCATGAGCCTCTCGCACACAACTCATGCTTGAGACCCAACCACACATGAGCCAACACAAACGAATGTATACTGCTGCTGCGCGTGAAGAGGAGCACGGGGGCAGTGAAGGCATGAACCCTCTTCTGTGAAACGAGGCTGCGGAACACCACTGCAGGGCTGATGAAGGGCTGGTGACTTGTAAATGTACTGTATTATAGCATTTTTATACAGTGCTTACTACCTCTATGTGGGTGCTGAAGTGCTTATCCATATGGCTGCATGCCAGTGTGTGTATGTGTGTTGAGACATCACAGTGTACTTTAGTCGCTGTTGTATTATTGAAGTCGAATGGGTGAAAATACTGCGTGCCTTAGTGAAGCCTGATGCGCGTCATTACATCAGCGGCGAGTGCTGGCACTGGGTGGTCTTTTTCTGTGAAGATTGATTGGACCCAGCCCTGGCTCGTGCATTCTTTGGCAGTTTCAAACTTTGAAGCTCTCAGACTCAGGTATTTTGGTCATCTAAGTGGGCCACTCGTCACATGAATGTACTGGGCAGGTCTGCCCCTGGCTGGTGATATCTGGCAGTGAGAGAGGGTAAAACGCTGCTCTTGTACAATTGCGCTCTTTAGTAGCATTTGTGCAAATACATTATTTCACTTTTGTCTTTAAAATTGGCTGTTTTTGGTTACTATCGCCACCTAAAGAGGCAAGTTCATAATATTCCGTCCACTAACGAAGGATATGGTGGTTTTTAAAACGCATGCCGTATTTCTGCCAAACGTTGTATCTGATTTAAAAGTCAAATTCAGCTCCAACAAATCAATACTACTACACCCCTGATAAAAAAAACCACTTAAGCATCGTTTTGCTTTAGGTCACAATGTTAAGGGAAAGGATTGCAGGATTTGTTGATACACTTTTGCAAATCATCCTTTCCTGAATCAACTAGATACGGTCAAAATATTTGAGTCGGCGTGGTTACCAGGGGCACTCGGTACCTTATGGACCAAGGCTCACAGCAGGCCACCAGGACGATATCTTATGGCATCCTGCTTTCAGCTGAAATAGTCACATTACTTAGTTACCAAGCCGGCTTACCAATAGGATTAGGTGGTCTTAAACTAAGAATAACAAATTCTTTTACCTGCTGACCACAGTTGAAAATAATGTCCCAATGTTTGTGACAATGGAGCGTCACAGTCGTTTAATTCCATGGTAAGGCACGCTTTGGACTTTGGGAGCTTGTACTCATGCCTCAAAGATAGAAGCCAACTAGGGTCAAACATCTCAAGTTTACGAAATCAATGGTTAAGTACTTGCTCCAACCATGGACTAAATATTACTAGTCCCTATTCAAATAATCAAAGATCCCCAAATGGACCAGGTGGAATCAATGAGTTCTGGGTATGGAGCACCCGGTCCACAGGTTGATCGAGCCTTGCATGGCTTAACAAACATGGTCAAAGAACACTAGGTGATGCACAGGTACCAGTAGCGTGGCAAGGATGACATGGGCCCTGGTGCAAGCAAGGAAAATGGCCCTTTTGGCTACCATTGGGGTAGTAAAATACAACATTTATCAGGATTCAATGGGCCCCTTGGGGCTCTGGTCTCCAGTGCTGCTGCACCTGCTGCACCAATGGTAGCTAGGCTCCTGACAGGTAGCTTATTAGTGCTCATAGGTCCACACCACAGTGCTCAGCACACTGTCGAAGGATGTTGCGAGTGCAGCAGGATTATGAAGTGGAGGAGTGGGTACCCGCTTTAAAAAAAAGTCCACTTGATGTAGAATTCTGCAGAGTACCTGATGTTTGGTGGTTTTTCATCTGTGCTTAGTCATAGGTGATGTCACTCTGTATCTATGGGAATTATACAGCACATTCCTAACTACTAAGCAACTAAGTGCTGTACAAAGGCGAGGAAACAAAAAAAGGAGAGTAGAAGAAAGGAATAATGTGATTGGAAAGGGGATGCAGACAAGACCAGGGTATTACTGGCTGGGGTCTATCATCCATAGGGTCACACGTGGATGAAGCGTTACTTGAAGAAGAGGGTCTTCATTTCCTTCCTAAAGAGCAGGAGTGAGAAGGTATGGTGCCTTATCTTACCCATGCTGTATGTTTTGCCTTGATCCTTATGAAGTTGCTTCAGAAAGTGTTAAACAGCACAATGGAGGCCTCAGCCTTGCTTGTCAGATATGCTGAAGTGCTTGAGTTTTCCTCTTTTTAGGCAATATTACAGACTTTGAAAGTGATGGGTGCCTGTACAGGGAGTTAGTGGAGGCTCTTTGACTGTTGCTGAGATTGTGACAACATTGAAATCTCAAATTAGTCAGGCAGCAGCATAAAAGCTTGCCAGATTTGATTCTGTGACACTGGCAAGCAGGGCAGAGAGAAGAGATAGGACCATGGCTTGACGTCTGTTCTGAAGACTGGTTCACAGAGAAAAGCTTTAATTTTCTGGAGCATGACAAGCGGGTGTTAGGAAGTTTGTGTCTTTTTAGTAATTTGTGTTCACAAGTTGAAGGTAGTGTGCTGTACAATCCTAGAAATTTGACACAGCTGAGGAAAGCCATCAAAGTGCACTGCTAAAAGGCATTCAAGTGCTTTGTATTCAGGGGGGTTGAACTTCAAGTATGACATCGATTTCCAGGACTGAGTGAAGGTGAGGCACTCTATGGAAAGGCACAGTAGGGCTTGCCTCTCTCTTCTTCCAAGGTTTTCTTGGATGTAAATATTGGTAGAGTCTGTACAGACAGTGAAGGCAGGAAGGAATGGGGGCTGGGTGCTGGCCATGTTGGTGGGCTAGTAGATGCACTACTGCAGTGGACTTGTTCATGTGTCCTGTAGAGCAGGCCTGCAGAGTTGTTGTCCATCCCTGGATGTTCCACTTGGAGTTGTATGTTGTGGCGAATCACACTATGCCAAATCTGCTGAGAGCTGGAGAGAGTAAGCGCTGCTTTGGTAATACATAGCTGTTATGTTGCCCATGGTAAATGATGTGGTGGCCCTTGTGTTGAGGGCCCCTCATCCCCTGCATTGTCATGGAGCTGAGATGGGGCAATCCTATGAGGGAGGTGTCTGTGATCACCTGTGGAATCGGGTCTGAGAAAGGCCTGCCCTGCAGCAGGTTGTTGCTGTCCCACCAATTCATACAGTGGTGAGTGCTGGGCTTCACCAACACTACATCTTCCCAATGGCCCTCCGTTTGTGATCATTGCCTCATGAGGCACTCTTGTAAGGGACACATGTGGAGACTGGCACAGGGTAAGATAGAGAGAACAAAGCCATCAGCTCTAGGAGCTGCTTCATGGGTCTGACCATGAGCTGATGAATGGGCTAAAAAAGAGGCCGTGGCTGCTGGAAAGCCAACACCCTTTATTGGTTGGGGTAGGATTTCCCGGGCAATGCGTTCAACACAGATCCGCGCAAGGGTTGGATCTGTTGAGGCTGGAAGTGGGACTTGGTGGCATTATGGAGAATCCCAAGCTATAGAGCAGGAAAATAGCTGCTTCAGTTATGCTAGGCATTGCTGCCTGTCGCTGCTCTTGATCAACCAATCATCGAGGTAGGGAAGAAGTGAGAGCCCCCCCTTCGTAGATGGGCAGGGTATGTGGAAGCAGGTGTTCTTGAGCTAAACCGCCATCATGTAATCCTAGTCAGAGGAGAAGGATGTCTTACTGCAGTGCTGCTTTATGGAAATGTTATGACGGATGTTATTGTACATAGGACTGAGGCTCATGATGAGACTGAGGGTGCCGTCCTTTTTGGGAAGGAGGAAGTAGAGAGAGTAGACACTTTTTTCCTGATGGTGTGGAGGTACTCTTTCTCTCTCTGTATTACTCCTTTCTGCAGGAGCAGTTGTACTTCTACATTGAGAAGGCAGAGCTGGTCTCTGGTAATGAAGTATCTGTGGGGTGGAATGTTGGGAGGAACTGTGAAAAGTTCTAGGCAGTAGCCGTGGTGAACCACTTCTAAAACCCACTGGGCTGATCTGTTTTCCTCCCAACGAGAGAGAAAATCTTGTATTCTCCTCCCTACAGGTCAGGTGTGATTGGGTGGAGGTTTGGCGGCGCGTCACGGGTTAGAGGTGGAAGCTCCTTTATCAGAGTCAGCTCTGCCCATCCCCCTGGTATGTCCCCTATATAGACCCCTGATGTAATCCCTGCTGGCCAGCTGCTGTAAGGTGTGCTGATGTCTTAAGAGAGACTGTGGCTGGTCTAGTGGTGTAGCTTTGGTGTCTCCCCTGGGCTGTTGCTTCCAAAAAGGGCCTTTTGCAGCTAGTTTGCACTGTGCTATAGACTTGGCATTCTCCAAGTTATTTATTTTTTGTAGTTTTTTGTCAACCTAGGGGACAAAGATGTTCCACATTGAACGGGAGGTTGAGATGCTGCTGGACTTTGGGTTTGAATTTGGAATTGAAAAGCCAGGAGTGCCATCTGAGGAGTCCCTAGAGGCTGTGTCCACGGCAATGACCACACAACGAAAGATAGAGTTCAAGATGGTCTTGCCCTCGGACACTATCTCCTCCTCCCTCTTTCTGTACTCATATAAAAGCTATTTGATGAGTTCCTGCATCTCCTCCACTGTGATTGTGTGTACCTGGAAAGAAGTCTGACAGAACTGGTTATGCACCAGCGTGTGGAGCTCCTACTGCTATCTTCTTGTCCAAAGTGTTCTGCTCTCCTTATCAGGCAGAGGGACATTGCCTGAGAATTGGGCAGAACCTCTCCTGCAGGCAGTGCAAACCAACAAGGAGTCGAGGGGCCTGATTAGTGATGTAGATGGGGTCGCTAGGTGAGGACTTATATTTTTTCTCTACCCTAGGTTTATAACCCTAGTCTTTACTGGCTCTTTAGAATTTTTTGGGCCAGATTTAAGTATGCCTTTAAGCAAGGGTAAAAATGGACTGTGCTTTCCGATTTAGGAAAGACTCCACTGGGAAGTCATCTATCTCCTGAATGGCATACATGCCCACTCATGGTGTGCAGCAGCCCTCTGAATGGCCTCATGGTATGCCGTGGTATGATCGCCCAGGGATGCCCTAATGGGATAGTAGCCCAGGACAGGATCACCTGGAAGATCCACACTGTAGACCTCCAAGAGGTGATCACTTATGTGTCTAAAGCTGGTCATATGGACTGTCTGGATCAGAAAAGATGTATGGGGGCTCTCTGGTGACTGATGGAGACAGGTGAGGTGCTGTGAGTGTGGCGGAGTTGGTGACAGAGGCGGGAGAGGTGGTGGAACATATGGGAGGGGGCATGTTCCCATGTCCCAATGTCTCTTCGGTGTGGCTCTAAAGGGGCATCCGGTGGGGTTGTTCTTTGAAGGAAAGCCTTCTCTTGCGAGGAAGCGTCTTAGAGGCCTTTGATGGAGGTGGCTTCACCAAGATCTTCCCTGATGGCTAAAGAAATGCTTCTGCCTGGCGTAGAGCTCTCCTTGAAGTCACTATAGTATCAGTGCCCCTGACTCTTTGGATCCAGCGGTCGACAAAGCTTTCAGCATCGACAAGATCTTCGGTGCCAGATTGAGTTGTGCCTTTGGCATCGGCTTTGGGTATCAGCAGCAATCCTCAACGCCCCTGGATAGAGTAGGGCTCGACAGATGGCGAGTCTCAACACCACATGGGGAGGCTTTGTCCAAAGCTTTCTCTCGGTGCCGACCAGAGTCCGAAGGTGATGTAGGCCTTGGAGGTAGCAGTCTGTTTTGTCTGTGCATGGGGCTCAATGCCTATCTCCTGTGGGAGCGTTGCTTTACTTGGCGTGGGACTTTTTATGCAACCCTGATTAGGTTGCCAGGCTCTCTGAAACAAGTGTAGTCCTTACAACCCTGGGCTTCTTCTTAGTTCAAGGGCCAGGTTTTTGGCATCAGTTTGACTTCTTTTTCTTTCTTGCGGTCTGACTAGATCAAGGGTGCCATCTCTGGGCTGGGCTGGGCTACCAGGATTCGGATGGACCTGTGTCATTGCCTTCTTGGCACCAAAGGGATCTTCTACTCTGAATGTGTCTGGAGTTTGTGAGGATATTTGCTGATGCATTTTATGGTGTGCCTAGTGTCTCTTTCTATGTACCTAAAGGTCTTCTTCAAAGGAAGGAGAATCAGGACTCACAGAAGGAATTGTTGTGGTCAGGAAGAGCACAGATTGCAGACGTCATGGTGATCCAACCATTTAAAAATGCACCGGGGGCAATTTTGGAAGAATGTCTGTTCCATCACCCCCTTTCGGTCTCTGGGGCGTCGATGTTTCACCAAAGGTGCCCAGTGAAGTAGAGCAATGAAGCGGGAAAGGAACCATGTGGGCCCGAAAAAAAATACAAGGAAAATGACAAATTTGGAGCCCTCTGGGTGTACGCTCAAACCTGATGGCAAAAATAAAAATAAAACCAATCTCAGGTGGAGTCATGTGCATGCGCATTGTGGACCAAGGGAAGAGTCTCAGCACATCTCATGACTCGAAAGACTTCTCCAAAGAAAAACAACTTGCAAAAGTCCAAAGTCAACACTAGACGGCAGGAATATGCAGAACATTTGTATCTACAGCCGCACATTCTATGAACACATTTTTTCATTCACAATGAATGACCAGCCTTACTGGATGTTGCACACTGGGTGCTTGTAGAGGAAAGAGTAGGACACGTGTGACCTATTATGTTAAATCAGGAACTCACCATTGCAGGCAAGTTCACATCTGGTGCCTGGCTCTGAAGCACAAGCCTCCTTTTTATTTAGAGGAACGACAACAGAAAAGGGACTGGTAAGTAAAAAACCAGAAAGGATGCATCAGATTTGGACCCGGAAGCCAGCTACAGAGCACAAAAAGAACTGCTGGAGAGGAGGAGTAGTACGGTGTCCTAAAGTACTGACCCATTTAAAAGAGGAAACACTACTGGAAGAAATTACCAGTATCTCTTTTTTTTAAAGTTTACATTAGGTTTCATTCGTTTTTGAGGAATTCTTTATTGTGCTATTCATCATAAATCACCAGATTCTACAAATAACCGATTTTCGCTTCGGATATCCTCTATATTTAGGGGACGATTTCGATCTCCTCCGGAAAGCATTTCGACCGAATCGGTTCCGGAATGCTTTTTGAACGACTTGGATCGGGGGTGTCAGGCCGAGTGATTTGGATGCATCCGGATACGTTTCGGTCGGACTCCCATTGAAGAGCCTGTGTTCCGAACGTGAACACAGGCTCCCATTGAAGAAAGGGGTGGCTGGGGAAAATCGTGCACGCTGTAGCGGGCACCCCTTGGTGCCTGCCATACTGTGCATAGTTGGGAAGAGGGGACCCATGGGTCCGATTCGGAGGGCCTCAGGTGAAGGGGGGCCTGCTAAGGGCCCCAAAGACAGATTCCGACAGCCGTTTCGGTCAAACCGAATCGGAACGGCTGTCAGAATCTGTCATCGTAATCGCTCGCTCAGAAACCTTGTCCATAGAGCTGAACGATTTGGCTCCGAAAGGCTCGACCTGTCCGAATGCCTTTCGTAACCGATTCGGACAGCCCTAACGGTTTCTGGGTATCGTAATCGGTCGTTCGGAACTGGGTACGATTCGGTTGGAAACAAGGGCTCCGAATCGGATTTGGCAAATCCGATTCGGAGTCCTTCCGAACGGGATCATAATCGACCCCTAAATTGTGCTCCTTGCACCCAATCTCTGTAGACTAAGAATTTGTGTCTGCCTGTCCATCACCAGATTAAGATAAAAGTCTTAATTGCAAGTGACCCAAAGTGGACTACAATAAATATTGCACCCAATAAAATCCAACACTAAAGGGTTTAGAACTTTTCAGGTGTGATACGTATTGCGTATTTTTGGGCTTGTCTGAAAAATGAGGTATAGCATGCAGATTCTGGTGCACACCACACAAAAATCTGCATGTACGGGTATTTAGCGGGCATTTTCCCACTGGTAAATGTCACCAGGTTTGACCTTTTGTAACATCTGTCTTAGCTTGCGATTGAAGGCTACAGCACACAGGGTAAATGCTTAGAAATTGGGGCAGAAATTACCAGGCCCCTCATTTTACTGCTAATGTGGATGGATCAGAGAATTTATGGATGCACCCCCTGCCACCAAACACACGGTCATCAATGCTTTTTTTCACATGACTCTAGAGTGCATACAGAACTCTATACTGCACCCAGCGTCTTGGGTGGATGCATCAATTTCTTGGTATCCCAAGCAGAGCTAAACAAATCAAAGGATTTACTTCAGGAAACAAAACAAGAAAATTAGCTTTCTCCCTTAGGTTTCTAAGCAAAAGCTTTCAATTGTATCGATTAAATCAAGTTCCACTATCACCTATCCTTCTTTGATTCCAGGTCAGATATCATCCTTTGACTTTGTTTTGCCCTATTTGTACAGCTGCCCATTGCTGTAGACTTAAGCTGTAAGATTAGAGTCTAGCTTATGGCATTTGGACCGCACCAATTACAAAACTTTGCAGGCTAAATATTGGAAGCCGTTATCTGGCAAACCTCCTTTACATGACATACAAGACAGCAGGAAAATTAGTGACCTAACAAGATGTCCAGAAAATCATGCACATGTCAAGACATTCACTTTTTAAATACCAAACACTTGAGTCAATATTGAGATGATGACCTCTACCACTTATCAAACTGGAATCTTGCCCAGAACGTGGTTCCGCACATTTTAAAAACATGCCATGATAATGTCTCCTATTTAAAAGCATAAAGCCAACCACTCTATTTGCATTATTCTAGACCCATTTGGTTTTGCTCACAGGAAATCAAAACAGCAGTATGATGGAGCTACAGCTATACTTACAACCTAAGGGCATATTCCTCATGGAAATACGACTAACAGGATTTCGATATGTGTTAGTGGAAAACTATCAGCTGTGTACTTAAGGGGCCTGCTGGTTGCCTTTGACATAGTGGATCTTAACATTATTATTATTATTTTTTTTTAGAGTTTGGCAGATCCCCTACGCTACTTAGAACCAAGGAACTGCTTTGTTTCGGTTGGCGGTACCATCACCGACTTCCCTGGTGGGAACCTTTGATTGATGGCAGACGGACATTGGGCCATAGGTTAAAGAATGTCACACCATCCACCCTGCTGAGGGAGATGTTCTGATGGCATTTTTCCTTGTTCAGAACCACCAGGTAAAGCCTGGTAGTCTTGAGCAGGAAAAAAAATATATGACCTCCACAGGCTGTCAGCACCATGTAAATTTTTTTTTTTTTTTTAGAGTTTTATATAGCGCGAACTAGACCCGAACATATCGGGTATCAGAGCGCTTTACATAGCACCAGTTTCGTTACAGAAGGACACATTCATATTTTTGTTAGGCACGGGGAGATTAAGTGATTTGCCCAGAATCACAGGATGTTGAGCGTGGTTGCCGAGACTCGAACCCGGTTCCCCAGCTTCGAAGTCGAACGCTCTAGCCGTAAGGCTACATCCTCTCCCCACATTTATGTTGCCAAAACAAAAAAAATGGCTAGGTTATAAATTCAACTGAATGGGAAAGGGTGTAGACGACCTTGGAGAATAGCCTGTATTTGCTTCAATATATCGAAGTGTCAGTTGGTGTTCAGCAACTTGATAATACCTCACAATCTGCTGCTAAAGGGATCAAAATCAAAAATTCATATTAAGGCTGATTTTATACCCGTTTTCTATTGCTTCTACATGGCCATAAACACTGATTTTCTAACTTGTAGTTAAGCCAGTAAAAAGCTCAGTGGAACTGAAGCCTATCCCAGTCTCTGAACAGACAGTGAGGATGTTGTGACTTTCATTAAAACTAAAAACTCATTATGTTGAGAAGGTTGCTCTCTCTTCTTCAGATTAAACACCATATCAAACAAAGTAGGAACATTGTCCTTTTCCAGCTCAATTAGTGAAAAAAATCTACTCAGGGCTCAAAGAAAGAAATTAATAAACTCTAGAACATATTACATTAAAAGTTTGATAGACATTGCTTAAACCAAATAAAGTAAGCCTGCATCGCCCCAGTCCTGAAAAAATGTCACTTGCATCCAGCGGCACATAGCATACAATTCAAAACTTTCTGCATCATTTCCAGGATATCTTCAGAAGGGAAAACCCAACTACATATCCAACCGCAACCTGACTGCAATTCTGATCATCTCCAAAAGTATAATTTCACAGAAGAGGCAAGTGGTCAAAATGATTCCTGTTTTCAGAACAGAGGAATCAACAACTAGTGGCAGTCTTCAAAAGAAATCTGAAGATGAAGCTCTTCAAAGAAAGCTTTACCTTCCATGACTATTTGAAAGGACCACTATCCTGCCTTGGCCCACGGTATTGGAATGAGCTTCCTTTGCATCTGAGACAATGTTCTAATCATCTCCACTTTAGAAAGCTGCTTAAGACCACCCTCTTCTGTCTCTGATTCCAGCTGCACTCGCATATATTTATGATGCCTGTCTGAAGCGCAGAGATACTCCTTCGGGAGTCGATTCTGGCGCTATATAAACAAATAAATAATAAAATAATAATAATATCCCTCCTTCTAGAAGGGACGGCTCTTACCCAACAAGTCATAGTCAGAAACCTGCTAAAGACAGATGCATCTCTTTGACACAGATTCCTCTAGGTCAATAATCAGAATCGTACACCTTACCCAACTAAAGATCTTAAGAATGGATCCCATCAATCGCTCCAGCACTGTGAAGTGGCTGAAACGTGACAAGCTGGTGTCATACAAATAAATGCCTGGTGATCAATTGGCGGTAGTCTTCCAGCTAAAGATCTCATTGATGCCTTAGTTGTATAACTAGGAAAATCTTCTTCAGATCCTTTTACAGTCTCCTAATAATAGTTTACAAACAGAGTCAGCAGAGGTGTCGCCAAATTAAACCCTGTGCCCATAATCAGACAGTCTAAAGAAGTATTTGCTGTTTTCTGGTCTGTAGAAGTATACATTTCATGAATCTTATTTCAGATGCTGGAGGGATAATGATGAACGGCTGTGGGATGCTCTGGATGACTCTTGACCAGTTTACTTGAGCTAGGCGATGCTTCTCTGGCAGATATGTTAAGCTTGGGATTCACAGTGGCATGCTCACACTTTATCAAAATGTGGTTCCATGGATTTAAATTATTGGGACAGGCGTTCTGTAGGAATGCTCCCTCCGTAGACCTAACCTACAGCTACATTATCTTCAGGAAAGCTTTGATCACTGTTCTGTTTCGCTAGCCTATCCTCTGATCAACTAGCGTTCTCATTAACTCAAGTAGCTTGGAATTTCACTTGCAAGAACATAATAACATAACAGAATATCCCTTAATAGGTACTTTATTACAAGTTTGTTTAGCTGTGGATCATAAAGGCATGATTTTATGGTACCTCTTTAATGTGCGAACTCCTTCCTCTATAGCTGCAGATGCTCTGCTACAGACTTAGCCACATCTACTAGCAGGTTACCTGCAATCCTACTCCCATTTTGTATTTCCCTTTTACGAGAAGCTTGAATCTATATGGTGCTGCAAGTACTGGCTACAGAAAGCACGTTTTTGCAAAACTCTTAGATAAGTTGCATCGTTTGCTCATTACCTGAGATGGGGCACTGCAGGAGAGGCCCGTCAGTTCGTTGATACGAGCAGCAGCAGTGGGATTGCTGGAGCTGATGAGGACAGGCGGGCTGATTTCCATTGAATGTCGGTTCTGAGTGGACTGCGAGGACTTGTTGGACATGGTAAGAGAGGTAAACGAGTGCCTTTTTTTGGTGTTCTTCTTGGTGTCGGTGTGCTTTTGAGTAGAACCGCCGTGGATGGCTCCTGAGGTTCCTTCTCCAGAGTCCATCCCCGACCCTGAGGGTTTGTCGAGCTCTATCAGCAGCCTGGCCGCGGAGTTAAACTGCAAACAAAAACCAATGACACAATAAGTATATAGTACAGTTTGATGATAACCAAAGTAAGTTTCCTGATAGGTGTCAGCAGACCCAATGCTTATTTCACAGAGATTCTGGCTTGTGACAGAAACAGGAAAATGATGTCGTTTTAATTACAACCTCAGGAAAATACGGCCAAACCCATTAATCATTTCTGTGCAGATATAATTAGATGATCCTCTTCTGCAAGACTTACTGGGAGCATTTTCAGCCTCCCTTTAAATCTAGACACTTCAATAAGATGACAAAGAATCCAGGTGAACAGCAATGCCGACAACTTAGTCATCAATGATACAAACCGGGGCAAAGGCCCTTGAGCACAAAGCCACAGTTCCCCAAATAAACTAAGATTCCAAGTAGCAGGAATCATAATTTGCATTTTTCTATCATACATAATATGCAAGTGAAGAACACCAAAACATACTGCTTCGAAAGATAGTGTCATGCCCTTTTTTAGGAGATGTGATCCTGTGGCAAAGTGCTTAGAAATCTGCAAAATGACTGCTATGAAGTACTGCATAACACATGAACATGTACATCTATTTTGTTTCAGGGTATGTGAAAGAGCCTAACAAAGGCATTATTCTGGAAGGCGTACTTGTTTTTTACATGGCTTCAGAAACTAGATTTTTGGCAGGCTAACAAGTAGTATATTTTCATTTCATTGTGGCATGCAGATAGGCCAGAAACAACATTATGGCGTGAAACAAGATGGTTGCCCATGAAATAGGTTACTCCTCAAATAACACGGAGATTTTGGTAGACCAGGTTTATAGATTAGGAAATAAAAGGCATGGCTAGGGAGAAGAAAGGAGTACCAGCACCCCTAAGTTGCTAGTATTAGTGTCTGGTTGTCAGAAACACTTTTTAATAACATCTCCAGCCTTAATTTTTGAATACTGATGGTTTAAAAAAATGTACAACTAATTTGTTATCAGGGTCAAAGGCTGTGTGATATGACTTACTCAAATGTCACTTCACTATCCCTAATATAGGGGGGAGATATTAGAAGACTCCTAATGACGCTCACCTCTTACATCGACATCCAGGCAAAAGCACAGTATTTGTAACTACTTTTTAAAAATATGCGTTTTCACTAAGGTTTGTGTCAATGTGCTGCACGTGAATAGAGCACGTTTTAAAGTTATAAATATTAAGAATCTTCGAGTGCAATTAGCTCATATACGAAATCACCCGTGGTGGTGTAAACTCCCCAGCAATTCCTGTTGCGGGGTTTCTCTGCTCAGGAACAGAACTATGCTTGGGACCAGAGAACATCAGTAGATAGGGACTGAGTCACCATACCACCTCAGTACCATGAGCCCGACTAGCTATAGTGTCTCACTTGCCCTCCTACTCATATGCAGAGAGACAAGTGAATTGACACCCCAGAACTAAACCCTCCCGACCCTCTCAGGGATCGCTGTTACAGGACACCCCCTTTCGCTTACACACTCGCCCACAATAAGATATGACAGAGACACGAAGTAAGTTTGCAATGTTTATTTAAACTATTGTGCTCCTGAATGCAGTACACGTGCCACAATCAGAAAATAACTGCCTAGCAAAAATACCATCAGCATTGTCAATAAACCGTATATTATGAAAAGCACTGGAATATTATAAGACACTCTAGCCTAATACCCCTCCCCTTCTACAGAAGCAAACTGATTATACAGCAAAGATCTCTGGGCTTAGTAGCGGACCCTGTACCTTAGCATACACAGATGGACGTTCTCCATCTCAGATACAGCCGTGATCTTCTCTAAGGAAACATCTGTCTCTCTCTGTGTTACATTGATGTGCATACCTATATGACAAGGTTTACATGTTCATAAACAACAGCTGCATTTCTATGTTGTGTCTAGGTAGGAGTGCCTGACCAGAACAAAATAACAAGGGACATTTCTGTTTGACCTTGTCTGCTGTTCAGACTAAATCCCAGGAAAGAGAACGAGAAAACAACTGCAGGTTCTGTGTGAAAATATAATGTGGCACAGAAGTAAACGTGTTTATATAGTACATGTGCAAAGCTAATGCGGCCTGTGTCGTGCAGAGTTAGGCTAACATAGGGAAAACCACAATGGGCCCTGTATAGAACACATGACATTCCGAGCCTGCTATGTTGATAATCCCCTCCATGAAGAGCAGGTAGTTCTGGGCGAGAGCACTTTCATTGTACTAGGTATGGATGTGCATAGGTACTGCCTCTATGATACAACCATAACAGTATCATAATCAAGATTATAACTCCAGCAATGTACAGATCACCATTGTTTCATGTCTAGGTTTATGCTATTTAAACAACTAAGTATACATGCATGCGATTCCATATTCTGAAAACAGGCCCAGAGCCCTATTTTGGGTTCAAAGTGTCAAGAAGAGGCAGTATATCAGGTAATTTTTCTTTTAAATGTCCACATCATTGGACAATTTAACCCCCCACCTCTTTATTCAGCAAGTTATGTCATTTAAATGGAGAAACAAACTTATGTGGCAAATCTTGTAAGATTGTAGGACTTTGTCCACATGCTGTGTCTTTTCCCTTGGAACACACTTTGTTCTATGGCGAAACACACCTAGATCCCTGCCCACCATTATCTGATTAAAAGATAGCACTGGTTAAAGCTGCTCAAAACCAATAGACTGCCTGGTGTGGATCGGCAACGGGCAGGGAACAGAGACCCACATCCTCCCATGCCTTGGAACCTCCTTTGTTTACGGTATTACCCAGAACAAAGTGGCATCTGAGTTTTATTTTTTCCATTTAGGGTTTCTATAGTCCTAATGGCCATTGGCAAGCTGCTGCAGAACATTTATGGTGGAGAACAAAGCAAATGTATAGCTAGCTTCTGGGCTCATTTTCTATGCAACCTGATTGACACATAGGGATGCTGAAGCCTTAGCAGTCAGACGATCTTAGGGTGCCCACTGCATGATGAGAGCAGGCACTGATCTTAAGTGAATGTCCCGCAGGAAGAGGGATGGCATGGAGCCCAGGAGTCTGCGCTTTGTGATGCTGATTTGGATGGAAGAACCGACCAGGCACAACATCAAGTTATAGCAGAGAACAAAAAGCAATGAAAGGCAAGGGCAACACCTAGTAATATGCAGAGCAGAAGAGTTAAATTGAAGTCTAAAGAGAAATTACATACATGTTATTCAACATAATCATACGATCTTGAATAAGCATGCTCCAGGGTGCCGGTGAATATTCACAAATCTACCTGACGGGAGTCTACATCATCTATGCAGGCACAGCCTATTGCAGGTACTGACATAAACCACCGCTGTGCTTTGAAGCGGTTGAGAAGGAGTTTCCTCAAACTGAATACATAAAGATTTAAATATTGTTTCTATTGTCCTATGCTTGACAATATGGAAGTCCTTGCCTCATCACCATATATCAAAAGTATCATCTACTTTATAAAAGCTAACAAACTATCTGAATTGGACCAACAGCTTAATCATACATGTCCGTACAGGACCATTGTTTGCTCCTAACAAATGAGCCCCAATATGGATCGTCCTTTAAGTAGGGACATAAGCATCAGATTTTCAAGTTGTGGTTGATGCTGTGATCGTTGGGCGCTGAACTAGGTTAAACCCATGTACTTTAAGCCCTGTCACGTCAATGGAGCTATCGCTGCTACACAAAAAGGGCAGGGCGCACAGTTACCCCACTTCAATGTGGTCTTTGTTGGCTCCAAAATCATGAGGCAATATTAGAAAACGGGTTACAATTTTCACAGGCATTAATTATTGGCATATCCCCGCTACCCCAGCCCTTATTCTTGAAAATAAAACCAGCATGCGCCCGCTGAGTAGACAGTTACACTCCACAGAAACAAGAAATCTAGCTGCCTTATAAGATGAACTTAACAGCTGCATAGAGTAACCATTACCAGAACAATCACTTGCCTCCCGCCAATCGATCGCCAATCGATCCACCTATCCAACTTTCTGTTCACCAGCTTAGCCTGACCGACATCCCCTTAAGAGTGCGGCTCTAACCACCAGGACATTGCATGCCTGCAACACAGAAGCTTAATGCAAGATGATGGGCGCCCCTGCAGGAGGTGGAGAGCCCCTTATTCTGCATAAATTACAGATATTTAGAGACTTTTGGTTGAATGGGGGCTTTTGAAGGTGGGTCCCTCTGCAATGCAAGCGCAGTAAGGTCTTGCGGGCGTTAACGTACCTGCTGAGGCACATGTTTTCATTATTGCTGATTATTGGTTTTGCCTTATGATCGTAACCTGTTGATACTGAAGTAGCCTGTATTTTTTGGCATAAAAGTATCTCCACAATGACCTTACTGTACATGACGCTCAGAATTATCTAGAAGACAGACTGCTGAAAAGATACAAAACACTATTGTTAGAGCAACCGCATACATTCTGATGTGATATATGCCAAAGTTTGAAAAGCACTGGTGCAGGTTCCCAAAACCCATCCCCCCGCCTCCACTATATATCACCCACACACACTACACAGCGGCAACCGCTACTGTGTAGTTATAGTTAGTACCAAGTTACCATAGGAATAGCGTTTTTTTGGTTTGCTAGTAACTTTAATGCCATTTGACGAATCTTCACAAAACTTTCTCAAAAAAACAGTTCATCCACCTCAGCTCCTTCCTGGAAAGTTTTGGAGTAATTTGTTAAGAGGTGGTGGAGGAAAAAGGAGGTTCTCAAAACACAATTTCTCCATGCAATTTTCCATAGGAAAATTACACAGCGATACTGCGAAAACAGTTCAACGGAATTACACCAAGTTTAGCAGAAAGCTAGATCTTGGTCCAGAAAGCGTGCTTTTTGGGATTTGGTGTAAATCGTTCATGACGTTTTTGAGGAATTAAGGTTCAAAAACTTGTATTTCTAGGCGGTTAGGTTTGCAGTAGGCTCGCGAACATCCCATGATCACAATTTTACAAATAATAGAGCGATCGGATTGACAGAGGGGGCTTTTTTCCCCCATCTACCACCTCACTCCCATTAACTTCCACAGGAGGTCGCTCTCCGATTCGATGGCCGCAACATGAGGAAAAATGTTGCAGCTGTAATTTGAGGAAATAAAATCTATAATTAGGCAAGATAGGAGTACCCCCTTCCCTCTGGACTTGGGGGGAGGGGCAGAGGGACCCCCACCCAGGGCCAAATTAAACAAGCATTGGCATAGCCAATAGGTCTCGCTTTTGGGACCTTATAAGTATTTAGTTATGCAGCACAATATCCTTGGTGCAACAACATTAACTGTTGCATGGTTAAACACTTATAAGGTCCCAAAGGCGAGACCTATTGGCTATGCCAATGCTTGTTTGTACAGCAAAGTAGTCATTCATCTACTTAAGTATGGTGAGCTAAGAGAGAATTAACCCTTCTAAAGTATCCTTATACTATTAGAGCGACCACATCATTATTTTAGAGAATGGGGCCCCAAAAAAAAAAAAAGATTTAAAAACTGCTTATGGTACAAAATAGAGTCATTTGTGCCATGTATGCCCTAAAGAAAAACAACCATGTATAGAGAAAAAGGGCCAAGCTACATTGGATGGCAATAGACCAGCAAATCATGCTTATGGGTCCTTATGACTTGTCTGGAAGGCTTTGAACAAGGGACCAAAATGCAAGTCTAGTCTTTTTTCCTACAATCAATGCACCAGCATTCTTTGATCACGCCGTGACTGCAAAATGCCTCTCCCAAAGTATCACTAGGGTAAATTCGGAAGTAGGTCTATAAAGATACTAATGGTAAAGTTCGAGAACAAACTTCCCAAAAAACTTAGGGAAAAACAAAATGTGTTCCTTTAAAAAAAAAAAAAGGTAAAGCAGTATTTATTGCAAATATAAATTGTTTGTGTTTCTTACATCAGGTTTTTTAAATCCGTTTTTTTACAGTTATTGCAATATATTTGTATGTAGCAGGGTTTTTTAATTGTGTGTATTGTTTCTGTGTGTTCTTAGGAGCCTCTATTGATTTTTAGTATTTGTAAATATTATTACATTTGTTGTTATATTTGTTTTGAGTATTGTTTTGTTCTTTTAAGCTGGGCTCCTAGCATTGTTTCTCTATAATGTATTATATAAACTGAAGTAGCATGGAATTTGGTACTGCAATTAGAGACTTGAAATGTGACTTATTTTAAAACATCTATAGTCCAAAAAGTATTCCAATACAAATTAGTGGATAACTGGCTGGTATTTTCAAAACTACGATTAACTTTGTGTCCACACGAAAGTGGGAAAGAAGGACATCTGTCTTCAAGAGTAAAGAGAAAACAAATGGCAGAATTACTTCAAGTCGCATCACACTTAATGAAACCTCACGATTTAACTGTAACTGTTATGCTTGCCTGAATCACTTATACTGACAGATTCCACATAGTAGCATGCTACCGGCACACAGACTGTTTTGGCGCATCGAGAGAGGGTAAGGCGCTATGTTACACACTCCTGCCGCACCCAACCAATTACCTGGGTAATAAATTTGCTTTATTGAGCAATAGTACCAAAGTGCCATAACTTTACCGGACCCATTGTCACCCGAGGAACTAAGGGCATTAATGAGAAATAACACCCCGGCTATCACCTAAACACAGAAGCAAGTGCTACGTCACAGCTGACAGACAGGGACCCACAGATACCTAGAGAGCCCCGCGCAGCGGCTCTACCTGAGAAGGAAGCCCAGCTGACATACGTGCAGGAAGGTCCGGCAGCGCGGGAGGATAGCAGCCTGTAGGAGGTGAAGTCCGACAAGCACAGCTCCGTCTCCTCGTCTTCCCGGACGGGCGCCTCCGCGGCCTCCTGTCGCTGCCGCTCGTCCGCCCTGTACCAGCCCCAGCTGAAGAGCTGCACGGAGACCGAGGACAGGCCGAACAGAGCCAGCACCAGCCCGCCCCAGTAGTAGCGGCCCTCGCTGAAGTAACTCCCGGCCACCCACAGGTCGGCGGCCATGTCGCACAGGAAGGAGCCGGTGCCGAGCAGCGACAGGCACAGATCTCGGAGCTGAAAGCGCTCCGGCGGCAGGGAGGACGGCTCGGACTGGCCGGTCATGGCGCAGTTTGTGGGCTGCAGCCCCGCTCTCACGTTCCCTGGAGGGGGCTCACAGCAGCGGCGTTATGCAAAGGCCTCATATTACCGAGGTCCGCTACAAGGCACCTTGGCTTGAGCTCTCACTCACTTCTGTAGTAGAGTGAGCAGTACAGCGAGGGCGGGCTAGACGAGGGGGGTGTGGGCAAGCGACGCCAAGCTCCATGGCTCCTCCTCAGGTTGCGAGGAAGCGCCGGCGTAGTTATTATCGGCTTATGGAGGAGCACCGCTTCTTCTGTATAAGCGTGTACTCTTCATGTCTCCTCGTCCCGTAGTTGAATCGGCACCCATATCATAGATCTTGGGCAATTTGGGAAGGGTTGTAGTGTGTGAGACCGTCTTACGTCCTTTAGCGTGTCTGAGGGCCAACCCTTTCATGTGCAACTAGTAGAACCACCCGTTCCTCCTCGTGATGGTGAGCGAGTTGTTGGCTCGTACGCGTCGCTAACATATAGGATAGGGCAAGCAGAACATTAGAAGAAAAAAACAAGCGGCAGTGAAAGCGATCGCGAAAGTGAAAGCGATCGCTATTGGAAAACAAACAAGCTTGCGAGTGGTGGGCGCGCGCGCGCCACAGCGAGACATGTGGTTTTAATTATCGCGCCCGTGTCAGGGCACGATAATTGAAACCACATGGCGCCCGTGCGGGTAACCTCAGGGAAAAGGCCATGACGCACGAGCGTCTGGTCAGCTTTGTGAAACCCCTAACAAAGTCTTGCCAGAGCAGCGCTTGCGCGCTACTCGAGGCTCGACCTAAAAAACAAACTTAGGGAGTGTTTTCTGCAATCCTGATGTTGTCCTGCAGTAGTCGGTGCGGCCCCCTGGACTCCAACGGGACCGCAGGGGCTGTGTTGGCCCCTGCATGAATCTTACAGGATCGGGAAAAGATTAAAGAAAAAAAGGGGGTGGGTCCGAGTGTCTGCTGTGGCCAGTGCTTAATTTGTGCCGGTGCTTTCCGGTGCTTAGCACCGGCACTTAATTATCAGGGCCGGGTCTACGCATCTGCTACGCACGTCACATCTTGATGTTTTTTAGAATTTACCTTACTGTACTCGCAGCGTGTTTTTCACGTCTCCCGAGTGACTCATGGCGGCTTAACAGTGTTGCGGGCGGCTGTGTGAGACTTCTTAGTCACTTAGCCTGCACTGAAGAGAAGATTCATATAAATTAATAATAAATAATATGTTGAACATGGCGGCCCGGGCCGCGGCCCTTGGATCAAATTCAGTCAGTGTTGCACTGTTGCCATTTGCCGGTGGGCGGGCAGGACACACACACTGACACTGATTTATTTGGGCTGTATTTGGTTCTGATGGGGGTAGGGGCTGTGCGCGTGGTAGCGTGCGTGCGCAGATTTGTTTTTAACATTGCCACGCCCCAGCATAGCCACCGCAGCTCACCACCACGAGTCGTCGTTGTTCAAGTCAGCCCGAGTCCCGACCCGACCGACGACGACATTGAGGGCAGGGCAGCCTGTGCTGTGCAGGCATCGATCAGCCAGCAGTACAGTACTGTCTGTCTGGTAGCAAGCAGCACCAGGCCGCCTAATCGTAATCAGTTATTAAAGGCAGTGCCGGCCGGCCCACCTCGAGAGTAACGGTAAGAAGTTAAGGAGTAAAGTAAACTAACTTACTTAGTACTAGTAGCTAAGAAGCCAACTAACTAGCGATGCCATTGCAATTCCAATAATATGCTCCGTGCCAAAACCAACGCTGTTTTTTTTTAGGAGCGTGGTGGCGTGACGGTCCGGTTGTCAGATCACCGGCGTGGTGAGAGACAGGCAGGCAGCTTGCCTCCGGCGGCTCCATAAGATGTCATACCAGAATCAGATACGATTAATAGGATGTGATTCAGATTCACTGAATGCCAGACCAGTGCCTGGCCCTGGCCTAGTAGTAGCCGCCGCGCAGCGCCCTCAGCGGCACACTTATGTGATATCTCGATCATAGGGCCTGCCAGCGCCGCAGTACTGGCCTGCCAGGTTTAAGTTAAAAGACCAAGGCCCTGCCCGCCGGCCGGCTTGCTGATTTGTACAAACATGGCGCGCAGCCACGCACAAATTAGGTTCCCACAGTTTCTGTGTCACTTTCTCAGGTATGGTCACGTCACCGTCGTCTCACAGTCAACAAACTGCTCCGAGTAACCCCGGGCGTTGTCAAAAAGATAGGCAAGCAGAGGCATTCCCTCGCTCTAACTTCCATCAGGGTACAAACAAACAATTATGTATTAGTATGCGTCTGCGTTGAGTTACTATCAATCAATCAATCAATCAATCAATCATGTCACTTATAAAGCGCACTACATACCCGCGAGGGTCTCAAGGCGCTAGGGGAAGAGGGGGGTGGTGCTGCTACTGATCGAAGAGCCAGGTCTTGAGGAGTCTTCTGAAGGCCAGTAGGTCTTGGGTCTGTCGGAGGTTGGTGGGGAGGGTGTTCCAGGTCTTGGCGGCGAGGTGGGAGAAGGATCTGCCGCCGGCGGTCGTTTTCCGGATGCGGGGGACTGTGGCGAGGGCGAGGCTGGTCGAGCGGAGCTGGCGGGTGGGGGTGTAGAAGCTGAGTCGTCTGTTGAGGTAGGCTGGTCCGGAGTTGTGGAGTGCTTTGTGTGCGTGGGTGAGGATCTTGAAGGTTATCCTCTTGTTGACAGGGAGCCAGTGCAGGTCTCTCAGGTGGGGTGTGATGTGGCTGCGTCGGGGGATATCGAGGATAAGACGTGCAGAGGCGTTCTGGATGCGTTGCAGCCGTCTCAGGAGCTTAGCCGTCGTTCCTGCGTAGAGGGCGTTTCCGTAGTCCAGCCTGCTGGTGACGAGGGCCTGGGTGACTGTTTTTCTTGTTTCGGTTGGGATCCACTTGAAGATCCTGCGGAGCATTCGGAGGATGTTGAAGCAGGATGAGGAAACGGCGTTGACCTGCTTAGTCATGGAGAGGGTGGGGTCGAGGATGACCCCTTGGTTGCGTACGTGGTCGGTGGGTGGCGGGGCTGTTCCCAGTGATGTTGGCCACCAGGAGTCGTCCCAGGCTGAAGGGTTGGAACCAAGGATGAGGACCTCCGTCTTGTCCGAGTTCAGCTTCAGGCGGCTGGTCCTCATCCATTCGGCGACGGCCTTCATTCCTTCGTGGAGGTGGGCTTTGGCGGTGTGAGGGTCTTTGGTGAGGGAGAGGATCAGCTGGGTGTCGTCGGCGTAGGAGATGATGTTGAGGTTGTGCTGTCGGGCGACGTGGGCGAGGGGTGCCATGTAGATGTTGAACAGCGTTGGGCTGAGGGAGGAGCCTTGGGGTACGCCGCAGATGATCTTGGTGGCCTTGGATCGGAAGGGGGCGAGGCGGACGCTTTGTGTTCTGGCCGGAAAGGAAGGATGTGGTCCAGTCCAGGGCCTTCTCTTGGATCCCGGCGTCGTGAAGGCGTGTTCGTAGTGTGTGGTGGCAGACCGTGTCGAAGGCGGCTGATAGGTCCAGGAGGATGAGGGCTGCTGTTTCTCCGTTGTCTAGCAGGGTCCTGATGTCATCGGTGGCGGCGATGAGGGCGGTTTCGGTGCTGTGGTTGCTGCGGAAGCCGGACTGGGAAGGGTCCAGGATGTTGTTCTCCTCGAGGTAGCGGGTCAGTTGTTTGTTGAATCATGAACGGATGATGGTCGGTCGGTCCTGTAAAATAACGCTCCGTCCGAATTTCGGAGGCGTCACATCACAGTGTCACACATCTTGACTGGAATAATCGACTCGAGCGCATCCAAAAGAATTTTATTAAAGAGTAGTTTGGCCTCACTCGCCCAAATGCTTGGCGGCATCCTGATTCCTGGCAGTCCTCCTGACCAGCCATATTCCAGATTGATTCTAGGCTTTATAGTTGAAACCTTGTGCACGCACACTGCACGCACCGGCAGTCCGGCACCCCATCGTTGTAAAAGCAAAAAAGTTTGCAAGCATGGAGTGAGCATGGATGGAATGCAGCACAGACACAGTACTTGTGCAACAGCAACTATTGTTCCTTGGGTTTATGTATGAAAATCCATGAGTACAGCAGGAGAATGCACTCCGTGGCTACGTGTCTACTCTTTGCAGTGGAGCTCATACTAGAGAATAAAAGTTTAGCATGCATATTTTAGCAATAATTAGCGCAGAAAACTGATCTTATGAACGGGTTTATTAAACAATTGGACAACTGATACACGTCAATGCGCGAAGGCAGGTACTTCAAAATGTGAAACTGGCGAAAATAAAATATCTATGGAGAAAGTAATACATTTAATAAATAAAAGATGAAAATAAATTTACAGACTTAAAAAGGTTTGACTGGTGTCGAGGCTTTGTGAGTTTCTAAGAGGGCCTCCCATGATGATTTGCTACGAACACTTATTTTGTGTTAAATGTCCATTTTCAAGAATATTCCAATGGATTACCAACGATCCCATTAAATGATCTAATAAGAAAGTTAGGGAGTTTCTAGTGCACAGGGGCCACAGCCTTGGTACCTTGGAACGTTTTGAAGAATACATTTCGAAAGAGCAAATGTACTCTTTTGAGAGTTTTCTAGTCCGTTAGTTGGGAATAAAAATAGCTTCAATTGACAAGCTGCCTGCAGGCCATACTCCAGTCCATGCTCACTTCTCGCCCACAGACCGCAGTTCCACCGTGTCACGAGACCTAAGTAGGCAGAGGCCAACTTGCAATAGTGGGGCCAAATTACATCAATTTGAGGCAGTAATGGCAAATTTGCAGCACAATTTGCAACAATTAAAAAGTGCACTAAAAGACATTTTCAACAAACGACTGCTACAAAAATAAATATCCCTCTGGCCGATCTTTAGAAATGGAAATTCTAAATTGCCTATCAGTCATGCACATTAATGCAATCTACCTCTAGCCTGTCCCTATGAACGATTGAATAACTGAATGGAATGAATGTATGGGAAGGAATGTATTATTATTATCTGTATCACACTGATCAGGTTTCCTTTCCAGAATGGTGTTTTCCCCCACATCATAAGTTCACAGACGCCAGCATCCTGGACCAGTGCCATGCCATCCAGTACAGGTGCCATCATCCTGTCTCGCTGCTCTGGCAGTCCTGGCTGGACTGCCCACTATCGGGAATGGCACTGACAGGAAATTAGAACATCTAACTGTGGGTGATGGGTGACGGCCATAGCTCCATTGCCTGACATTTGAGCAGTTGAGAGCTTTAGTATAAATCCACATATTCCACAAATTCTTGTATTAAAAGATCAGTGAGAGGCCTATAGACCGACGGATTGAGGTTTCTGCTTGCACTGCCTTTGAAGACTTTTAGCTCCAGCTTCCTTGAGTATCATGAAAAGCAGGATGTTAAATAAACTGGTTGCTTTTTTTCTACCAGTAAGTGAGTAGTTGCACACCTAATGAATGAGCCCATAGTCTTAAAGGCTCTTTAAGTGTGCGGCGTGCCATGGTTTGTGCTTGTAAATTTGTAATGTAATTGTGCCGTGCCTTAGTATGTATTAAAGATTATGTGCAAAAACAACTGACAGGAGTAGGTCAGCATCAGCCGCCCTCGCAGTGTCCTCCATTAATTTAATTCGAACTTCGAAGCAATCTATATCGCGCTTCGCGCATCACCTAAGCCTTTGATTAAAACAGGCGGCCCGTCCAGTAGACACTGGCTTTCTTGAGTAGTTCGTGCGGATTTATTTTTCCTAAGAATTGTTTGCTTTTATTTATGGCGGAGGCCGGCAGAGCTGCAGTATGTGTCTACTAAGGAAATACCTGGGGCTTAATGAAGTTTATTTATGCCTCTACTGTCTTCACTTCATTATTACTATCAGCCGCAGAAGCATGGTAGCAAGAGGGAGGTGAGGTGAAGAATAACTTCGAAGAGGGTAGGGAGGAAAGGGTAGGCAGCAGAGAGAGACAGAGGTAAAGAGGGGTGAGCTGTGAGGTCAGATACCAAGAGAGAGAGATGACGGAGCAAGAGATGGGTGAGGAGAGAAGGAAAGATATATAGAAAGACAGGGTGTTGAGGGAGGAAAAATAGGTAGAGAGAAAGTAAAGACAATCAGTGTTAGAGGTAGACAGACAGAGGGTGTGGGGGTTAGAGAGAAAAATAGAAGCGAGTAAGAGAGAGAAAGAATACTGAGGACTCTGCTACATTATGCTCCCAAACAGGGCGTTACACGTCTGTGATTGTTCAACAACTTTGAGCGATGTTTGTAATTTTTAGGTTGTGGTGAAAATGTACTCTATTTTGCTGCATAGAAAAAATATTTCTCTAGTGTGGCCCGCAACAAAACTCCAGTCCAAATTATCTATAATACTTTAGGCCTTGGATTCCTACTCCCGAATGTCATTACATTGAAGTTTATTTTTCAAATGTGTAAGTTTGATGTGTTAAATAAGTCTGCACAGGTGCTCACGCCCAAACATAGATGTAAAGTTATCCCTCACTGATACACACCTAATAGTAGCTACAACACACAGCTGTTGCAGGAAGCTCAACAAAGAATCCCTGACAGCACAGCATCTCTGGGATAGGCTCAGGAATCGGGATAGCTTGCAGTTTCACTCTTCTTACCATTAAACACAGGCCTGGCATATATGCTGCCTGCAAAGTGCCCTTGAGGCCTTGCTTAACCCAAGGCACAGGTCTGCTTTTCCGATCTGGGTAAGTGAGTTTTCCCCATTTCAAGGGAGGCCAGCTGAGCTCACCTCGCCAGTCCATTCCTGAGATTGCCTGAAGTTAAAGTGCCAAGTCCTAGAGGTACCAAAGTAAACATACCGAATGTGACGGCAGGAGTAGGGTCCCTATACAACCTGCCTTCCTCACAGGACTCACTTTGCTTCACCGCTGTTTCATAGAGCTAGCCTATTCCTACATGCATATCATTAACAAATAACAACTAGCGATGTCTGGTAGCTACTCAACTGTCCAAAGCATCAGCCGATATGCTGGAATTCTACCACAGCACTGGATAGAGCAGGAAGTTGAGGCACTTGGGGTTGGTGAGTTTAGGATTGTGGAAAGATTTGGTTCATACAGTTCACCAACACCACAACAAGCAGTGGGCTTCAAAATGCTCCACTGCAACATACCACACACTCACCACTTCTGCCGGAATGGGCAAGGCTCATTTGCTATGTTTGTCTTTAGTGTGATGTTTAGATTTTTCACAATCTTATCACTTCTTCAGTGATGTAACATTGAGGGCAGCACCAACACTCTGAAAATTGTTCCAGCGCCACAGGCTTGGGTGCCTTTCTTTGACATTTTCATGCTTTCTGGCCTGGGTGCCTTTGTGTGATGGTTCCATGATTTCTGGCCTGGGTGCCTTTGTGTGACGTTTCCATGCTTCCTTGTCTGAGTACTTATGTGTGAGATTTCCATGCTTTCTGGCATGGGTGCTTATGTGTGACATTTACATGGTTTGTGGCCTGGAATGGATGCTTATGTGGGACACACACATTTCCATGGTTTATCGCATGGGTGCTTATGTGTGACATTTCCATGCTTTCTGGCCTGGGCTCCCTTTCTGAAATTCAGATCAGGTATTACATCTGACTTTTAGCAGTGCCAGTTGAAGATGTGGGTGGAGCTAATATAGTAAGTGGGTGGAGCCAGTGGAGGGACTGGGTGGAGCCAGAGAAACGTAGGTGTGGCCTCCGACAAACATTTCAGCACCTGCACTTCATATTTTACAAATTAAGCACTGGCTGTGGGTTGCCATGAATAGGCAAAAGCCCTGCTTTGCAGGGGGTTGGCTGGTCGCAGGTTAGACGCAGGGCCTGGCTGCAGCCCAAACTGAAGTTGTAGTGAGGTGAAAATGTCAGTTTAAACGTAATATTTTAAAGTAAGAAAAAAACCACCAAAATTCAACAGTCCTATTTAATTCAAGTAGCTATAACTTGCGCCCTTGCCATGCACTGCTTATGACCTCACATATTTCAACACTCATGAGATGTTTTGTGACACCACTGATAACATTACTGATGAGAACTGAACATGCATCATTGACGACAACACTGTGCATGGCTGGGGGGCGAGTTATAGTTGCTTGAAAGAACTATAACTCTTGAATTTCAGTGTTTTTTTTTTTTTACTTTAATACGTTACGTTTAAATTGACAATTTCCCCAAACTATAACATCAGTTTAAACTTTGAGTTTTTTCAGTGAAGGAAAAAAACATATATATACACATACATATATATATATATATATATATATATATATATATTGAGGAAGGCTGCTGTGTCAGCCGAAACGCGTCTCTCTGTGATGCCGGGTCGGAGGCGGCCCTAGGGAATAAAAATGCCTTTGAACAAAGCATTCTTCGTGTGCGTGCTCTCTTCCTCGTGGAGCAGGGTGTTTTTTGGATATACATATATATATATATATATATATATACACACATATATATAGATATGAATGGGAAAAAAAGGTTAAAGTAACGTTATAGTTAGGTGAATTTGTTTGTTGGTTAACAATAACTTGCGCCCCCACCATGCATTGCTTATAACCTCACATATGACATCACTCATATGTCATAAGCAGTGCATGGCGGGGGTGCAAATTATAGTTAGCGCTGCTAACTATTACTGGTGAATTTCTATGTTTTAGTTTTTTTTGTTCAAAACGGTAATGTTCACACTGACAAATTCACATAACTAGAACGTTACCTTAACCTTTGTTTTTTTCAGTGAATTTCCACTGTTTTTAAACAAAAAGAGATATTTTTATCACACCATACTATGACATTACTTTAACCCCTTCCATGCGCGGCCGATTTTCGCCCTGTGCGAGGCGTTGCATTAAGCGGACGGGTTCATGACGAGCTCAGCTCGTCATGCGCACACGAGCACTGCGCAGCATGACGAGCTGAGCTCGTCATGAGCATGGAAGGGGTTAACCTTTGTTTTTTTTTTTTCAGCGAATTTCTAGGATTAGATTAATTGTTTTTGTGAGTGTATGCATGGTAGAATGACTTTATAATATATATTGTGTTCTCACATTATTTTAGTAAAATATTTTTTTTTTATTGTAAGAAAACAGGATATGGTTCACAGTTTGCAAAATATTTGTAAAATGTGAGTATTAAACAGATAAATATTCAATACAAATTGTTTATTTGCTCAGTTATTGTAACTCTGATATCAAGACATGTCACCAGCAATTTTTTTATTGAGGTGTCATTACTCTTGCAAAGACAGATAAGTGCAGTAGGGTGTATAGAGGGACTGGCTTCTCTGCTGAGACCATTCTCTGTAATGATAAGTGCGCATAGGAGGGTGTGGGGAGAGACTGGGCTCTCCTTTCATACTTCTTTCTAGGATGACGGGTGGGCATAGTATGGGTGTGTAGAGGGACTGGCATCTCTGCTGAGACCTCTCTGTAATGATGGGTGTACATAGTAGGGTGTGGAGAGGGACAGGCCCCTCCTTTCAGACCTCTCTCTCTAATGACGGGTGTGCTTAGTATGGTGTGGGAGGGACTGGCCTCTCCTTTTAGACCGCTCTCTCAGATGACGGGTGGGCATAGTAGGGTGTGGGGAGGGAGTGCCCTCTTCTTTTATACCTCCTTCTCAGATGATGGGTGTGCACAGTAGGGTGCGCGGAAGCACTGCCCTCTCCTTTTAGACCTCTCTTTCTCTCAAATAATGGGTGTGTGTAGTAGGGTGTGTGGAGGGACTGGCTTCTCTGCTGAGACCTCTCTCTGTAATGATAGGTGTGCGTAGTAGGGTATTTTCTCGGCCCCTGCTTCATGGATCACCCTTAAAGGAAGGAGGTGAGGTGGATGAACTTTTGGGGGGAAAGTTTCGGGAAAATTCATCAAATGGGGCCAAAGTTATTAGCAAACAAAAAAACACTCTGCCTATGGAAAAGCAGACCTAACTATAACTACCTACTGTGCAACCGCCAGTAGTGTGTGTGTGTGTGTGTGTGTGTGTGTGTGTGTGTGTGTGTGTGTATATATATCTCTGAGAGAGACCGAGAAAAGCAAAACTGAAATGTCCTCTTCTGTCGGCTTCCCACAGCTGAACACAGGTGGCAGCCACATGCAGAAGAAAACAATTATTAAATTGGAGGCCACAGCAACTGTATTATAAACAGTTTTTTTGTAAATAACTGACATAAAAAAGCCTTTTCTTCTAAAACGACCTGGAGCAACAACAAAAATACATAGCTAGTTAGAAAACAGGAGGTAAAAATCTGTAGCTGTGCAATTAGTAAGATTGAAGGGATTAATCAAGGGACTGTGGGAAACACAGACACAGTAGCCAGCAGCTGCTTCTCCTGCTTAATTATGGTGTTTGTTTATCTCCTGAAAGTAGTACCGCCTGAAGGCTCTGCCAGCGCCAGCCTTCCTTACTGTAATAGGGCTGCAAGTCCAGGGCAATGACTGAAGGTTCAATAAGGCGCAGAGCGCATGAGGCGGGCTTCCACTGCGGGGAATTTACACTGCCAAGGACGCTTCCTGACAGAAGGCCAAACCGCATGGAACAGGAGGATTTCAGAAACATTCACCCTCTCAAAGGCGATGCACCACAAGTCCCGTCCTGAAAAACAAATGTGCACCACTCCATGTGACTCAAATCAGAAATCGGACAATGAACATATGTTATGTTATGTTATCATGGTTTTAGAACGCGTACAGCTACTCAAAGAGTGTACCGGCACGAGCCCAAGAGACAGCAGGAAGAAAGGAGAAGAATAAGAGCCAATAACACAGAACCAGCTCAGTTAAAAAGGAAGGTTTTAAGTTTCTTCCTAAATTGGGTAGAATTCTGCAGGCTATAGCTGCCAAATAGGCCAGGGAACTACCGCCCTTTCTTTTCAAGCGGAATCCAGGGCAGAGGCCAGGAGCATGTTTGAAGAACGCAAGTGTCTGCTGGGGGAGTAAAACTGAAAACGTTTCCTGAGATAGAGGGGGCCGTATTCATAAAGCGCAGCATGGACTGTTACCAGGGCTTTATAAGTGACCCTTGCCTTCACCGGTAGCCAGTGCAAGTTGCGCAGGTGTTGCCTGACACTGGTGCGTTTGGGGAGGTCAAGAAGCAGACGAGCAGCGGCATTTTGAACCACTTGAAGTTTGTCAATTAGATAGGCGGGAAGGCCCACGTACAGTGCGTTCGCATAATCGATGCGGGAGGTAACAAGGGCTCGGACAACCGTTTCCTTAGCTGCTAAGGGCAAAAGGGGCAGAAATTTCCGGAGAAGTTTCAGAATGCCGAAACAGGTACCAGTCAGTTTATTAATTTGATTCCAGAAACTCAGCTTTTCATCAAACCAAATTCCAAGGTTTTTTACAGGGAGTCCTCAAGGTGAGGGCCTGGAAGACTCATCAGGCCAGAAAGTGTGCCAAACCTGAGGGGGAAAGTCTCCAAAGAATAAAATTTCAGTTTTATCTTCGTTACATTTCAGCTGAGCGCGCGTCAGCCAATTAAACACCGCAGCTAGACAGGTTTTAACATGGGCAGTGGATATCTCTGGTTTTTTCCAAGTGAACAGGAGCTGGGTGTCATCAGCGTAGGCAACAACTTTAGCTCCTAGATCTTCTGCCAACTGAATGAGAGGAGTCATGTATAGGTTAAACAAAAGTGGGCTAAGTACCGACTCTTGCGGAACCCCTGTCGAAAGAGCTTGGGGAGTGGACGAGAAGGGGGGATCCATACTTGTTGGGTTCTGCCTTCTAAAAAGGATTTCAGCCACTCACCGGCGGCACCCGTAATGCCTAATTCCTGTAGGCGGGCCAGAAGAAGTGAATGGGGGACAGTATCAAAAGCGGCAGAGAGATCCAACAGGACCAAAACTGCCCTGCCCCCAACATCCACGGTCTCACGGATAGCTTCCGTGATTTCCACCAAAGCAGACTCCGTAATATAAGCGGCCCTGAAACCGGATTGGGCCGGATGCAGGAGGCCATGCTGGTCAATGAAGGCAGTCAACTGCTTATTGACCATCTTTTCGCATACTTTGGCAATAGCACGGAGCAGAGAAATAGGGCGATAGCTAGTCGGGAGGTTAGGATCCAGAGACGACTTTTTGATAAGAGGGATAAGCAGTGCCTGTTTCCACTCAGTGGGAACATAGGCCAGTGTCAGTGAGGCGTTAATCAGCTGATTAAGGAGAGGGTTGATAACTACAGCCGCACTGGCCATGAGTTTAGCAGGACAGGGATCATTAGGGGAGCCCGATTTAAGGGAGGATAAAGCTCCCAGAGAGTCCATTAGCGATATGGCTTCAAAGGTGGAAAAGGTGGCTTTAGCAGGAGAAGAAATACGTTGGGCAGGGGGCACCGAGGAGACCTGGGTGTCCTGGTTGCCGAATGACAGTTGAAGAGCCCTGACTTTATTGATGAAAAACTTAGAAAGCTCTTCACACCAAGCGGGCGAAGTGGCATGGGCGTTGCTCATAGCTTCAGGAGTCACATAATTCTTCACAATGTTAAACAGTTCTTTAACATTATTGCCGGACCGGGCAATACAGTCAGTATAGTATGCGCGCTTCGTTAATACGATAGCAGCATAGTATGATTTTTGAGCTGCTTTCAAAGGTGTTGTGGCCTCAGTGCTATAATCCTGCGTCCATTTCCTTTCCAGCTTTTTACAGTGCTTTTTCGGTAATTTAAGCTCAGGTGAGAACCATGGCTTGGACAGTGGCCTATTCCGGGCTTTAAGTCTCGCTTGAGGAGTAAGATCAGTCACCACCTTCTCAATCCAACTATTGAATTGAGAGAGAGAGCCAGACAAAACTCCGCAGAGAGCTGAGGGCGACAATCAGCCAAGGCTTGATAGAAGGCAACTGGCTCTATTTTATGGGTCGCCTTACCCGAGCCGGTGCCCCGTGGCCTAGACGAATGAGTCCCCCTAGTAGAAAGCCAAGAGAAAGGGATCAGATAATGATCAGACCAGGTTACTTGCAAGGGGGGTGCCACCAGCAGAGGCAAACTGGAACAGATGACATCAAGCGTGTGTCCCCCACAGTGAGTCGGGGCAGTTACATATTGCTGGAGCTGGGTCACGTGTAGTACGTCAAGAAAATCACGTGCGTCACTCCCATCCAAATTATCCAAATGTAGATTACAGTCGCCTAAGAGCAAAAAATGCGTATAACGTAGAGCTCTAGGCATGATCCAGTTATTTAGCAAATTAGGGAAGCCGCCAGCAAGGCCAGGGGGTCGATAGAGTACAATCCCGCCCAGACAGTAGTGGGGCGAGATTTTAACACAAAAGTCAAGGGCTTCGATATCAGGAGAGTCTGTTAGTTCATTAAATTGGCACTCCCAATCTTCCCTCACCACCACTGCAACGCCTGCCCCTCCACCCCCCCGTCCTACTTTGCGATCGGCTCTAGAGATTTTAAACCCTTTAGGAATAGCCATTTCTATGAACGGACTAGAAAAAGGCGTTAACCATGTTTCAGTTAGAAACAGGAGGTCAAGGGACTCATCTGTAAGCAGGTCAAATATGTCTTGGCAGTGTTTAGAGACTGAGCGAGCGTTGATAAGCGCAGCCTTAATCAAGTGCGGCTCATATCTTCCTCCCGATGTGTCAATGATGGCAGACAGGGATTGTGGAAGCGCGAGCTTGCAGTTGTCACATACATAAGCGTTATCCACTGCAGCATCCCATCTTAAACAATCCTCACACTTGTTAAAATTAAGCGCGCAAAGTTCCAGACTGTTGTACTGAAGAGTATTAGGTCTGATATGGGAGCTGTTACCGGCATAATTGCTGGCGCTGGCCGCATCCGGGACGCTGACGGGCGCAGACGGGCTTGCCTTAGGCAAGTATCCTGTTTAAGGTTAACGAATAACAGTGGAGTGTCTGCTCTGAGGAGGAGGGGTAGAATGAATCCATGAGGTGCTTGTGAGGTAGGCCCAGGTAGACATTTCCCTCATAAGATAGTGGAGAGTTGGGCGCTTGGGTCGAGTACTGAATAGGAGGTGCTGAAATGGAAAGCTGCCTAAGTAGTCATTGCCTAAAAGCCCCGCCCACTCTAAAGGAAAGAGGCAGGGCTTGGAGAGGGGTAGCTTTGTGCTTCAGCCGCTTCTCCAGAACACTGCCCAAAAGCACAAACAAAGCTTCTGACGATGCATCCTGGAGAGGCTGTAAAATCCATGATGGATTTGCACACTATGGTACCTCCCCACACAAGCTGGAAACCTATTCTGTGCAGTGGCTTCTATCTGATCGTGTGCTCACCATGTGATTTTGACTCCTCATCGGGTGACTATGTGAGGAAAGCCAATATTGTGTAACACACAGTGGCACCGTGTGAGTTGGCTGGACTGCCACAATCAATCAGGCTAAGGCTAGTGCTTGCCGGTGGCAATGGCTACAACCTATGTTAGAGAAAAGAGAAAAGGTAGGACCCTCCCCATCCTACCCTGATAATGGATGCTCATGGCAGCGTAGTAGTGCTGTAGTAGGGCATATATAGTATAAACTGCAAAAACTTTCTCCTTGGTGATCTCTACATCCTAACAACCCAAAAGGTGAGGCCATCCCTCAGTCCCCATCCATTTTAAGTGCAGCCCCAGAAAGGAAGCTTTACCTGGACTAAACGTCTAGATCACAAGGGAGACAAGAGCTTTGATCACACTTCAGCGAGATAAAGGCCATTGGTTGATGGTGTGGCCCTGTTTTGTATAACTCTATAAAGTGACTTACAGCTCACAGCACAATAAGTAAATTCCTCAAGTAGAATCCAATACCTCATCTAGAAAAAATCAATTAGCATACAAATGCATATAATAATAATACCATTAACAAACCATTTCCTGTGAGGAGCTGTGTCTTAATCTGCAGATTTAGGTGTGACATACTAATGAAGCCCGATTCACAACGTTTGTTTTTCGATGAGTTATGGATCATTACTCCTGGAACTTCATGCAAATCATTCACATCTGAGACAGGAAAGAGTAAGACAACTACTGATAGAAAAACTTTGTGAATGAGGCCCAATCTTTAAATGTGTATTTACATTTTTCTTTAAAGTAGTCTAAAACTTCCACTCAGTGGGAATGCAAATCCAATTTTAAGTGGTGGAGTTGATTAGCCAGTATTAGTTGAAATTGACTCGGTGAGATTGCAACTCAAAGAGCCAGGGTTCTGTATAAACACATAAACTTCTACATAAAACAGCATTTTCTAAGACTATCTAAATACATAAATAAGACTTCATTCAAATACTTCTCCAAAATTTACCACGATTGGTCTTGATGATCCCGAACGCCCCTGTGATAAGCAGGGAGAAACCAGCTACAGCACAGGACGCAAACTCGGCCCTGTCCAATCTTTCATCCATCGTACCAACACTGGTGGCCATTGATACTGGGAACAGCGCCGGGTACCTGAAGCGAACAGAAAGCTTCAGTCAGCCCAGCGAACTACATGGAAGACACAATTGTTCCATGCATCATGGTAGTTCCTGTGTCTTATTGCACTGATTGCTGGCCAGAGAATGATTGCTGTTTCTGCCTCTCCTGCCATCAGCCCTTCCTTTCCAGATGCTACTGCGAGGTTCACAGCTCTATTCTGCCACTCATGGGGTATCACAGCTCTGGCTATGAGCTGCTCTGCTGGGATCAGAAAATGCAATACACCCAGTGAGGCATTCAAGTATTAAAGCAATTATTTTCTTTTGTGGATTTGCAATCACCCCATTTTGAAAACTTCACAGTGATGCAGTATATTTTACAGATAACGAAAGTAGTTTCCCAATATCTATTCTCAATTAAAAAAAACTAAAAAAGTATCCTGTACAGTTTTATTAAGGTCTACAAACAAATCGAAACTGTTTCACCTTTTCAAGATACACAAGTCTGTAAAATTTTGCCGCATAATTACGAGGGTCTCTGCACCACAAAATTGAATCGGGGAATGTTCAGTGGACTGCCGCGCGCTGGTCCTACACCCAACCCTACTTTCTCAACTGAGATGTAGGCCATTTGTCATCTGACGCGAAGACCAAACCACTGAGCTTTCGGCTGTCCTTGGGCAAAGAGTCGACAGTGCTCTGTGTGTCAAAAACAAACAAATAAAATAATAACTGTACCGGAGTCGAAAGTTTTTCTTAGGAGCCTCCATCATTAGTGACAAACGGCGAGTACCAATGGTGCTTAGTCTTGATTGCACCTCATCTCTTATTTAGATACCTCTATGCTTCTTGTCTCTTTATCTCACTCCTGTAGGTTATTTTTAATACCTGCTTTTCTCGTTAATACCTTTTCCTATCTGTCTACCTCTCTCCCTCCTTTCTTATTTTTCTTCCTTTTTATGTGGTCCTACGCAGAGGCAAAACATGATGAGGAAAAAGGGTCCCGGTCCCGAAACAGAAGAGCATTTGCCCACCACATGCAAACACTGGCACACATTTAGCACTGAGCCTTGGCACATCACAAATGTTCTTTACAACTACGGACAACTGACACCTTTCTCTGGCCTGACTATTGCTCCATAGAACAGATTATGTACACCTGTTCCTCTGTCCAACCTCCACCAACATTTCACCTGCGAGTTCCTCCCCATTTTCAAGGATGGACCAATAAGTGAACGATGATGCTGCTTCCCCTGACGGCTCCAATTGAACTTTCAGATGTGTATCTAAATCCACATAGTACGTGGACAGATTCTACATCCTTCATTGCGTCACCACAAGATTTGGGGAAGGGCTCTTAAGAACACTAAATGAATAATATCTTGAGAGGTTTTAGATGACGAATGTGAAGAAGGCTATCATGTGGCCCACAATACATTTTAGGCCACGCGAACATCTTGATTGTTACCATATACCACGGACACAAAATTGTGGCTTCTTGAAGTGACATATTTCCACAAGCTAGACTGAGCTTCAGTTTCCAATTATGTCGTCAAATTTGATTTCTACATGAAAGGAATATATTCCTTTTTGTATTTCTGCCGCTTTCCAACCCATTGCTTTCTCTGTATTCAAAGCACACCTTCATTCGCCCATTACTAACACCCCCATATTTTTCTGCCATTTTCTGCATCCCAGTTATAATTATCTAAACAATATTTCCTACCAGTATTGTGCATTCGAAGCAGCAAATATGACATGTTTATCTCTTTGTCTTCATCTTTGTCATTATTTTCTGTAATGGTGCCTGCCTAAAAATATATTTGCTCTCAAATAATTTTCAATATCATCTCACTGTTTCTCAACAAAGTTAAACGACTTGTCATTGCACGCTCTTATTTAATAAAAGCAAAATAATGCTCCAATTGTAACTTTTACTTTTGAATAAAGCCACCAATTAGAGTTGCCTTTAAAACTCAGTTCTTAATAGTGTGATTGACCCAATATGCTTTAAATATGCATCAACTGTGACCATTTACTTTTAATCTATAGGGTGTCGCCTCATTTCTGCCCTTTTTAAGTCGAGTCCTGGCAGCGCATGTGCCGTCTCTTCAAGACCTGCTGTATTCACTCTGTGGGCTTACAGACAGCCCATTGCCTTTTTATTTGTCCCTTCGATTGGCATTCAAAAAATGTTGCTTGCTAGTGGTTAATCCTTCCTCTTTGGCCCTCATTTTTGTGATTTGTTTCCTCCCAGGGAGCAGTGACCAACTGCTTATAACGTTACACTTTGCTGCTTATCTAGTTGTTTTCAGCACTAGTTTCTTCTTTGTTTACTGCTCGTGTTTCTGGAAGCTTGTTTGTTGCTTCCTTCCATCCGTCTCTGCAACCCCCTCCCACACCAACGCTTGCCCTCCCTCATCACCCCTCCCAGGTCGCTGATTGCCCATCCCAATTCCCCCCGCATCCCTGCTTGCCCCGCCCATTGCAGTTTGTTTTAAAGGCTGATATCCTTATGGAGGCCTCGTAAACAGCGAAGGCGACATATAGAACGCGGCAATAAAATATGTCTCGCTACACACCGACACGGTTCATATGGGCTCTATTGACTGACAACTGGTGTTTACGACAATGTTATCATTGGTTAAAACTCTTCCCAAGGCATGAAGGGAAGAATAGTTGTATTGCTGCAGTGTATTTAAAACCTGAACAGGATAGGCATATTGCGAGCCTCTCCTCTTTTCATAAAAATGGATTCTCCTCATTTCTGATTATTAATTTGTAATCGTGGGTGCTGGTTCACCTAAACAACAGGGGTTGCAGTGAGTGACGTCCTGTACCGTTTGCCCCCTCCTATATTTACATAACTGTGTTTTACCTTTTTGTCTGCCCTAAATCGCGGACAGCCTTTATTGTCCTACGGATAGGCTAGGGCCAGATTTTGCCTGTTTACTTACTGTTCCTGATGCACCGTGCATGACCACAGAATGTAGGGGCAGTAATTACTGTACTAGGAGTAATTGGGGGCCAAGCAGAGATAACAAGGGATCTCTTCCTCGCGTTTCTTGTTCAGGTTTATTTATGTCCTGACAGGTGCTGTTTTTTTCGAACTCCTGCCACTTATATCTCCTCTCCCTTCTTCTGGCACCCTATTCTCCCGCCCAGGCCGTAATCTTCTGATTGGCAGACAGTCTAGTGTTTACTGCATCCTTTACGTGCTTCAGAGCTCGCGTCACTCTGAATGTGTAAACGAAACAGAATGTGTATTGTGCTTTGCTGTATTTCATCCTCTTAATGCAAAGCAAAGAAAAACATTTATGTCTTTTTTATAATACACCACTCACTGCACATGACACTTTCAAAGCAAACCAGACTTTGTGTCAGTCGTCATTATTAAACCACAGTGACTTTTATTCATGTGCACACTCGCCTCAGGTTCAAAGTACAAGTAGCATGGAAGAGAGTACAAGGAGGTTTTGCACAGCACCATTCTGTGAAGTGCTTTTTATGCTCCCTTCAAGCAGTTTGGTCTGTGTGATTGTACACCCTTGTGCACATCCTGTTGTACTTTTAGAGTTCATGCGGCACTGTATGTGGAACAAATCACACGGGTGGCCGTTCAATCACACAGTCTAACAATCCATGTGTACATATATTTATTGATAATGGATCTAGGTCTAAACACTGCTACCAGACTGAACCTGTGGCATGTAGTGATGAAGTGCAGAGCCGAGCACAGGTCGGGCGCTTTATGAGATCCGCCGTCCACTGTGCAGCACGAGTAATCTGCAAACGTCCGACAGGCCACTGATAATCACCTGGACTGATGTGTTGTACATGCAGGGGGCATTTAAGCTCTCTGTGTTATGAGCTTTGATTACCCAGAATGCTGTGCAGAACAGAATGTAGAGGTACACGGCACACACAAGACATACCATCAATAACCATCTCTATTCTCTGCACAATAGTATTCTCAACAGTAGCGCTGTGCAGTGTATCAGAGTGCCCATAGAGCACCCTATGCCTCATGCTGCAGAGCATATTGCAATACCAAATGCATGCACAGCTGGGCATAGTGTGTATACCATCACAGAATATACTCTAAGCGCTTTATACAAACAAGAGATGTGCTTTATGAACATCAGAGGATTTGTTGTATGCTTGCCGCACATGGTATTGTGCTGTCCACAGTACTGTCTAATTTTGAGTACATTTTGCACGTACCTCGAATTGTTCCAGCTCTTCATAAAAATACGATGTGTTCTACATCCGAGCACTCTTAAAGCCGTCAACGGCACGAGACACTGCACAGCACTATGCATACTGATGGCATCTGCTGTGCAGTTATACAAATAAAACGCAATGTACATCAGAGTGTACAGGCCTCGCTTCCTACAAAAACATAGGGTGTTGTACATCCTAGGGCTGAGGAAATTCTGTATGGCACATGCAATAGTGCCTTGCACAATGCCAATGGTATAAGCTGGTCTGCACTGCTCATATTAAGAAAACCGTGTATTGACGCACTTTACGCAGTACACCAGAGCACACGGTTCGCTTTACCCTGCACTGAGCGCGGGTGCAAGCAAAGCACTATAAGAAAACAGCGCTCAACAAAGCAGTGGATATTAAGCACCATATGTACAAAAACATACATGCATACTTTTGACCAATGTGCAGTTTTTGGGGTTTCATCTTATTTTTTGCTACTTCAGTTTTGCCACAGAAAAAAGATACAAATATATTGCTATGCCAAATGTGCACTTTATTGCACAGGTTTGCGAGTGAGACGGCTGCTTATTTCCCTTTCGCCGTGTAAACTCTGCAGAAAAGTCTCACGTGGATCACTGGAGGACACGCAACTGAGTGAGGAGGCACACATTTCTTTATTCTCTACAGGTAGCGCAACTGGGAGATAACTCAGTGGTTGAATGCATCTGTTGCTGAAATCTGCATTCAGCCTACAAGACACAGCTTTGAATGTGGCAGGTCTGGAAAGCATTTTCACCCTTCTAGGCCAATAAAATGAGGTCCAACCTTGCTATTTACAACAAGCATTGACAAAGCCAATAGGTCTAACCAATGTGAGAACTATTGGCTTTGTCAACGTTTTTATTTTAAAGATACTGCCCAGTGTGTCTTCCGATGCTGTACAGTCCTGCCAAAAGCAATTGCCAAAGCCAATAGGTCCCAAAGGCGAGACCTACTGGCTTTGCCAATGCTTGTTTAGTGTTGTCGCCCTCCTCCACTTGCGCAGGGCCTTGAACACTTTTCTCTACATTGTCTAGTCATTCATTGACTTCAGTGGTGATCAGAGACCACTCCTACTCTGCTTTCTCTCTGCCCTCTGCCTTTGATCCTGTATTTCTCAATTTTTATGAACAGTGTTCCTCTTCTTTGTATCTAGGTGCTTGCTACACAAATCCCCTACATACATATAAAGGTGACAGTCCAGTTGTGACTACTGTGACTTTAAAATGCACCAAGTCAGCTACTAATTGCCAAACTAAATCCTTGGATAAAAAAGTAATCACACCTGCCAAGCAGACTGTAATCTACCACTGTTCGGTTTAATAGCCATACATTTTTTTAAATGCGAATTTATTTAAACTTTGCAAATTCCTTGTCGCATCTACGAAATTTTGCCTCATGTCAACAGTCGATGATCAACTGCCCGTCTGACCTTTTAGCGCCCTGAAAAGGTTTGCAAGAATTCTTGACCAAGAAAGAAGGTCTAAGAATATATCAAATTCTAAAGGCAACAAATCTAGACTAGTGCTGTGAGGATCTCACAAAAACACTTGTTTGAACAGACTTAGACACAAATAAGTCAAAGCCCCAGGTCCGCATCTTTATATTTTCTCTAATCCTTTCATCCAAAAACTCTAATCCCCAGGCGAGGAGGCGTAACGAAATACTAGAACAAGCACATCTTTTTAATAACATTACTCTCCTAATTTGCTACCCTGTTGGGAAACAGACTTCAGAAAGTAAAGCAGGACCTCTGATCTTTTTAGACCTGGTATTATCGAAGACCTTTTGACTTTACTAAAATTATATGTATAATATAATCACTTGTCTCTTGATTCACTGGTCTGCTATTGTGTCATTCACATTTCCCCACCCCCCCTACTACAGCCACAAGCAATGGTTCAGCCCACTTTAGCCACTCGGTAACTTTACTCCGAGTGTCTGCATACTGCCCTTTCACACGGAGCACATCTACACACAAAGTCTTTCCCTTCAGTGCAAGGGACTATTTTTTTTAATTCTGTTTATTTAGCAGTTGTTCTTAGTAAACAAATCATTTACACCATCTAGTAAAGGCAGTATTGTCCACACGCAGGGGGCCATGCATCGGCGATTACCCTTTGCCCCTCCCTACCCCCTATCTCGTGAGGTGCCTACCATCTTCTTGGGGGGGGGGGGTGATCGTTCAGTGCAAGGGACTATTTATGAGGATGTATGCTTGTTGAGACCCAAAAAAATATTTGCTATTAGCCCATTTTTTTTTCGACTAACAAGGGCCTAGCAGCTTCCACAACAATAAAGTTTTGTAAAAACCATGACATAAAACACACGTTGACAAATCCAAAAGACTGACCTGCTGGCTTTGCCAATGCTTGTTTAGTTGTCGTTAACGCTGCTTTTCCCTAGAGATTGTCTCCAACCCCTTTAGTTTTAAATCCATACTTATGTTGAAATTATTATGTTTATCCTCTTTCGTCATATTTTGTGTATTCAGGATTTTCATTTATTTACAAATAAAAAGTCAACACACAAAAACAGACAGTGCAAAAGCTAAAGAAAAATTGAGAAAAGGAAATAAAAAGGTTAAAAGATGAAGAGCATTTTAAGAAGCAGTTAAAAGTGTGTAGAAAGGCAACAAAGCCAGCTAGAAGATTGGAAAGTGGGTATGTAACACCTGAGAGGGCAACGATTCTATGGTTAGTAAGGCAGCAAATACCACATCTGGTGTAATGCTGGTATAGTGGCAGTGTGTCACTGTAAATTATTCTGATCGGACTTTATAGCAGCATAAGGTTGTTGGCCAAATAAAAGTTTCATATTTCAGGGGTGTTTTATTTTTTTACTTCTTTTTATTTATGTTTTCATTGTATTGCAAAACCTTGCATTACTAAACAGAAAACAAAAGTAGGACACAATTCGAACATTTTAGTCCAGAAATGTATTTGTGTATATTGACTAGACCACAGATGTCGCTGTGAATGCTGTTGTGCACAAGAGTCTAGAATCAGCCAATGCTGACGCGCCTTTGATATAATTTATTCAATGCAGAGGTCAGTGGCGGCCGGCACAGGTAAGAGCGGTAGGCGAGGATCCAACAGACGACGGGGTACGTAAAATTAAATAACAAAAATTAATAAAAAACCACTTACCTCGAGTCAGTGATGCGGCGAGCGCAAGGTAAGTGGTTTTACTAAATTTTTTTATTTAATTTTACCTACCCCGTCTTCTGTCGACTTACACAAAGAACCCCGCCCACCCCAACCCACCGCTCTTACCTGTGCCGGCCGCCACTGGCAGAGGTGTAGAGTAGGGGGCTGAAATGTGAGGAGAAATGGGGCAGGGGGAAGAGACCTACAGCAACAGAATCCAATAGGTAACCCTGACAGATGCATAGGTACAGATTGACCATGTGGTGATGTAGCTTTTTAGAGTTATCCATGGCCTTCCTTAGGCTATCAAGAGAGAAGTCCTGCGTTCCTGAAACCCTAGGTGTGCTTCAGTGAACCAATCTCCCTTCCTTAGCAGGACAGCTGCAGATGAGAGCAAGGCCCAGAAATAAACCGTATTTCAGGTGAACTGCCACAATACCAACCATTAATCAGCACGGATATAACACTTTCATACCTTCGTTTGCCTGGAATATCGACAGGGAAAGGCCAGGTGTGCGAGAGAACGGTGCAGGATACATTCATCATCACCAAAGTCATCTGGGTAGTAAAAACATCTATAACCAGGCAACTCAATCAATCAGTCGATTTGTATTGCGCAGCTAATCACCAATGAGGGTATCCAGCCAACTGGAATCACGTGAAGCTGGTAATTAAAATTATGTTCTGAAGTAACGAAGCGTTCCATTAGATACTCAAATCGAGTTATCACAATATCAGATGTATAGTTAAAGCAATCAGGGATACCTTTTCTTGGCCTCACATAGAAGGAGAATAAGACAAGCATTTGCAATGCAATAGGTCTCGCATTTTCGCAAGCTTGAGCTATTTACATTGCAAATAACAATGCCTTTTATTTATTTTTTGAAACATAAATAAAAGGCATTGTCATTTACAATGCCAATAGCTTAAACTCGCGTAAATGCGAGACCTATTGCATTGCAAATGCTTGTTCTCTAATCTTACCGTTGATAGCTAACACTCTCAGCTGCTAGAAGTATACACTTCTCTCCGCTAATAATAGACCGTAATCAGTAATTTGCAGCAGTATGTGTATGTTGCCTTCTTATGTGTACACACGTGTAGAAGCAGGGTATCCTTGCATAAATATGTTAGCAGAAGGGCATATTACATAATAAGAGGAACGTTATTCTCACAATTTGCAATTGATCTTGCCATAATCAGAAACTATTTTGTTGGCCTTTTACCTACAAGTAACAGCATATAACATCTAAGGCACACGTATTAAATGACAAATAAATGCGAGTTACGCTTATATATGGGAAATACATGGCTTTGCTAGGAAAGCTCAGTTGGTAATGCAATGACCAGAATTTTGTGTGTGTATCCAAAGGGTCACAGACTTGAATCCCGGTTGGCAGGCTGGGGAATAGTATTGTGTATTTATAGTGCTATGAGGGTCCAGCCCGCAACAGAAAGCACTGTGAATGTATGTCAGGATTTCAAACAGTATATCACACAAAGGCTACCAAAGTTTAGAAAATGAAATGTATTGCACACAGCAGAAGACAAGCTGCATGCAGTATAAGAAAAGCTGCCACAAAATGTGTTAAATTATTCAGTGTAGAAGTGCTTACATGGCCTTCTAAAGTTGTATAACAGAGTTCAACGAGTGTGGCAACAGGGGAGTAAGAGGATGATGGAAGAGGAGAGGGAGGGAAGGAAGGAAGGGCCATGGAAGAGGAGTGGGGTGGTGACAAAACTGTTTACAAATAAAGCTAAGAACAGGAGGAGGGTAGCAGAGAAAGAATACCAGAGCAGGCAGTTGGCAGAGAGGTGATCGCTGAAAATGGTGATGGCTGAAGATAGTGAGGGCATTGTAAGTTAATGGCAGAAGCCAGTGAGGTTTTGGCAAGCAAGGAATACTGGTAAAATGAAATACTAAAAAGTTGCCGCAAAATAAATCAACGTTTGCCTCAAAATCTCAATTTTGGTGCTGCAAAATCCGGGGGGGCGGGGGTCTGTTTAGAGGAGAGAATTATAGAATGAAAACTCAGAAATGAACCAGGCCGTTTTATATTGTCTGCTCGCACGTGAAGAGCCTTGAGAAGTGGTAATGCAAAATTCACCACCCTACCCTTTACATATAAATTAAAAACAACTTTGTGTGTGCGGTACAAAAGCAAGATTAATAATAAAACGCTGAACGTAGCGAATCACCAAAACACATCTTATAGGAAGCAGAAAAGGAAAGCTAAACATTTGGATTTTAAAAATAACTTATGAAAGTGAAGTGCTGTCTAGGAAACCTCCTGAGTTGGAGCTCAAAGGATAGCTGTGGCTGCATACCAATCTGAAGCATTGCCACTGCCCTCCCTCTGATTCCAACCCATCTGCAGGAACGTCCGCATTAAGGCTGGCGCATACTGCGGCTGATTGGGAGCACACTAAAGCGATCACCTGATAAGAAGAGTAAGATGCGAGAGTTCAGAAAATAAGTATGGACATGTGGTAGAGATGTTAATACCACAGCTGTGCAGGGAGAGCATACTTGCCCTGGGGCTGTGCTTCAAATATAGTTGTCTGTGCAGGCAGAGTCCCCTCGTACGCGAAATGTCTTTAATTGTTTAAATGACTTTGTTTAATTGTGTGGTGACAGGGGGAGTAGCGCTTACCTCTCTGCAGCGCTGCAGCGCCGGTTGGAGCGTCCGCCTCCTCAATGCAGGTCCGGGGCGGTGGGCATCGGGCCCCGACTGCTTGTTCGGCTCTGCACTGCCCCTGGAGCCGCTTGCTTCATGCCGGAGGTAGGCCAAGCCTATAGATATATTTTATTTACATCCTCTGCCGAGCTATACCACGGCCGCCATGTTCAGCAGGTCCGAGGTATCGTCACTTCCGGCGCAACCTTGATGGAACGGAAGGGCTTTCCGCCATGAGGTTCGATAACGGAGTGCAGCCGCTGGTGTATTTGGAGCCTAATACAACCAGTTGTGAGGAGATGTCGGGTCCTTGTGCTGAGAATTACCTAAAATGCACTTTTGTCCCCACCAAACCTCCTCTTCCCAAAATAAAAACGAGACTTATTGCATTGCCCATGGAGCCGCTCTCAGCGCGCGAAACTGAAAGCGCGGTGGGAGCGCACGAGACGCCGTGAGCGTGCACATCGGCTGTCCCGGCGTAAGCTGAGGATCGCCGGAGAAGACGCGCTGAGGCTCCGAGTCTGAATCGGAGGCTGAACTGTCCTTGAGCCTGGCACGCTCGCAGCATGGCCAGCGTGACGGCGGCCGCATGGGCTGCGAGGTACACCGAGCACCCTGTGAGCTCTGGGGACATGCTGCAGGGCATCGCGCTGAAGCATGGCGGAACGACGGTAAGGAATGCGGGGAGAGAGTAGCTGTATGGAGAGGGTGTCAGTGTGTAGTCGTGGAGGAATATGGTGGGGGTTGGCAGATGGCGCATGGCTAGCTGACACTGGAGGGGGTGCAAGGACAGCTGGGGATTGCGTGCACATCTCATGTTTTGCGGCTGGCGAGGACGGAAGGGGGACAGAAGATGTGCACATCGCGTGTCTGTACGTGCGTGTTCACGGGCGCGTTCATAATTGCAGTCCGTCCTGCGCGTGCACATCTCCTGTCTCCCTTCCGAAGCAAGTCGGTAACAATAGATCTCGCTAGCGACAGCGCTTTCGCGCTGCGTCGCTAGGCGAGACCTAAAAAAGGAAATAATGTTTGTGCCCAGCAAAGCCTGTGGCCAGTAGAATTCGGTTGCTCGATTTTAAGTTCGTAATAAACAAATAAACAAACAAACAAATGCTTTGTAGTCAAGGAAATGGTGGGAAAGATGGGTTTAATTTTCCAGCACTATATTTGGTATGGCCACCATGATGTATTTGCCTGTCATGCATAGAAATGAAGAAACAGCTGAAACATGTGTTACATTTAAGGCTCCCAGTTTTCCGTTTCTACTGATTTTTACAGATAAATGCAGATAGAAAACAATGTGTCTCCTGTCTGTATTTATTTTTAAAAGTGGAATAATGCATAAAGTACGAGTTACTTACCTTCGGTAACGATGTATCTGGTAGAGACGTTGTCTAGCCGCAGATTCCTTAACTTAGAATATCCCCAGGCATCAGACTGGA